>JARGYA010000241.1:0-207796 GCA_029204335.1 Mycena vulgaris
CAGCGCTCCCCACGGCCCGATACATATCCGCGATCTTTCCAGGCTTAACGGAAATCGTGACATTTCAAGAGCACCTTTCCCCGGAACATCAGACCGACGTCCACCAACTTTGGAAGGAGGTCGAAAGGTCCCTAAGACATATATCGGAGTTGAACGAAGCTTGGGCGATAAAACTGCGAGTACGCTTTTTTATGTTTCTGTATTTTCCCTTGCTGAACGAACCATCGCAGTCCGGTTGATATCCCACGAGTGTTATTTCTTTGTGTCTCGTTGTTCATTTAGAATTAATCTTTAGCCCATGTGCGTATCCAGACTCTCCATCAACCCCTGGCGATCATGTACGATCCCCCAGCTCAGCCCCCGGTGGCAGCCTCCAAGATCACGCAATAACTGTGTGGATACTTTCTGGGTCAGCATCAATTGCAACTCTCGTTTCATTCCGATGCTCTTCCTCGCGCCTAGCCCTTTGACGAGTGTCTGAGGTCCCTTTAGGTCCTCAAACATCGCACGTGGAGAAGACATCGACTATCACAGATTGTGGGCGCGCCATGGGTTTGTGTCATCCAGATATGTATGTCCAGGGCGCACAACGTTTGAGGCCAGATGATAACCGCTGCGTTTCAGGCTACAGCATGTGGATACCAGCTCCCGTGGTCCCCCCTGGCCTTTCCTGGCCTATGTGCTATCTTCCGTTTCTTCATGGTCTTGCTTCGGTTCCCTAACCTCTCCTAATCTTCCCAAACGCGTCTAATTTTTCTTTTGAAAGTCTGACACCCGGCAGAAATTATTCGTTCTCTTAACGAAATCCTCGGCTTTCGTTTATGTCTTTGGTTCAATCCCCATCTCTTCGACTGTCTCCTCGCTCTCATCATTGACCCCAAATGGCCTGTAGACTGAATTCAGCCACGCGGCTCGGACACACAGCCCCGGCATAGCTCAGAAATTAACCCCATACATGCAAAACATCAAATGTGTGGCTATTTCAAGTGGCGGTGTGGATTGATCCGCCATCAACCAAGCGTCTCTTCTTTGCGGCGCTCATCTGCGCTTGGGTGCGGCTGTTCCTGCCCGTCCCCGTGCGCCGTTGCTCATCATCCAAGCGCCCATCCGGGCCGAGCACCTCACCTCGCCCCTGCATCTCCTTTGCTTCTCACTGTGCGCCTAGTCCCGCATCTCCCACGCACTCACGACAACCCGCGCGCCGTTCGCCTCCATCCGCGACATCTCACCCCGTCGTTGACTACCTCCGCCTCGGCTGATCTGCGCGCCGAACGCGTCCCCTCCTCAACGTGCCCCCAAGATGGAGACATGCGCTTCACAGACGACGCGGTCGTCCCGCGCCCTATGTGCATCTGCGCGACTCACCGACCCGGCACGCGGAGAATATGCGCCCTCGGTGGATACAGACTGCCTCAACACGCACCCATCCGTTGGCGGATACCCGCGGGCGGTGTGCGCGTCCGCAGCTATAGGCACGCCCTTGGTGGAAGCGCGGATGCCGACCCGCTGCGCGCGCACTCCCGCAGTGCCTTCGCAGGATACACGCCACCCCGCGTCTTCTATATATAGCTTAAGGTGCAAAACACCACGCGCTCACGGCGCGCTTCTGACGTGCTTGCGGCCTCATCCACTTGCACCCCGCCCGCGCTGCTAGAACTGAATAATCGACTCGCTCTAGATCTCCTGGTACGCCGCACCCAGAATGAAGTCTCTCGAAGTCTGAGGCGATCTGTTCTCGTGCGTCGTCGCAACCTGGAGGATTCAACGCAAGATCGAACACTTCGCGGGGTGTTGCGTTTGTTCTTGGTCATGCGGGACGAGGGGCGCGTCCGCAGCCATCTTCTCACCCTGTGGACCTGCCGACGGCGTCTCCGCCGAATCCTTAGCTCTGAATCCCTTAGGCCGCTGTTGTACGTAGCAGTTTTTTGCACACAAAGAAGCTTCCCGGGTCCACTAGCGACGACGAAATCCACGACGGTTGAAACTCGGATATATGGTTGGGATGGGCCCAATGAATATATCTATGAAATGGCGCAGTCCAAGGGCTACAAGTACCACAAAACCCCGCGCAAGTCACATTCGTCGCCGGCGCAGACTATATGTCATTCGCCGGGGCGATCCCCAGCGCGTCGGTCACGATCGCGGCCGCGTGCGGCGTGAGCGGCGTCAATGCCGTGTACACCCTTTTCCAGGACGGCACGCCGCTGGGCACCACGACGACTCTGGCGAAGGCGTCCTTGGTGTTTGACGTCGCGCCGACGGGGACGAACAGGGGGGCGGCGCGGTGGACGGCGGCGCCCGGGATTAGGAGGGGTGCTGGCGCTGGTGGGGTTGCGTATCAGTTGGTTTTAGGGTGGAGTGACTTTGTGTCGGCGTATTGTCTGAGGGTTAGGAGGATTCAAGTAAGTGTCGACAAAATAAAGGTCATACTTACATCGGACTGAAGGGCCAACTATTATGTTAAGCGTGTCGAACCCGGAAACGCTCTTGAATTGTGTATTCTTTCGAGCCATTTTCGGCAGCCGTGCCTCATGCGCCACACCTGCTGTCCTGATCCCTCTCTGCGCCTCTGCATCTGCATTGATGTTTGGCATTGATCGGGCATTTTCCAACACGGTTGAATTTTATTCGAATAAAATACAGCGTCAACGCGTCAACCTTCAGAGTTATCTGCTGCCTTTCTGCCTCCCGATATTTCAGGGGCGCCCCCGCCTCGTGTTCGACCGTCAATTGCATCCTGCACGCTATGCGAGGCGTGCGTGGCTGTGCAGTAGCGGTGTTGATTGATCGGCCTTCACCAACGCCTCGCCTCTTCCACCCCGGCAAGCAAGCTTATCCGGGAGCGTGCTAACCTTTAACCATACACCGCAGAGCTGCCGGTACATAAGCTCGGCGCCTTTGACATGCCTCCACCTCTGGCACTATTCGTCATTCGGCCTAACCACAGCTCGGGAAAAATCAACAGGAAATGCCGGCCAAAAGATCCATCACGACGCTATGCGGGCAAACAGCGCAGGTCGGTAAGTGCTTCCGTACATCCACATCTTCGCATCAGGTCGTTAAGACTGCTCCGTTGATTAGTATGCTTCCGTCCCATTTTTGTGGCTGGGGGTTGATTGTACATAGGGAAGACACGCCTCGTGAATCTTGGTATTTCGCATGGGACCAGAAATCGAGAAGTCTATCGCATGTGAACACGGAGCACCACCTGGAAACCCGTCGACGGCCTCCGGTAACACGGAGACAACCTCACAACGGCGCAGGAACGGGAACGGGATGAATAGTTCGGACCCATCGGAATGACCTAACGGGAACAACCAACAGGTCCTTCGTTTGATGTTCGGTGAAGGTACGCCGAGTTGATGGAATCCCGTTCGGGCCTAGTCGACCGGGGAATCGATGCCCCAGGTTTGGATCCGGGCCCCATACATCTTTTCTTTCCCCTGCGAACGTTCACCCACAACAAGATATCAATAAATCGGAAAGAAGCGCCGGTTAGTACGATCCGTGAAACATATATTAACGCCCCGATTAGCCCAGATATCAGCGCCGCCGGCAATTTAACCCCGGTGCCCTTGACCACATCCTCAATAGTGCTTGTGGACATCCATCTTACATTAGTCCCAAGCTCGGTCCTCTTCCGACGTCTCGAAATCTTTCATCGATTCAAGTATCATCTCCCGATATAAATGGGTTCGTGGCATCCTGCGCCAGCCACTCGAACAATGACACAATGACCTCCCCACATTCCATCCAATCCGAGTATGATCTTGTTTTCGCAGGTGGGGGCACCGCCGCCTGTATTACCGCCAGCCGCCTAGCAACAGCTTTCCCCGATCTCTACATTCTGGTCCTCGAAAGCGGGCCGACGACCAAGGATAAGAAGGAACACATTCAACCGGGCCAGTTTCTCACTCACCTTGCCCCGACGAGCAAAAATATGCAGTTCTATACATCAAAGCCTTCGGAAAGTGTTGCGGGCCGCTCTATTGTCGTTCCGTCGGGGCGTTGTGTCGGAGGCGGCTCCTCAGTCAACGTCATGTTGTACAACCGACCTGCGGCGTCCGACTTTGACGACTGGGAGACCGAATTTGGGAACGCCGGATGGTCTGCCAAAGAGATGAGCCCCATGCTCCAGAAGGTGAGTGTCCCTCGTACTTTGCCCTGATCGCGTTCTGAATCTTGTTTCAGGCCGAAACATACGAAATCGAGCCAACGAAACCAACCCACGGCGCCGACGGGCCGTTGAAAGTTTCGTTTGGCGAGGAAGTCCTCGACATCGGCATGCAATTCCTTAAACTCGGCCCGAAGTTTGAACAAGATCGCCCGTGGAGCGACGAAGGGAATGGTCTTGACTTGGCGTCTATCAATGTATTTTTCGTATGCCGCTCCCTTGAGAACCTTTTCGATCGTTCTGATACGTCCATTTGTTCTTAGCAAATGCCAAAATAGATCTCTAACGACGGCTGTCGGTCCGATGTTGCAGTAAGCATTGTTCACTCTCAATTCACAATACCAGGGTGATAACCGCTGGTGTAGCATCACTACGTCTACATGAAGGACTTGAAGAATTTGTCGGTTCTCGATGGCTGTCTGGTCAATCGTGTTGTGATCAAGTAAGCTTTGATTCTCTCCGTAAGCGCTGGATTTTATTCCCAATTCCAACTAGAGATGGTGTTGCAACGGGTGTGGAGTATCTGTTCGACAAACGCATTTATCCATCCGCGCCGCAGGACATCCGAACCGTGAAAGCGCGAAGGCTCGTCGTTGTTTCGGCCGGGGCAATGGGAAGCCCTCTCATCCTCGAGCGGTCGGGCGTCGGCAGGAAAGAGGTGCTTGAGCGTGCTGGCATCCCTGTGATTGCGGAATTATCTGGCGTCGGAGAGAACTATCAAGGTATTCCTCTGCTATTGCGGCCCAACTACCTGCTGACTTGGGGAAAGACCACACATTCCTCGTATCGCCATATGTTGCCGATCCGGCTACGACAACCTTCGATTCTCTCCATCGCGGTGAACCAGAGACGGTGGGTCCACTCCTAGAGCAGTGGGAGAAAGACGGAACTGGCCTGCTTGGCGCGAAGTAGCCTATTTTGTATATTCCTTTCGTTCCTACTGAACCCACACACAGCGGCGTCGACTCAGCGATCAAAATGCGCCCTCGGGATGGGGAGCTGGCCGAACTCGGTCCCGAGTTCACGTAATACTGGAATGACGTTTACGCCAATAAACCGGATAAGCCGTTCTGGCTCGGCGCGCTGGGCGGGTGCGAGATTTTTCCATCTTACCGCCACATCATCTCATTACAATCATAGTCTTCCATCCGATCAGTCTGCGCTCCCGCCCCTCAAATTCATGTGCTCTGCATGTTTCTTGGTATCACTACGTTCCAGGGGGTCCTAGCCTGAGTCAATAAAGGTGAATGTAGGTGTACATAGGTCAGTGTAAGCCTAGGACCCCCTGGAACGCAGTGTATGTAGTCAACAAGTCGTTATATGTGTGCCCGCGTTGAACAGTTGATAGGGCTACCCTGCGTCAAGAGGTTACTTGCATATCACATCGGCAGATCCCTATGGGGCTCCGGACTTCCAATCGGGGTTTCTCTCCGAGTACCACCTTTTATGTTGATTTGTACCACTATTGAGCTCCTTACAGCCTCGGTGACGTTGCAGCTCTTCGTTGGGACTACAAGAAAGGCGAGCTTATTCGCCGTCTGCCCGCGTTCTGCGGTGCGCTTCCTCCGGCACATCCTCAGTTCCCAAAGGACAGTCTCGCGGCGCTCACTGAGACTGGCCCAATTCCCATTGATTCCCCCAGACTAGTTTACTCGGCTGAGGACGACAAGGCCATCGACGCGAATATTAGGCAGTTTGTCGAAACGTCGTGGCACTCTGTATGTCGACTATCCTCTCTCGGAACCTAAGCGCCAATATCTGATCATGCGGCAGCTTGGAACTTGCGCGATGGAGCCTCTCGAGCAGGGGGGCGTAGTTGACAGCAAGCTGAATGTATATGGGATTAAGATCCTCAAGGTCGCTGACCTTTCCATCCCGCCATCGAACGTCAACTCGGTAAGACACACTACCCACTCGTGAAAAATGCCTGCTGAAAGCCGTGTCTCAGAACACGAATTCAACCGCTGTGGCGATCGGGGAGAAGGCAGCAGTTATTATTGCAGAGTACCTCGGAGGGAGCATTTAATCGTGATCCGAGAGTACTATTGCGCCGTCATATCTGTGTACTAGAAGCAGAACATAACTAGTTCCCGGGAGCTGTATGAGTTTGGACGCTCCCTCCGGAATCATCCGATGGTTTGTTCCTGTGTCTTGATCAGCGGACGCGCCGACGTCACGTGCATTGCTTTGTCTTCGCCCATCTTGTCTTGAAGCATTTTTCGCTCTGAGTCCTTCTCGTGTACTGGCCTTCTTGTACAGTAGTTAATGACATCATTCGAGCGCAACAGCCCTGGTGCGCTCCTCCTTGGTCCCTAGCCATGCTCTGCACACATTGTCCTGCGGCCTCAGCCGCCGGCCTGCCTCTGAGGTTACAGATGCCACCGATGATATCTCACTCAACGGGAAGTCTCCGGCATTAAATTATTCTGCTGGAAGCGAAACCTTGGTCCACAAATCTCGCGTGGTCGCTGGAGTTTCAACCAGGTTGTGGCTACTTCTCAATATCATAAATGTCGTAAATTGACAGGTACACCCACTGTACAATGGTATGGGCGGCCCAAATTCGACTGTTTCAACCCACGTCCTC
Organism: Mycena vulgaris; assembly: GCA_029204335.1. Lineage (NCBI taxonomy): Eukaryota > Fungi > Basidiomycota > Agaricomycetes > Agaricales > Mycenaceae > Mycena > Mycena vulgaris. Next base: position 6,762 of record JARGYA010000241.1, read on the forward strand.
ATCGGTATCGCAGACTGCGATACCCAGTCTTGGCAGTCGCGCTTGTATCGCTTGGGTACCTCGCTCAGGGTCAAGCGATTCTTTCTACCCTGGCGGAGTATGCGGCTGTGGTCCTGCAATCGATGGCTGCTTTTGGTCCGACATTAGACCGGGCCCCCACAAGACCACCGAAATCTGCGGAGAGTGAGACATGTCGCGCCGCTCTTCGAACCGTATGGTGGTTATGGGGTGTAGGTGTGCATAATGATTACAGCGTTGAGGTTTGGAATAGGACTCGCTAAATCCCGTAAAATCGCCGCATGGCGAATGTACAGCGGGTCACGAAGATGGCCTCCGCCATGGATGAAGGAGGCCCAGCGTTAGTTGGGTAGCAACCCCTTGGACAGTCCCGGACTCCTTTGATAACTCTCCTTTTGTGGGTAGGATTTATCGACTGCGGACCGTGCCTGCTCATTCCCGTTGAATTCATAGTCTCACAATCGGGTTGCCTATCATTTCCGGAGCCGATACGTCGGCTCCGCCCGAGACGAGGCCACTAGAGCTCAATCATCATCGGTCTTCCGGGGATATTGTACACAAGTCGTCAGGTTCGAAATTGTCCATAATCGCTATTTTCATCATTCCTGACCGAGTGTGGAGCGAATCCAACCGAGATCTAACCTATTTCGTCCAACTTTTATCGTTAACCTAAATGCTAGCACCCCTGATCAGTTAATGGACGGCAAACAATTCGGGATAACCGGGCAATCCCTTCCCTCCCCAAATGGACCTCCCAACGCAGACTGCGGCGCATATATAATACCGGCACCCTAGCACTCGCTCTCTGCCAGCTCAAACTTGCCCATCCCATCACATTCGCCGATAGGACTCACCCAATGGCACCCGTAGAGATCCTCGGTGTCAACAAATTTGCTCGCAGTATCGGGGGTTCCGTGGCAAATCACATTGGCAGCCGTTGCGTGCCGCTCCGGGCACGTTTGGATCCGCGAAGAGCTTTTTCGTGAAAATCGGGTGACAGAGCATCAACTATCCCGTGCCAGTCCGTCTTCGGCGAGCGGGGCAGGATATTCCCGGAGTACATCTTGTTTCATCTCGATTCACCGTTTCTCGTCCATTTCTCAGGAAAAATAACATGGTCCTGACTGCCGTTGGGGAGGACACGCTACATTCCGTCATGCTCCGCTGCCCGTTCAGTTACAAGGAAAAAAGGTCGAACATTGAGTCCATGGACTGACGCGTCTCATAAATCTGTGCGAAATCACTGCATTAATCCATCCGCGCTCCAGGATCGGCCGTGACCCGCTTCGAGCCGTCGACGCTTCGCAAGAACGCTGGCCTCCGGGTGCTACATATGTGCATTTTGAAAATCCTTCGCCCCGCTGCCTGCACCGTGGATAGATATCAGGGCCCAGTGGTACGGCCTGAGGAAGGCCAGTTATTCTCACTACGCGCCTCCACCGGCCAGAATTGCCCGTACGACCACAACATTAAATTTCGCCGTCCACTCCGAACTCAGTGCATTACACGCGTTTCTTATTATTATACACCTCTCACACATCCAGCACCCACTCCGTCTTCCCCGTCTCCGCCACTACGACGCCGCGGTCGCGCCGAACCCCCCGCAGCATGTACATCCCGCCCGCGACGGCGTCCACGCCGCGATCGAGGAGGAGGTGCACGATGTAGGTCGCGAGGTGGTGCCGCGTCGTTTCGAAGGGCGGCTTGCCGAGCGGCAGTGGCGCATCCGCGCAGAGCTCCGGAAGCGGCGTCGGCGTGCTGCGTGCCGTGCGTGAGTAGTCGTGCGAGTGAGGTGAGGGGACTGCGCTTACGGCTCGGTGGGGGGGAACGCGCCCTGTCCTGGTGCGTCAGTACCTGCTGGGGTGCATCCCATTGAACCCACATACCGAATAGACGAGGAGGCTGTGGATTCGGTGTGCTAAATCAGTGGATGCCTAGCTGGGATGTGGATAAACTTACTGCGGCAGCTTCAATGTGCGGAGAAGCTCAATGTGGTGGCGCTTCCCCACGACGAAGTTGGTGGAGTCCAGCGGGAGGAGGTGAGTCGGCGTCCCGTATTCGCTGCCGTGCCACACAAAACTCAGATATTAGTCCTCCACAGTGGAGTGTTAAAACGCACGACGGGACGAAGAGCTTCGCGCCCGCAGCCTTTGCCGCGTGCGCCACAGCATCTTGCGCGATGAACCCGGGGAGCAGCCCCGTATGCACGACGTCCTTGCCCGTCAATCCCGAATCGTCGCCGACGGCACTCACGACGACGTCCACGCCGTGCAAAGCGGCCTCCAGCCCCGTCTCGCCCTCCGCCGCCTCATAGTCGATCACGTTAACGGTGAGGTAAAGGTTCCCGTGCGGCGCTGCAACCGTGTGCGCTTTTTCGGCGCTAGTCGGGCGTGTGAGGACGCGGATGCGCACGTCGGGCGCGTTGGGGTGCGCGGAGAGTGCGTGGAGGAGGTGGGTGCCTAGTGTGCCGGAGGCGCCGAGGATTGCGACGGTGAGTGGCGGGGGGGCCATGGAGCGGTGAAGGATGAAGGAGAGTCGGGGTGTACTGCCTTGACATTTGAGCGCCTTTGAACCGCCGTCATGATCGGGATTTAGACTATGGCGCGGCTGTGTGGGTTTCAGATGCGCGGGCCGGCGAGTCGGGAACGACAATCCACCGGTTGATAACCTTCTTCATTTCGATCCCGCGGTGTTCAGAACAAGGCAGCCGAGGGCCGAGACGAACGCCATTTAGTCAACCTGTCGATTTGAGGACCTGCCAACGACCTTCGGATGTAAATGAGGGATATCTATTTCGAGACAGGCACCAATATAATTAATTCAATCTCCCGCCTTGTGCAGATACAGACAGGACTTCAAGGATAAGCTAGGCAGGAAGCACCATCGGATCACCAGACCGATCAGGTTCCTAAATTGAACACGGTATATATACCAACGAATCACCTTCCGTCTTCTTCCGTCGTTTTACGTCCTCTCAACGCCCGCCCCAACACGGCATGAAAACGGAACCGGTCTCCGATAGCGACCCCATAACCGCAGCCGCTGCTGCCCTGGCCCTCGCTGTCGACCAAGCCCAGCGCGCAACGAGCCCTTCCCCGCCAGTATCGCCCTCGCTGCGTCTGAAACGAAGTGCAGTGCGCTCCAGGCCAAAGTTACCGTACTTGAAGGTGTTATTCAAGCGCTGAACCTGGATGCTTCCATTGCCCGCACACAGCGCGACACGGAGCTTGCTCCCAAGGATCGCGACATTGTCCGTTTGGAAGAGACCTGCACGGCGCTACGCGAGGGGGCTGAGATTCGCCGGCAGGAGCTATGCGAGTGGGACCTGATTGAGGCGCTGAACATGGTCGAAGATGCGAACGGCAAATGCAAAGTGCTACACAAGCAGGTGCCCTCGCTGCAGGCGTCGGCGGCAAAGGAACGCACCACATTGGCAGGAGAGCGGGAGGATCTCGCAACTGACTTGGCGCAGCTGACACACGCGAAAGAGAATCTGCGCAAGGATCGTGCCTACCTCGAGGACGAACAAGCTAGACTGCGCGCGAACTTGGCGAATCTGAAGCGCACCGTCGGGCCAATGCAGGCGGAGATGTCCAAGCAGGAACAATCTCTTCCAGCGGCTGCGTCGGCGTACTTCAACCCGTCCGGGTCACCGCGGAAGCGCCAGCGGAATTGAGACTCAGCAGGTGACGTCCCCTCTTCATCTCCTTCCCCCACTCTATTCGTATCGCTTTCCAACAACAGGGCTCTAAGCGTTCCGAGCACTCGTCATCCCACCAGCGCTCACTTCACTTCCTCACCCACCATTCAGTCGGCCGTCGATGCGTCCCCTGCCCGTTAAAGTGCCCGTCAGACCAGGCTAGGGTCACCAATATGTACGTACGCGGGTCCGATGTCTAGATTTCGCGCATCTCTTCCCTCCTTTGAATAACCCCCCTTTCGGTATTTTTCTCTGCACCATGGCCCTATCCGTCCTTCTCTGCGGCTCCTCCCTGCCGCTATCATTTCACCCCCATATTCGCTATATGCGATGTCCTGAGTGAATACCGACGCCCACCGCTATGACTGTCTCCCACCCTTCGTCACTTTTACATCCCCTTCGACTCTCCAGCTCTTCTCTCCCGCGTCGCGCGATCAGAGCCCGGATCGTTCCTCTTCGGATGTTTCAGCCACGAACGCCCGAATCGAATCGCACCCCGCTGTCATGTTCTAGCCAACTCTCAAGATTCAAGGATACATCGTTCATCGACCCCGTCTAGCGATTTCTCGTCTGTGAATCCCGTCCCCTGCGTTCATATCAACTTTGTATGGTCCCGTTTGCCCAATATATCGTCGTGAATCCCGTGATGCCAGGAGAACTGACTTCCTGTGGCGTTTTCTCTGCTGCAGAATATCAACGGCATCCTTATTAAATATCAATGCCCATTTCGTACCTCTTTCCCTTCCCGGGACGACAATTCGGCAAACCCCTCTGTGGTTGGATTCTCAATACGCGCCACTGTTCCTTTACCTCCGTCCTGGCGCAGGCAGTCAGGACCCCCGTTTATGCCTTTGAAGGTCGTATCCCTGGTTCGGACAAAATTTTCCGAAATTTTCGGACCAAAAAAACCCAGAAGTGACCGCTTTGTGAAAGAACGATTTTGCACTCCTCAAAAAGCGTGGGAAAAACAAATTAGCTCGGACAAACGTCCTGGGGAAGGTGATTTTGCGGATACGACCAAAGGTATAAACGGGGGTCCTAGGCAGTCACTTTCCACTCCGCATAATCTATCAGCTGACAAGACGTCAACTCGGTGGCCTTGCAACGTGATTGACGATCCTTGATCCCAATACCATTGATCCGTCTTCCCATCACTGCTCCGCCTTTCCGATCAGCAGCAAATCCTCCGTATGGAGGTGACGGTACCGAATATCCTCCGCGTCTAGCTCTGACGTCTTCACCGCCCTGGTACCACATATCGCTCCTTATTGCTGTGTAATTGCCGCATCGCCACCAGTATGTCGATCCCCGCTCGAATATGGCCTGGTTTCGTGCTGCCGGAGGTGTTCAATATGGACAAATTGTCTCGTCCAGGAGAACAGCCCCAGCACAAGATTTCCTCGAGAGCTCCCCGAGATCGCCTTTCCATCCTCGGCTCCGCCCCACTTGACCTTGTGCCCATGACACTGATGTTTCTCACTCTCAAGATGGACAATTCGACTCGTCCATGCAAGAACAGCCTCACCGAAATATTTCCCCAATGGCTGTCCGAGATCGCCTTCCACCCTCGCCTTCGCTCGTCCTCCCTGGATACTGATGACTCAAAAATCCAAAAGATAGTGGACTGCATCCCGATGCGGCTCGCCAACGTCTCCCGAGGCGGCCGGTCGGGTCCTACATCTCCGAGTTCAGGCACTAATCTGTTATTTCCCTATATGCAATGGCTCCGATAAAACCTTAAGAAGGCTGAACATTCACTGGAACTGCCCATCACACCGGGCAAGTAGCGAATGAACCCATTCGCACAAAGTGGCTGGTCCAACTCGTACAACCCTCAGTCAACAAACCACCCCACGTGGGGAACGGTTCCTTCCGTCTACGGCGCACTCCCATACTCAACGCCACCGCCTGCGGCCCCGAGATTCATCACGTTCACCTTATCACCCCTCGATGGCACGATTCTAAACTCTCTCGTCATTGGCCCCCAATCGCGGACGTACTTCCGGGTCACCACTGACTCCACCTCCTCTGGATATTCTGTGGTTCGAAATTCCCAACTCGAAAGCGTTACGCTCGTCGAATGGCGGAGCCACCCAATTATTGAAGTCCGTGATGCCGTATCAAAGCGCAGGACCTCACAATGGCTCGCGCTGTCGCCGGATAAAGATTACAGAGTAATGAGCGCACGCGGAAGAAATTTCAGGTGGACGCCGAATGGCGATTACATTGAGGTATGTTGCTTGTTCGTCCCTTTGCATCGTATTCCTCATACTGATTCGGGTTCTAGCTGAATTCCGCGGGAGTCACTGGCCCCCAACTTTTCGCCCGATTATCTCAGGGCCAAAGTGGTCCGGTACTCGAATTGACGGCAGAGGCGGTGCAGGATGGCCTTTTGGAAGCTTGCGTTACCGCAGCGCTGCTCTTGATGAGCGGGCTGAACATCGACTGAACTGCTTTGAGTGTATTTTGTTGTATAACATGACCACGACTTCCGTGATGACTTACACTAGCCACATTCCACTCAAGAGCATTAATCCTGTAAATTATGTACAATTATCACCAGGAATATGATACAGTCGTTTTGAACTTATCCTGAGTTTCAGCGGCTCTTATATTGCCCCCGGTGGTAGCAGCGGGATCACGCTTGAATCATACGCCGATTTGGGACGACATGGTGATGCGGGTGGCGTTGATGCGATGCGTATAGCTTCATTTGATCTACGGTGCGCTGGCACTTGCTTTGCTCCTCCCACCGCCATCCCTACAGATGCCTCCCCAGCCCACGCAGACGCCGCCAAACGCCCTCCAGGTGCAAGAGATTTGCGAATATATCGTCGACTTCCTGCATGGGTCCCAAGGGGATCTGAAGTCTTGCGCACTCGTGTCGCCAATATTCACCCCCTGTGCGCAGCGGCATATGTTCCACGCCGTATCTCTCGGCGTCCGGGACGTACATTTCATCAGGCCAGGCAACCCCAGTCCTTCCCGCCGTCTCTGCCTAACTCTACTTGGCTCCCAGCACCTCATTCCACTCATCCGCCACCTTTCAATCACTTATGATTCTGACGCTTTCACTGAACTGAAGTAATTTGACTCTCTAGTGGTTCCAAGGTCTTCGTTCGAAGCTCCCGGCTTCCCTGCACTCACACGGCTCGAGATCGTGATGCACGCAGGGAGCGGGAGGGTCGATGAACCGTGGTTGGCTTCGATCTGGCCCGACAACCGCACTGAGAATCTACTGCTCAGCATCCATATCACGCACTACGCTGTGGATTCAACATTCAACGAGGACGCTTTGCGCAGCCTCGATACCACCATCTCCAACCTGCGCACTCCTGCACTCCGGAGTGTGGAGATTATTATACTCCCCGTTTCCCCGTGGCTGAAAAGACAACAGCCCAAGTTTGAGGTCCAGCTTGACGATGTCCGGCCCCCGTTTCCGAGATTGGCTGCTCGCGGGCTTTTGACGCTCAAGAATGTACCTAATGATTACTGACCGCTGTGCACTGATCCCCCGGTCGACCTCTTGTATTCCCGTCCAATTGATCAATAGACATTGCCTCCACCGTTATGTCCTTCGCTTTCTTCCCTTCGCCTGAATATAATGGTGACCTTACCAAGGACGTAACCGCTTGTCATGTCATTGTGCACAGATGATTTCTTGGAGTGAATACATTCTGACGAGCCCCAGAAGAGCCTTGTTTTATCCAACCTCCGGGAACGCCGACGCTAGACAGCGGCAGACATCGAGAGAGACCAGGGAGAGCGGAGTTTGAAAACGCGGGATATTCCGCTCAACCAAACACAACCAACACAGACATCGTGACTCATTGATCCCGATCGTTCTCTCGCTGCCACGTGTCGTTTTTTACGGTCCAAGCGTGGAATCTCGAGTCAAGGAAGCTGGCTGCAGTCGTAATGCGTACGGTTCAAGTCGCCAAGCCCCGCTCGTCCTGGAAATGAGTTACCTCCGGCTATTACCTGCTTTTGTGCCTCACAAGCTAATCTGGGCATTCCGCGATCGATCTCACGGTAGTATTGGTTCGAGTCACCCATTGTTCACACGTGGAATCAAGACAGGACAATGGGCATACTCCATCAGCTTAATAAATACGCCGCGCGTCGCTTTCTCTTTTTCCATGTCCCTCTCGCGGGTCGCCCTCCCCAACGAGCTCTGCGATGCCATTATCGACCACCTGCACGACGACCGCACAACTCTGCTCGTGTGTGCACTGGTCTGCCGCACCTGGGTTCCCGCGAGCCGATTCCACGCCTTTGCCGCGCTCGCGCTCTCTCAAAAATCCGCCCTGCGCGCCGCGCGGCTGGATATTCTCCTCGCGAACCCCCACGGGACCATCGCCCTCGCCGTGCGCGCCCTCGACTTCCCAGACTCCCTCGCCATCATCCAGGTCCGCAACCCGCACACTGGCCAAGTCCATCTCAAAACCCTGCTGGCACTCGTACCGCGCATCACGCACCTCGTGCACGTCCGCGTGTTAGCCGTCTCCGACCTCCCGTGGCCACTCCTCACCGCGTTTAAAAGTGTCGAGCACCTCACGTTCACGCGCCTTTGCGTGGGACCCAACCTTCTCGACGCCGTCGCGGCGCTCCCGCGCCTCGCACATCTCACGCTCACCGGAGTTGCTGCAGTTCCCTACCGCGGGCCGCCGCAGCCTGGGGCTTGCCCGCCCCTTGCACACCTGCGTGTGCTAATTGTCCGCGACTCATGCCTCGCAGTCCTCGGCTGGCTCTCGCTCATCGCGACAGCCACAACACTCGCTGTAGACATCTTCGGCGAGAGCGACGTGCACTACCTTGCGGAGTATCTCGACGCCCGCGGCGCCGGGCTCGAGACGCTCGATCTCAGGCTCGTCGGGACACCACTCGGTAAGTCTTCCCCGTTTTGCATCAATATTTATTTTCCTCTTGATGCAGCGTCTAGACGAATCGATGCTGCCCCTCCTCCTCGCGCCATGCATAGAGCTCCAAGTTCTGCGCCTGCATTTCGGACGCACTGGATGGCGTGCACCGATTCTTCGCGTTCGGCGGGGCATTCACCAGCACACGCAAAGACTTGCATTTCGAGATCTTAGTCCCCGAGTTCCCGGACCTGAGATTGGAGGATGTCATCCCCCAGGCGGGCGGGGAGGATGAGGATTCTGTCCTATTAATTCTGTTCCATGTCGTTCCTTCCTTCGTCTTCTTACATCTCGACCATTCCCTTCGCTCCGCATTCTCGACCCCTGGTTCGGCTCCACATTTCGCATTACATGACGTCGCGGTTCACTCCCTTCGCGATTCACCCTTCCGTACCGTATCTTTCGTATCATATTACATGTGACGCACATCTCCACGCACAAAATAATTCTTGGCATCGAGCACCACAACGGGTTTCCGAGACCTAAATAACCTCAGCGTACAAGTTGCGTAAGTGTCCCCATGATATTGAATTGGTTTAACCTTGGATTTTACTGCTGCTGCCGAAATGTACCACCAGACATCCGTTCCTGCGGAGGTGAAACGGATCATCCCACCATCTCGAGCCGGACATTGCCGACCGTGCGTCTGCAGCTGCGGATCAGCTGCACAAGGCCTTAATCCATTAATTCGAGGTGAGTCGCCTAACCTGCCTCAATCAATTTCTTCTCCTCCCATGTGGTGTTCATCCCCCAACGTAACTCGCTGGAAACCCATTAGTCGTCTCTTTTCCAAGTTCCGCGACGTCGCATTTGCCGGAACCAGAATACTAGTTCGGTTCAAACGCAAGGCGGGTTTAGGAAACAGAATGATAGTGATACATAGTTATATATAAACGAATTAGACGTTGGCAGATTTCTGTTGTCGCTCACTGAATTAGGGGGGGATGACAAACCTACGATGACAACAAGTCGCTACGATCTTGCCGTGATCCGTCCTGTTTTCTTCCTGTTGCCTTCACCCTCATCCTCCACGTCGCGATGGATCTAAACCAGACCACCGCGTATGGCCTCAAAATCCCTCCCGAAATCTGGGGCAGATGCTGGTCGCATTCCCCGATCCGAGACCTTCTTCGCCTCGTACTCGTTTCCCGCGACTTTCGCGACATTTGTCAGCCACTGCGCTTCCAGCACCAGTCTTTCGCAGCTCCGGTTGCCACCAATCGGGACAGCTGGGGATCGAGTACACGGGCTCTCCGTCGGTCCACTCTCCGTCTCAAAAAACTGGCGGCGAGCGACCATGTATCATCGGTCCGTTCATGGCATTTTGAGGGGTCGTTTCACTACGCAGATCTTCCCGACGAATATCCAGGCGTGCTTAACAACGGTTTGGTGGAAGAAAGTTACCTCGAAGTGGTCGACACGTTTGCTGCCACCCTGGGTGCTCATCGGAACCTCCGCTCCTTGCGCTTGGTCTGCTTCGTCATTGACGCACCGTTCCGGGAGACATTGGCGTTGGCGGTACGCCTGGAGGATTTGTACCTGGACTCGTGCAACATAACCAGTCGAACAGGAGTTCAACTTTCACTGCGGACCTTCACATTGATAAATATGTTCTCACGCAGCGACCAGAACCAGGATCATTGCGATGATCCATTCGAGATTGTTTCCCCTAGACCGCTCCGTGTCCTCGATATCGATGAGTCCCGCGACTCACTCGCTTTCCTCGCCTTCCTTGCCCACGAAGCATTGCCATTCCCTAATCTCGTCACACTCTCCGTCGTACTCTCAGACTCGACCGCCAAACCGTTCCTCACACTCCTGGAGCGCTGCCCACAGCTGACGAGCCTGGAGATATTCAAGTCCCGACTGTACCAACCTAAGCAGTTCTTGCTCCCACCCACGGTCATTCCCCATCTGCAATCGTTTACAGGGCCCAGGCGGTTGGCCGCCGTGTTCACATTGGGCCGGCCCGTGTCCCATGTGGCGTTGACGGACGGCCTTGGGTTCTCTCCTGATAAGAAATCACTTGGGATGGACATCATCAGCGAGGTCGCAGATATAGCACACTCTTCGGTGGCCGTCCATTCCCTCTCCATGGCCGCACCGATAGAGACCGCCCTCGACCTCTTGGCGGTAATTGCGACTCGGTTCCCCGACCTGAAGACATTGGATCTCACCCTGAATACACCGAGCCCAGTGCGGACGTATGCGTATACGACTCATAGTGGCGAAGACGCCAGTGCCTCTGGGAGCAGTGCTTCCGCAGAGGGTGTAGTCAAGCAACTATCGAATGGGGGCTTGGATGCGATCGGAAGATTGCATCCGGAGTCCATCCCCGACACGGTCTTGCCCGGCCACATGTACAGTACGTCTTACACCCTTCGCCATAACATTGACACTTTTTCCCATTCTCCTTTCAGAGACCTCAGGCGAAATCTTCCCGCCTGCGCCCGGCCCAGCCGCAACAATTACCTCTGTCCCCGAATCCCTGCCGGTACGTTAGTCAACCGGATTCCTCTGACCGTTCCCTTACCGCTCACCACAGCGCCTGTTGGACTGCATCTGTAACGACGGTATCTCCCTTCCCGAAACCCTCGTGTCCATGCGCTTTGGCGAGCCTTGGCCGGGCATTCTGAGAATCTTCGGGACCGCCCCGTCGTTGAGCCTGGCGGCCCAGCACAGCGCGGTGCTTGCCTTTGAACGGCAGCATCCGGTGTTTCGCGAGCTTGAGTTCGTTTTATATGACACCACCTGGACGCGCCGTGGCGACGTGTGGTCGCAGAAGTGCGTGCTTCGCGTGCTGAATTTCGGCATCGCTAACTGCGAATTTATCCCAGGGACACCGGGACCAAAATCATGTCGCAGCTACGCCGCGGGGAGTAAGCCGGACGGACGGAAATTTCACAGGAAGTGGCATGTGGCCTCTTACTTGACCTTGATATTTGCTGCGAGAATTTTTCCGCTCTGAGGAGTTAGGATGTTCTCAATTTCATTGTATGGCGGGGTTCCAGTGGTCCGATATGGTAGAAATGAAACAGTAAAGACTCGTAATCGTCCCGTCAATTAGTTATGTCCAGGCGTGTGTATTAATTGAAACGCCGGAGCAGTAAACTAGGAATATGTCGGGCGAACCCATGAGAGAGAATTTAATTACAGGAAATCGAGGCCCATGTGGACTCAACATATCCTACGCCAACGGCGGACGAGGTTGATTCACCTTATGTCAGACCTAGTTTCAGGCGGTAAATAATTCCGATTTTTCCTCCAAGATTGAAATTTTTGGTAAATTCCGTCCGACATGGAGCGCATGAGCTGTGGGCCACATTCAGGATAAAATTCCGCGCAAGACTCGCCTTTTCCGGGGGCTGGCCGTGTCCCCAAGGCCTCAAAAGAAATTCGCGCTGCACCCGATACTTTACAACGGACCTAGTCGCCTGGCTTTCGGATTGATTTACCGTGCGATGCGGACGCGCGAAGGCCAATTTTCGAGTGTTGATTTACTTTGCAGCGGACCTACTTAAGCCTGAGTGGCTTCCCCACTGCACCCATTCTCATTGCCTAGACCGTGCACAATCGCAGAGCATGGTCCATCTCCCGGTCGTGCCTGGCATCAACATCGCGAACTGTTGGCATATCTCCGGGTCCGATTCGGCAGCAAAAGCTGTTAAAAAGCTGTCCTCTGTCCGCATATAGAAGGTGCGGGTCCTCACGCATCGCATATATTAACTATCGATAAGACATCGTGATGAAGATCCCCGATGGCCCCCACCGACGCACAGGCGTTGGCGCTGCGTTTCGATGACGCCGCCATTTGGGCGCCAGGGCAGACCGTTCGCGGGTATGTCACGATCAATCACTGGCTTGCGCTCAAGGACGGCCTTAAGGAGGTGCGAGTGGATTTCCGAGGGTCGATTGAAACGTATGCAGCGGTGTCCAGCTAGTCCTGCAGAGGCCTTCCAATGATTTACTACTTCTTTGGACAGGGCGATCTCGGAGTCTGGCCAATACGCGGGCGCTGAGGTATGCTGCAGATCGACGTCTACATCAACCTTTCGACTGACTGCGTCTCCTCAGCTGTTTAAGTTTACTCAACTAGTTTGGACGAATAGCAGCACCATACCCAACCCTTCCGACACCGTCGAGGCCCCTTTCCACTGCCGACTTCCCGAGAGCCTCCCCCCGACCTTCGCCTTCAACGACTCTGGCCTCAAGGCCACAACTGAATACTCTATAAAGGTCGTCGGCACTCGGACTGAAACAGGGGTGTTCAATAGCAACCAACGCCTCGTCCGGACCTTCACTGTGTTCCCTGCCGCGTCGCCCGCAGAGTTATCGGCGAAGAAGGAGCTGCAGAGCGGGTGGGGCGGAGCCTGGAGAACCGTATCCCATACGCAGAAGCTGCGACGCGGGATGTTTGGGGGATATGCGCGTGTCCATGCAGAGGTCTGTCTCGTTCAATTGGGCGACGTGAAGTAGAGGCTGAATTCGTCCACAGTTCAAGATCCCCGACCTGCCCACCTTCCCACGCGCTACTGCGGTCGCCTTCGTGTTCACTTTGGACACCCTGACGAAACTAATGGAACGCGGACGCTCGCCGGAAGAGGAAGACATATTTCCGGCTCCCCCAGTAAATCCAGCCGATGTAGGGCTCTCCATCTCCCGCACCGTGAACATCACCGGCGCCACTCGCACCTTCTCCACCCGCTCTCCTCTCTCCGGCGGCCTCGACGATACCGCGAGCCCCAATGCCGTGAAATGCACGGTCTCCCCACCTGAATGGATCGCGGAGCCGGGAAACAAGAAGCACCACGGCGCGTGGAAACGCGGGGTGCAGTTTCGAGAGTACTTTCACCGTCACGGAGACACCGACGTTCCAAAGCGAAGTCGAGGACCGGAAATTTGGCGTGCAGGTAAGTGCTTAAATAGCCTAGTGGTGTGATGGCTAATGTATCTGCGCAGTATGCACTCCACTTCTTCGTAAAGTTTCCGGGGATGGGGAATAATGTCGAGTTTGAGGTTCCCCTCGCCCTCCATTCAGGAATTGAATAACGTAGTTCGAGCAATTCAAGTTGAACATGTTTTGTCATCTTCCCATATTCAAAGGCGCAGACACGGAAGAATGAAGATATATTGCAAAGCGGCCGTCAATTCGGAAGGAATTTGCGGATGGTAAAACAGATGTGATCCGGAACGTATCTAGGCGACTGTCAGTTGTACAAAACCAAAGAGATAGAGAACCAATTGAATGCAAAAGCATCGCTCACACGCTCGGGAACACCACCTCCCTAAACAACACCGGGAGGTCCCTCACCATCTTCGGGTGCCAGAAGCGGACCTCCACGTGGCGCAGGTCCGGGTGTGCCAGCGCCAGCCCCGCAAGCTCCACACCGAAATCCGCAGGCACGACCGCGTCGGCGGTGATCCGGAGTACGAGCGTCTGCAGGCGGTTATCAGGCGGCAGGGCGCAGAGGGCGCAGATCTCCGCCTCGTCGAAGGCATCGCCGGTGGGATGCCACTCGAGGCGGCGCAGCTGCGCGAAGCGCGCGAGATCGACGCCGGGAAGGGTCACTGGGGGGCGGCGTGAGCTCAGCGAATAGAGGGAGGAAAGCGACGTACGCTCGAGGGCGAGGTGTTCGAGCGTCGCACTGGCGGACTGGGCGACGTCCCAGATCGGAAATTCGGGCACATTCCAGACGTCGAGGTGGCGGAGGCGCGAGAAATCGAGGGAGGCATGCGAGGCGGGGAAGAGCCAGGTGCTTTGCGGCAGGGCGCAGGCGTGCATCTTTAACGATTCAATGCGGGGGCGGTGCGCGGGGACGGGGGGCGTGATGGACGGGAGTGGGACGATGGTCACACCTCAAATACCAGGGCCTTGAGATTGGGGAACGCATGCAGAATGGCGGAGGTCAGGAAGACCTTGTGACCGGGGAATTCGACAAAGTTAGCGCGTACAAATGCACCTGTTTGCTGGCGAGATGAGGGTACGACGCAAAAAGATAGGGATCATGTGACCAGAATCAGTGGGCTGTCGCCTAGGACACTAGCCTCCACCGTTCCGTTCATCTGATCCTCTCGGAATCTCGGCGGCTCCTGATGATATCTTGTTTTAATTTATACTAGCCAATCAAATCCCCATCGAAGTCTACCTCAAGGCTGTGCCGGATTCTTCTATGTTTCCATGGCCCTGCTTCCCGCCCCCATGCCTCAGTCACCTTCCCCAGCGTTGCGCGAACCCAGGGACGTCGTTCTAGGTGTCCAAGGCGATCCTCGACTTGTCATAACCTCTGCTTCGAATGAGTGGCTTTGGGGCATGATATTCACCGTGAAGACAATAGCCGCGAGTACAGAGTTTATCCCATTGCCGTATATCAAAGTCGCCCTCGGCAGTGTTGTTGTTTTCCTTGAGACAGTGGATGTACGTGCAAACTATCCGCACACTTTATCGCCAGCCTAACCCACTCGATGACAGAAAATCAAGAAAAATCGGGAGGATTTGAAAGCTCTGTGCGCGAGCATGGTCGAGATCACCGTCATCCTGCGGGATGAGATTGCGGCTCACGGAGAGACGGGCACAAGGCGATTCATGGGTCTTTGTGAGAAGTTCGTCGCGTGAGTTCAAACCTTCGTGTGACTTGTACCCCTGCTGAATATGCGAGCTGGTAGATTCATCCGAATTTTACAGGACGGACTGGAGAAGCTGAACAGAGACCGTCGTGGCCTTCGAGGCCGACTGAAAGAAGTCATAGGGGTCACGGGAGTGGCAGATCAGATATCACGGTACAGAGCTCGTCTAGACGAATTGCGTTCGAATTTCATGGTGTGTTTTCCCTGGTTCCTTCTTCACGCCTCATCGACGACCCGGACTTTTGCTTAGCTCGTTGCAACCATCGACACCAATTTCAACGTCGCTGACATCCAGAGAACCGTGCGTGCGATTCAAAACCCACAATCGATCCACGGGAGCCATGGTGCACAGGTCTGTGTTTCATAACTCCCACATTACCCCGGCACTCTAAACACGGTTAATCAAGTTCCGATACGTGGCACTGGGCGATATCAACCTCCTCTACGAACCCGATGAACCCAGGTAAAATCAGAAACTTTTATCATGTAGTATGAGGGAGTTCCAAAACTGCAATATATACCTCCTGGAGCACCACAGGATGCCAGGAGGATGAATTCTGGGTCTCAGAAGTCAAATATGGTGTGGGTATCCCGATTTGGACAGCGGATCATGCTTACACACCATCAATTGGCGCGAACAATGTGTCCCGGTTTCCTCTAAGGGTGGTCAGGAGCTAAAAACATGCTCACAATATATATAGGAGTATATGGGAGAACAGATTCATATACCATTTAACATTTGTGTGAGTGGGTCAGAGATGTGGTCAAAGCGGCACTCCGGAGACCCTCAGTCAATGTTGAAATTGAATGGTTGGAGCTCCAAAAATATAATTTACTCATATAGGGGGTGGTATGGATGTAATGTATACCTCAAAGGTCTTTTTAGTCACAGTTGAGTCCACAGAGATGGGCCGCAACATCTTTGGTTTGGATTTGGATGCTGTCAATGTGGTGGCTGTGAGCCCGCACATGACAGATATTCACCGCTCGGGTCACCGGTGTAACTTCAACAATGACGGTCGCAAAATATGAAGGCGAAGAAGAGGCGAGTCTTATGCATTGCGGGTGACGCACATTATCTGAATAAGTTGCGATAGAAGTGGCAGAAAGATCTAGCGCTCTATTCGCGCGGAAGGTAAATGATCTCGACACGTCATATTTGCCTTGCAATCGTAACCGAATGGTATCAAGGCATCCTAACAGTGTGGCAACTGTTCGGAGTTTCTAAGTCTACTGGGTGGCAGGCATTGATATTTTACGACGGTCTGTGCCCCATATTCCGAGCGCATTTCCAGCTCATGCGAACCTAACGCCACAGAGTTGATGCCACCGCTGTATATAGACAATTTCCCCGGCCTGCCTCAGATCTCTTTGAGGGTCGTGTTGTTGAGGGGCATGCTTGTGAGTGCCCCCGATGTGCCCTCTGTGTTGAAATCTCACCTCGTGGTTACAGTTTCATCCAGTTCAAGGTGGGTTAACTTTGTCTTCGTTCAATCGGTTAGCAAACAGAATCATAATCCGTCCCTTGTGGTCAGGATTTAACGACGCGTGGGACTCATGACTGGCCCTCAGGCCGAAGTAAGATTCGCCTTTCCCGCATTTCTTTCTCTGAATCCTTGAGTAGCAGATGTCCACGATTTGCGTCCGACGGGGAACCGATTCAGCTGGTTCTAACCTTGTCCGACGACAAATGGACGTACACCGGTTGACAGTATCAATGAGCTGCTGTCCGACTGGTATTCAGGCTATTACATGTTCCCACCACCGCCCAGAAGGCGCCGTCGGACCAATTTTCAGCGAACGTGCTCCCACTCTCAGCTTCGCTCAGCACTCATCGTACAACTTGGTTTTACAGAATTCTACCAAACGTTAGTCGCGCGCTGGGGTGGTGGCCCAAAGGTCCCCTTCGGAGTCGCTGCCCAGTTCCATCTCGGGTCTATCGTTGATGAAGATTCTTTCCGCCAGTTCAGCATTCTTCCAGATTCTTCGATGTCCAGATTAAGGACTGGAGCATTGGATCAAAAATCGAAATTAACAGAGAAATATGATGTCCAGCGGCACAGGGGCTGGAAGCGGTTCGGCTTGTCTCATCACGATGGCATACAAGACCTCTGAACATTGTCAGGTTCACATTTCCGGCTTCTTCGTTTGACGCTGGATTGAACCCAAAGCGCATGGTGCTAAGGGCATTCGTCAAACTCGACGGCCCCAAATCCGTATTTTACAGCAAGCTTGGCTCTCTCAGGCCAATGTATTTATTTCAAGCAAAACGGAGAGACGGGGTGCGTGATGACCTCAACCTCGAAATTCGGGAGCTCAATCTCCTGTTGAGGTCTGATTGACATGATCTCATTCCAGCTTTCACTTGATACTGCATTTGATCACGTTCTACGGAAGGGCGGAACACGCGTGGAATCTCATTTTTTTGTCGGTCCTATTAACATCAAGAGCCATGGCGGGCGCCACAGCCTTACGCTCCCAAAGTCCGACCATTATTATTGGGCACTAGATCCAGAGGGTAGGACGAAACTATCACCCGAGGACGCTGATAATTTTGGGCTTCCACGTTTCCAATCTGATGCCCGACAATGGGGAACGTTTGGGAACCATATCACTATGAGGCTATCCGCGAGCTTCATCAAGCCAAGGGATTTGACCCCAAGAGCCTGGATGTTACTCAGCTTTTGGGGCTTCCCGTTGTTCAGCTTGAGTCAGACGCCGAGTGTGAGGTTAGCGTTGCCGCCTGCATGCTTTCAAGTTACTGACTTGGCGTCCGCAAGCCCAGGGAAAGAATTACATAGGGGTAGTACCTTGAGCGTTTATACCATGGGAGGGAACAGTCAAATCATTCTTGATGTACGTCACAGTGTCAGACGGAATTACATGCCTTCTCGAAGTTCTCGTTTGCTCAGATGGATGACCGCTCCGTTGTATTCGGGTGTTACACCGTGGCGACGGTGGGCTTCAAGTGAACTACTTTCATCCTCTTTAGGCGCGGTTCAAATACGGAGGTAGGTCAATGCCATTTGCGACGGAATAACGTCTAAATTCCAAGATCAGCTGATTTTGACATCGTCCTGCCAATCGCCACCAACAAGTCTATGATAGCAGCTGTACGTCGGATGACAGAGTAATATTTAGCTCTGGGATAAATGGTCACCATCGCCATTCGATGCCCCCCATCCCAAACTCCCTTCTACTCTGTTTCCCCCCTTCTCCGATTTCCAGCAGGCTGGGATGTTATATGGATTCTGGTACGCTTGCCTCCCGATATATCCGACGCTTTGGTGATCCGTCTGCAGTGTGCTGCTAATCCTGTGCAGGACCGTCGGTGCCCTCGACATGCAGATTCGGCACCCAGTCCCCGTGAATGAGTCTGTGACGGCGACGTTGTCCAGAGAAGGACCAAATGATCCCGTCGCAGTTCTGCTTCTCGTCGAGGACCTCGCGGGATCTGGAGATCCCACGCCTCTCACCGGGGAGGTACAAGATTTATCGTCGCCGGAAACAAATGTGACATTTTCATTCCCAAATATTGGGTACGAGGGTCGTCGTGCGCACCTCTCAATCGTCAGCTCATACTGGATGCAGAAAGTTCAGACTGCTGGCCGCAAATCCGTGGGTCTTGTTCGCATGTCCGATACCCCCGTTAATCTGACCTGGCCAGGTCTAATGTCTCGGAGATATTCGCCGCTACCCACAATGTCAGGGTTCAATCGAGCGGAGATTCCCAGTCGAGGTCAGTCAAGGCTTTGCGTATCTACTATAGATGAATGTTAACTGCAATTCTGTACTGTAGTCTCATTTCAGCTCCAAGGTACTATTGTCGCCAGATTTCGACCACGGATATCTGACCGTTTTTAACGCAGTATGACCGCCCAGCCGTTGCCGTCATCTCCCAAGTCGCCCACATCTAGACGGGGTCTGATTATCGGGCTGAGTATTGCGGCGTTCGCTGGCGTGACAGCAGCTATCTTTGCTTTCATTCTCCTCTCCTGCCGTCACCGGCGCAAGCGGCGCATTTTGGACCTAGGATCCAGCGCTCAGATTGCGGGGAACTCCGATCGGCTAATATCGATCGCCGACGGCAGGGCTCTGGAAGGAACCTCCGATCAGACCTTTGTGGCAGTTCCTTCGCTAGCCGCCGTTAACGAAGAGAAGGTCCATGTGCATCAGTGTCGGGAGCATTTCACCAGCCCTCCGGCAGGGATTGAAGATCGCACAGAGGGAGAGGAATCAGATGAGGTATCGGAGGAAAAATCTCGTCCTCCGAGCTACAAATCTCGAGAGGATTAGGCGAGTGTTGGGCGAGTGCCGGTCAGATAGTCGTTGGGTTGCGAGTTTAAGTGTCCAGGCGCGAACAATTTTATTTTACTTCTGGTGGGAAGAACAGATTTTCGGCCGGAATTCAGTGCGTCTCGGTGAACCACCGTTGAAACTTTGGTTTACATAAAAATAAATACAGGGAAGCCACTGCCACTGATCTCCCAGTTCCGTAAGATTTCCCTCACTCGCCAACTCTTCCTCCTCCTCCCTCCGAGGTGCCCACCCAGAACACCTACAAGGTTGCAAAGAATGGGAGTGAATTCAGGGCTCCGTGAGATG
Organism: Mycena vulgaris; assembly: GCA_029204335.1. Lineage (NCBI taxonomy): Eukaryota > Fungi > Basidiomycota > Agaricomycetes > Agaricales > Mycenaceae > Mycena > Mycena vulgaris. Next base: position 26,628 of record JARGYA010000241.1, read on the forward strand.
CACCACACCTGGCGAATTCCCGAGATTGTGGACCTGGTGTTCTCGCAATTGAGCCCGATTCCGGGAGCAGGACTCAGAGGCGAATACTAGCGCAATCGGGGCCTCCGTTTGGGATAGGGTTTGAAATATCCTCCACGCGTCAAGCCTCTGACGTGCGGGGATAGACCCGGCGCCACAAGTTTACTTCCCGTGTTTGAGGCGCTGGACGCGCACTTTCCAGGGGCCCCCCGTTCCTAATCTGGGACACCTTGTGGCACTACTAAGACCGTACCTATTTTTCCTTCCTCCCTCTTCTTGTCGGACCGCGGCAACATCAATCGGGGCTACACGGTATCAGCCTGTCGACAACGATGCTGGGCTCATCATGCTCACGCCTAGAGCTCCCACTCTAGCTGTCGTGACCACAATCCCTGACTGCCGTGCGCTTTCCAATTTTGTGCCCGCGTTGACCCATCTCCTATTCTTGGACGTCGGCCGTCTCGATGTCCTCTTATTCATGTACTAGCAGTTACCCGTGCTACGCTACGGAGCTAGTCGAATACATGTATCAGACGTTCCTGAAAATCGGCAACAGGTAATTTATTTTACTCAATCTTTGAAGACGCCGCTCGTCGCGAACCTTCGGTTCACTCGTAGCCTCATTGACAGATAAAATACCAAGATATCCTGGGGGATATGTAATAACATTTGCAATATATAACAGGTACTCAGTCTTGATTGAGCTCGTTGCTGTACCAAGGTCCAATTTTACATGCTAAGAATCAGTGGCATTTTCAGAGGATTGAGCTGTGTTAGATTTCAAGGCCCAGCCATGTATCTAAGCATCTGGCTCCTATAACTCTCCCCAATACCTGTCCTGTGGCCGAGGTTCATTTGCCTCGTATTCGAGGTCTAGTGCCCGGTTCAGAGCTTGGGTCCAGCAAGGGTGAGCTCAACAGTTCGGGGTGACTCGCAAAAAAAAGAATATACCGCAATCAGGGTTGGATTTCAAAGACTATCCTGCCTGTTCAACCCGTCTTCGTAAATTTTGGGCTCGCAATCTAACTTTATCAGGTCCTCATGTTTGTAATAATCCCTCGTGAGTTCACGTTGCCGTCATGCCTGCTGAGCAGAAGAACGGCATGTATTTATCGATTTAGAGCCATGGGGCTGAAAGAAATGGCAAATAGTGAATGGGATTGGGGCTTAAAATTAAAAACCGTCATCATCTTATTGAATATTACAGTACAAGTATATTTGACCCGTGCCTTCGTCACGGTAGCTCGCCAACACTCGGTGGACTCCGAGTTTTGCCAGTGACACGGCGGATTCCGAGACCGTGGGGAAGTGCATGTGACCTATCAGGTGACCTATCAAAAAGGCTGTCTCCTTTGTAGAGGTAGGTAGGTATTATTACACGGCACGGTCCGAATAAAGAACGCCGGTTTCCAGGAGTTCTCCCAGTGTACAAAGCAAGCTAGAAAATACACCTTCGCCCCTGGGCCTCCAAACACCTTCCAAGCCGAGCTCGCCGATACCATAAGTAGCCTTGCCGCTGCTCATGCCCAGCGGTAGAACCCAGTCGGCGCCTGAAAGCAATTAGTAATAGCACCACTTCACCGAAATGATCCCCTTCACGCGACAATGTATTTCCTGTACTTGGACTGCAGATTGAAACCTCGAGGACTCATGCACAAGTTTGACCACAATGAAAATGCTACTTTTTTGTAATGCTGAAAATGGCCGTCGAATCTCCCATGTGCACACGAGAACGGCAGTGAATACAGTCTAGTCCGGTTTAGTATGTCTGAGAGGTTGTACGGTGTTGACAGAAAATAACAAAGGCGTAGTTGATGTGGCAGTGCATGATAATGCGGCGAATAATGTGAACGGCTGAGAGATGGGATCATTGCAGAGGTTGAGTCTTCCTGATATGTATTAGATAGCGCCGTGCATGAAGTGTGATTGCCGCGAGAGGTTTCTTTCTGTGATAATGTCCATGCAACAGGCATGGCTTGTCAGAGGCGATAACTTGATGTTGTAACCATTTGAATGCCAAAGAAAAGATCAACAAGAATCAACACCTGTAGAACACACTTTCATAATATGCACAGGTGATATTCTGTGTTTTTGGAGAGGGGCATTCGACAGGCAAGTGCTGCTGCATAGAAATCTCCAAGCCAGGAATCATTGTCGAGGGCCTTAAGTTTGATTAAACTGTTATGGCCGGATCACACAAGATGACGTGGGTGGGTGCCAGGAGATACGATGAATGTATCAGCAGTGCCAGATAGCGTCAGACTCGCGGAGGAACAACCCCGGTTTCGGTGAGTAGCGACCAAGAAGACAGGTTTCGGCACTGCAGATATATTCAAAGAGCAACTGATTCTCCGAACGAAAATGGGCTAAGCTGGACTTTAAGTGCAGTTAACCTTCACGCACAGTGCTCGTTGAAGTGTAATGAGGCCGAGAGCTGACTCTTCAGGACCATATGATACTAGCTTGCTTTCTCCCAGCATCATATGGATTTAAAGGATAATTTGAGATGGTGTTATGTTACATGCTGAACTTGAAGCGAACAAATACGGGAAAATATGCAAGTGCTCGAGGTTAATTCTACCGTTATCCCCGGAGATTCCAGATAATATTGTTCAATGAACATTCTTGCAGTTGTAATATTCCGTGCCAAGACAAGCCAATGTTACGCGTCCGATCGCAGGGGCGAGTATGCCAATAATGACTTGAAAGGCAGTTCAAGCTCAAGTCAAATTTATTTCGCGCCATAATTCAGCCCCAGAAGGATTGCAGAAGGTTCACAGGCAGTGAAAGAAGGTGCAATGCGATGAGAAAATGATGAATGCACGCCGCATCATCTGGATGACGTGGGCTTCTGCAAACGGTGTGCGGCGGGTTTTCAATCTAACAATGACAGCCTGAGGTGGGACAATGAGGCCAGCATCTGAGCTATATCATACATGAGGAAGTGGGGATGGGGTATAACATTGCACTTCTAGCGAATCCTGAGACAAGCAGAGGGACAGGGTTTGATCCAGAAGCAGCCAGAATATGTGCATGGCACGCAGAGTGCGAGGGATGAGACCGGCACGACACTCACAAAAGTGGAAAACGGTGGAGGCGCCTTTTTCGATCCGACGCTCAGAGGTGTAGGTGGTTAATGCTCCTGAGAGACATTCAGAGGTACATTCTCGAGGGTATCGAGGTCGTTCAACGGTTTCGACTTTTGATGGTGGTGGAAGCCAGGAAACTACCTTCAAAGACATACTGACGCATGTCTGTTGGGACCCGTCAATCCGTCGACGGCCGGGGACGGGTGTTCCCGTTGATGGGTCTACCCGTCCCGTACCCGTCCGTCACGAAACGATATCTTATCGCTTGTCGGACGGGTCCCGTCGCCGTTGCTGACGGGAACGGGTCGGAGCCCTAGATAAATCCCGAGGGTTGGAAATTTATCAGGTCGCGGACAAACGCGAAATAGCTGGGAAAGCGAATTGGGTTTATCTCCCCGCGATGATCTTAATGGTCCCGATGACAACTCATGAGATCTCGTAACCCTGCCTACTGCCGTGGCCCGTGAACCGTGGAATCTGGATGAGTCTAGCGGGTGAGACGAGATGCCTCCAGAAGTGGACCATCACAGCCCAGTTATGCGCCCCTAGCGAGCCGTAAATTTGATGCCTTGTGCAAAATATATATACTATGATGTATGATCAGGGCCGAATCTGCGGCTATTCGATCATTCTCCCATTGAAAACAGAGGGTCTTCGTGTCTTCGCCACTGATTTGATATTACTCAAGACCTCGTCCGAGAACTGCGGATCTGAGGACACGGAAACCGGCGAGCTGTAACCCAAGCTGCGGTCCTGCCGAAGCGGGAACGGAAACAAGAGAAGAAAAATTGGATCAATGAGAACCAGGGGACTGGGTACGTTTCAAGGGGGTTTGCACCCCAAGATCTAGACGCAGCAGGACTAGGCATGGATGAGGAATCTGTTCGCAAGAGAAATCAAAGTGTCCAATTTTGGAGACACCACGGATTCCCATAGGTGGATGTTTAGCCTAGCGGTGCCCCCCACCCCCCCTCATCCTATTTACCGCCTAGTGTTTCACACTCCACCGGCGGTAGTAGGTATCCATTACATATGTCGAGCAGACGTACTTCGGGTGGAGATGTCACCCGAATCCCGCCGAAGCCATGCTGGGAAGGGTACGTGGAGGGAACGAGTAGTGCCATATTCCCTGAATCTTACAGTCCATAAATCCAGCAAATCGATATTCATACTAAGCAGATCACCCTATATTATGTATACATTCACGAAAGCTGAGGGTCCCTTCTAATCAGTCCCCAACGCCTCATCCGCCATCGACTGTAGGCGGCCCCACTCGAGCAGAACTGCAGAAAAATAGCAATCGTTCTGCGCGTCCGTGAGAACGCGGTCCGCGAAGGCCTTGCCCGCCTTTTGAATCGCGTGTGCCTCCGCATCATGCGCGATTGCCCATTCGACCTTCTCCACTAGGTCAGAGAGGTCTGGCAGGATCGGGATGTAGTGCTCGAACGGACGGAGCCAAGCGTTGAAGTATTCCGCGAAGACCGTGGTCTTCAGTACGCGTAGCATCAGTGTCTGAGCAGGGTAGGAGAGTGCCCAAACGCACTTTGAAGACGAGTGAGCCGCTGCGCAATAGGCCGAGGTAACGGCCTGAGAACGAGTTCCCGTCCGCGTCGAAAAGGTACTTGTATTTGTACACCTCCTCTCGCGGCGAGGAGGCACCGGTGATATCGTATTCGGCCTTGACTCTGTCGCTGTCACAGTGCTCTCCGCACAGCGAATCATGGAATGACGAGATCGCGACATCCATGAGCTCCGTGTGGTTCCGCCCGATGTCAACGACGCGGAAGCGCGGGAAGGCGTGGTAATTGTCGTCGTACACCCAGCCGCCGGAGGACATGCCACGCCAGTCTGTAAGGGCGGGTGAGCAAATGAACGTGGTAATCAGCCAGGACCTACAGAGCTTGGAGGCCTTAGTCTCCTAGGGTATATTGTTTAGGTATCGATAATGCGGTGTCCAGTAGGAATCGCTGTAGTAGAACTACGGTCTCGTTAATTGGATCGTCCGGCTTGAGAATGCGAGGGATACAGACCTCGCTGGGTACTAGAATATCCGCAAAGCACGGTGAGACCTTGGTCATGCTCAGCACGGGATAGAGGTCCGTGGTGAACTGCGTGCTGGAGCTGTACAGCATGACTTCACGTAGTGTCAGGAGTCTGAGTTCACAGAGACACAGCTAACACGCACAGGCACTCGCATCGTTCGCAAGTCCAGTGAACCCCTTGTCGCGGTTGAGAATGAGGCAGTGCATGTCGTCTGTGAAGAACGATGCGGTCGGGTGCGGGGAGTGCTCAAAAGGGGTTGGGTCCGAGGCATTGAGTGCTTTTCCTCGCATTCCTGGTTGGCGGTAGTTGAAGACGACACGTGGTTCGTCGCGGCCATTGAGGATGAGGCTCATGTTAGGTATGAAGGACTCGAACTGATGGCCGGATGTTGGCGAGAAGTCGATGAATGATTGGCAATCACGCACCCGTGCAAACGTTCGAGGCCAGTCGCCGGTGTAGAGCGTGCCCTGGTCGTCCGTGGGGGAAAACTTTCCGTCCACGAACTGACCGGTCTTCATGCCGTTCCCGTCCTTCTTTACCTGGTCTAATGATGAGCGATGCGGAACCCCAGAGAATTGCTGGCTCACCTTGACCGAACCCACCTCAACCATCCTCTTGAAATATGAGGGGTCGTCCTGCGCGAGCTGATAGAACGCCTCAGAGTCCCTCGAGATCTGGTCGTATTCGTCGATGAGACACGAGTGTGCGCGTGCGAATGTGTACCACTCGCTGTACATCGGCGTTATTCCGTAGGGAGTACCGCGTCATCGCCTGGTCGAGGGTAGACGATTGAGTAGCATACAGCGCGTCGATCTCGGAATGTGGTGAGGCTTCCACCTCTGGCCCCGGATAAGCTTCGCTTGAGGAATTGAACAGACATACCACGAGAGGGGTGTATAACGGTGCCTAGGAGGCTGAGAGCCATCAGGATCCCCACCGGGATGTACCAAGGCAGCGGATTGAGACGACTGCAGACTCTCCAGTCTGACCGCCGTTGGTCGATGTCGAAGTGACCCCCTTCTAGCTCAATATCATCATGATCCTGATCGCCGTCGTGCTCGTGTGTAATGGTGCCAGTGATACGTAGCAACGGGTGGCTGTCTTCGCTGGAGAGAGCAATATACGGGCGTTTGAACCGTACTGGGAGCCAGGCGGACACCGGCATTTTGAAAGAAAGAGGGGGGATGAAAGGCATCCCCAAAGGATTACATTCCGCGTTATCTGTCATGAGGTGGGGCGACGGTACATGCGTTGTCCCGCGAAACCATGCCGTCACCTCGTTTTCTGCTAAACACGCACGGGCAAGCCTCACGGGATACGGAAATATGCGATTCAAGGAAGTTTCAATCCGTTCCGCGCTGGTAAGGCTGTGGATCTGGATATTTGGTACGCATTTTGCGGTCCTCGCCTCTTTCTGCCTGATTCCCCCCGAGCGCCCTGAAAAAAAACGCTCCGGTTGTTTTTTGACGCCGATGTCTAATTTTAGGGATCACCTGAATGGGAACTGAAAGAACCTAATTCAAACATGTAGCTAGCAAACGACATACTGTGGAGAAACCGACATCCCCGCCAATTGTATATGCGATTGAACTTGAATGGCCAAGCCTGATGAGGGTTCGCACCGTAGGAGGCCGCAGAACTCACCGCACATTGACGCGCAACCTCCGGTTTTTGTCTCGTTTGATCGGCCCGCAGAGACGCCGAACAACCCGGAGGGCGATATTGCGGACTCGGGGACCACGTTATTCAAGACTGCGCCATTCCATATTCTCACATCGTCCGTGATCCTCACTCCCCCTACCCGTCCGCAGCCACTCCCCACCGTCAGCCCATTCCCAGGAGTGGGAATGGGAGTATCAGGCCCATCTCGGAACTTAGGGCGGAATGATTTGTACAAGGTCGCCAGGGTCGAATGGGGATCATGTTGGCGTATTGGTCTCGGTGTTCTCATCTTCCGTGATCGTCACTGTCGATTTCCCCGTACGCAGACCCTTAAACTGCGCGTTATTCTCACAACATTGAAATTATGCCGCAATACGGCCAATGCGTCTGATATGTCTCGCCTAAATTAAACTTGGTGTATTCACGCCGGGGGGTACATAGCCTCGTCGTACAATTCTACGTGGCGACCTCGTGCCGTTTTATAGATTCGGACAGGTAGCCGCAGCTCACCTTTTCTCGACTTCCTTATTCCGCCCCACTCAATGCCGGATGGATGGCGAAACAGCAGATGGCCAGCAATCATCCGGGGTGTCATTCCCTTCATTCTCTGGCAACTCACCTCCATTCTGTCCCTCTTTTTCAAGAGAGCCTTCACAACACTCCCAATAATCCTCTTCTGCTGCATTTACAGCTACGTCCGCCGTTACTGGCTCCTCCAGTTTCCGTCTGGGCTTTTTGAGCCCGCGTGGCCTGCTGCGCGGACTCGATTGGTACTATTAATGACAGCCATCCCCGTGTGGGGACTATCTATGGCCGTTGGCGTGGCACTGTGGCCGTTGGCGAAGTACCTGCTCACAAAGGCCATGCGGCGGAATCGTGGGGGTGGCGACTACGAGATGTTCATCCCAATGGAGGATCCTCACTCGCCCTCAGCGCGTACCCGATGGCCACGACGACGTCTGAAGGCTCTGGAGTGCAGCTCTCTGGCGATGGGCTCCTTCGTTATCTTTCTAGTCATGGCGCTGAGCGGGCTGTACATCATCGCGACATACGAGCTGCCTGGCGACCATAGATACAAGCCAGATGTGGAGGCTGCCCTCAAGGTACCGAAGCCGGGTGGATATCACGACGGGAGTAAGTGAAATTAGATTTAGACAAGGACTTCAACTAATCGAAACTATGCAGCCAAGGTGTTCATCGCCGCCATGTTCACCAACAACATAGACATCCTCCCGCACTGGATCCAGGAGTTCACCAAGGTCATCCAATATATAGGAACAGTAAGCACCTCTTGGATTCCGCCAATATTGCACTGATTTGGAGGGCAGAAAAATGTATTCGTCTCCGTTGTAGAGTCCAACAGCTGGGACGGTACAGCCGAGCTGCTCGACGAGTGGAAAGGCACACTGGAGAAGATGGGCGTCGCGAATTTCATACGTACCCGTGACCAGCAAGTCCCGCGCCCACCAGGTACGCCCGCCGCTGGCTATCGGGCCATAGATGTTCACGAGTTGGGTCCCAGATATGCCCGGAAACGTTCGGATCGACTTTCTATCGGCCACCCGCAATCTGGCCCTGGCACCACTGGTTGAGCAGGGGGGATACGACGTGGTTCTGTTCAGCAATGACGTGCTGATAGAGGCAGAGTCGGTCGTAGAGCTCTTGAAGACAAAAAATGGAGAGTGGGATATGGTTTGTGGACTGGATCTAGGGAGATGGGGGTGAGTTCTTTCTCGCTATAATATTCTCGAGGGTTGACGGGGCAACTCCCAGGCTCTACGATGCATGGGTTGTGCGCGACCGTCTAGGCCGCCTGGTATCATCGCTGTGGCCGTATTTCCTGGAAGACGCGGGCATGGAAGCCGTTATGGAGGACGAGCCCGCGCCGGTCTTCACATGCTGGAACGGCATCGTCGCATTCCGCGCCGATCCCGTGCTCCCTATTCCCCTCCGCACGGCCGGACGGCTCTCAACATCCCCGCTCTCGCGCCCCCTCCCCGCCACGCACCCAGCGTACCCGCAACCCGCCTCACTCACGCCTGCGCTGACGCCCCCGCTCGCGTTCCGCAGCTCAGGCGAGAGAGAGTGCTTTTCGTCCGAGTCGTTCAACCTGCCATACGACCTGCGGCGTCGGTTCGATATGCAGCGCATCTACGTCAACCCGCGCGTGATCACTGGGTACGAGTGGAAGTACTATATGTGGTTCAAGTACATCACGCGGCACTGGGTGGTGGTGTGGTGGATGAAGACGGTCGAGGCAGGAAATGGGATGCAGTTCGCGAAGATGGTGGTTGGAGACGCGAAGCGCGTATGGACGTGGGATGGCGGCGAGTGTCACCCGGTGCGTTTGGTGCGGCTCTCTGAACTGCTCGGGCACTTATTTTTTTGCGTTCACAGTGGTAGTAATGGATCGGGGATCTTGGCGTATGGTGAGACTATTCTTGTTGACCCTGAATTGAAGTTTTGGGGGTCAATTTGTTTGATGTGGCCTCCGATTTTGCTACCTGCTTTGAGGATCGCGGTGACGGTCACCAGACGGGCATTCTTCTACGATTTTCGGGACCTTGTCATATCTCTAGGTCTGTGATTGAAAGTTGTCTCCTCCGATTTGGACGAATCGAAGTATTGATCATTAATATTCGGACCGGTGGGTCCCTGTCCGGGCATGGTCCTGAGATTATTTCCGCAGTCATTTCGGTGCACGACACATTTTTTTTTCGAACCCGACGTTGGACACATCTGCAAGATATAAGCCACGGTCCATTGCATTCTGGTGCCTCAGAGAATTGAAATAGGCACTTTTCTGCGGAATTTCGGCGAGAGAAACGGTATTTAGGCACCGGGAGGCGGTCAGAAAATCCCTATGCAAGGTGTGTTTCTCCAACTGTCTTAAATATGATACTACATGTCAATTGTTAATTCAGGAACCCTAAAGTGCACGACCGCTACCGAATTCAAATGGCAGGAAAGTGGTATGTAGTACAAACCAGTACAGTGGTACTCTCACACCGACCAGCACTGTAAGCAAGGCCAATAGACGTTGCTGGGATAAACCCCAAGGCAAATCATGCGGCGATTTTGTGGAGGAGGAGGTGTGAGAATGGGTGTGCCTGCAACTCCCGCTACAGCGCTGCCTGTGGCAGCGGCAATTCCCTGACGTCTGCGGGGGGGGGACATCATCTTTCTTGATATTCTCCTCAATCCCATGCAAACATTGAGTCACGAACTCCCGCTCCTCCTCCGAGTCGTATTCAAACCAGATATATAAGATCATCATATTTCCATGCTTCTTGTAAAACAAAACTTGCGTACTTTAGCCTTTAATAGTCCGAAAAATTGGTCGATTCAAGTCTTGCGCCTAGAAACATATCAATCGAGCATTGCAGCGAATAAACAGGTATGCGAGCAGCGTGTACGGCGGTCTAGGCGAGCGGTCCAAGCGGTAGGCGACGCGGCGGCCCAGACTGGGCGGAGCAGCAGGGAGTGGTGACTAGAAATACGACGAGGATGGCCCAGCCCGGTGGGCGTGCAGCAACGCGGTGGACGCGCGGCCAGTACCGGGGAGCAGGTACGCTACGGCGCGCACCCTCGGTGCACAGGGGTGCTGGCGGCAGATGGGCGCGTGTCAGGCGGTGCAGAAGAGCCGGGTGATCCTGGTACAGGGGGCAGCGGAGAAGCCAAATGAACAGCGCTGCACATGCGTATGAGCAGCGTGTGCGGTCCAAGCGGAAGATAGGAGGCGGCATGTTGATCCAGGTCGGGCGGGAAGTAAATAGTATGGTTGTCGATGAAGAGTTGTCCGTGCGCGGTGGGGGTGCGGGCAGGCGGGGAGCAGGTATCGCGGAGCAGGTGCGCTACGGTGCGCAGCCGCAGCGCTCAAGAGTGCTGGCGGCGGACGTCCGGAGCAGTCTTTAGGTGGGTCGACATCGCCGGAGGCTAGCAAAAGGGGCCAGGAACGGGGGTAAGCCGGGAGGGGGAGCGGATTGAGTGCAATGCCGCGGGATTAATAGACGGCATAGAGGCTGGGGAAGGGCGGCATTCCACGACAAATAGTGGTAGGGATTGCTACCCCAGATTCAGGAAGAGTAGGGGCAGGGGGCAGCTGCGGAGGGGAGGAGCAAGGAGGGAGGACCCAGGGGATGGGGAAGTAACAGCAGCAAACAACAGCTGTTTGGGGTTCCGTTTGATGCGGCATCATTTGGCGCGTTCGCGCACGGACTAGCAGGGCATGCGACACCGCCCCCCAACGGGCGGCAAGTCGTGCGGGCGGACGCACCATAAAAGGTAGTGCCTACAGGCGGATATATCACTGAACATCGGTAATTGTAGATGTTGATTTATCAACGCAGGTGCCCTGCCCACTTCCTGATATATCAAAACCCCACATACGCCTGGCCGTAAAATTCTGAAGTGGAAAATTATTGGAGTGCACATCTACCAAATGGGCCCAGAACACATATCTTTGGGTGTACCGAAAGTGTACCGGATACCGTTCAAGCTCTATGCCATGTATTCAATATCTCATGCTCTGTTTGCATACACACAGAACGCAGAACACGACCTTTGATCCTCACTTGCTCAAATCTGCCTTCATCTACAAATGTTACCTTCAAGAAACCTGTTTGACTTCACCACCTCTAGTTTTTAATTGCGACTCCTACATTCAAAGTTCAGCCTTCATCCTGAAAGTTTGGGCATTCCCAAGCTCTGCCGCCTCCAGTTTTCCCCGATACCTTCAACCGGCTATCGTCCGGCTCCCCAGCTAAATTAAAAAGCCCCCTTCATCCAACCTTCGTCTTCGTGTTACCCCGTTCTAAAACTCCGTCTTCATCTTGACCCTCCCCTTACCTCTATCATGCTCCCGAGTTCAATTGCATTCCAAAACAGTTCAATTGCATTCCAAAACTCCCCCTTTATCCATGCAAAATCACCTTTACCCCCTTGCTAAATCTGGGCTACAAACTCGGCCAGCTTACCCACTGCCTAGATCAATATCGCTCAGAGCTGACGGTGCCCTCGTACCGTACTAAGTGTTACTTATTAAAATTTACAATCATCCCTTCGTCTGGTGAGTGAATGTTCAGAAGGATTTGTATCATGTTCATTGAGGGGCGTGTTTGCTCGAAAGGAACTATTCTACATCGTAGTAATTTATAAATAGCAATCTAACAGTTGGGTGGATAATTGAACATTTCGGTGGAGCAGTGGGGCGGATGACATCATTCGGAGTTTGGCGCGAGCTTTGGACGAGAAAACGGTGGCCAGCAGCCAATCAGGTTGTGTGGTCAAAGACAAACAGCTCTCGATTCTTATATAGATAGATAAATTCTTGGCTCCATTTCCAATATGTTTCCCACTCGGAATGAGAGGGCATGCTGAACAAATTGCCAACGAGGGGCAATTTTCTTTGGCCCCGGTGGGAGAGGCAGGGTAGAAGCTGAACGGCGCTTGAAGTAGGCTGAGATGATGATTAATAACAGCAAGCCACGGGATGTGGCGGGCAAAGCTCCAGACTCCATAGTGAATGTCTACGCCGCAGCTAACTGGCCTTATAAATACCGGTCATCCGACACACTCGGTTCATTACCCTTGATTCGGTTGGCCTGGGACTCCAGTTGATTTTTTGTTGCCCGTTATGTCACACGAGAAGCTGCCTTTCACACAGAATCCCAGGTATTCATGTGAATATCTTGACAGATATGGGAGGATCCGACGGTCAAGAGACTCAGTTTGGGGAGGTCGGTCGTAATGAAGTGGATAGTTGGTGAAATCGATGCAAGCTCTACACTCGTCTGTAAAATGTAGCGATTGTACTTCCCTGCTCGAAACCGAAAGAAACGAATCCCTTCAACACATAATGACTGTAGATCGAATAAGCTCCGCTGTATACCCCGACCTCGGCTTGATGGAACCCTTGAAGGGTACAGGAAAACTGGACGAAATTCAGTAAACCCCAGTTGTAAAGTTTAATCACCGTTCCATCCTCCCCAGTAGGTTTGTTGATGTTGAAGACAGCCAACATTGACGCAATCATGACCCAGACTAAATCCAAGCCCATGTATCTCCCGGGGCAGGACCTCGGTGTTTTCAGCATACATATCGTACACAGTGGCCGCGAACTGACCGACGACCGAAGCCAAAAATGATATCCAATGGGTCTCTGACGGCTGGGTTCAACTTGCCGTCGAGCAAGAAGCGCTCCGGCTTGAACTTGTGGGGCTCAGGATACGCGGACTGAATGGGTTAGCGGCAGGTTGATATGAGCGGCGTTTGATTTTGTACCTCATCGTGGAGCATCGCCCTGCATGTTCCGATTGCGTCAGATTCAGTAACGAGAAATACGTCGTGCGCACTTACCAGGAATTCGCGATAACTACGGAACCGCCCGGTATGCGATAACCTCGGTAAGTGTCGTCTTCAGTCACAGCATGTGGCACAGCTGAAACATTTTCCAGCTTTTCCTGTCGATGCAGGAATAAAATGCCTACCAATGGGAACGACAGGCCACATTCTCATGGTTTCTTTTACCACGGCAGTAACGTAAGGTAGCTGATCCTCGTCCTCGAAACCAGGCAGATGGCCGGGTCTTATTACGGCGTCAATTTCTTGCTGTGCCTTTTTCTGAGCTGTCGGATTGACTAACATGGCTCGCAGGAACATTAGAAGGGTAGCTCGAGTCTGCGTGATTGCACCGTCATGAAAACACATTGATTGAAGATGAAACTGTGACCTACAGTATCCGCTCCAGTCGCGTAGATTGTTGCGGCAACTTCCTTTATGTCCTTTTCCTGGGACTCCAGCGACGTTTTAGTTCCGGCGTCACCGGAGAGGAGTCTGCTTGTTATGAACGATGGCCGCTCGATCCCGTTCGCCTTTGGATCAAAATTGGACGTTAAATTTCCCTCCAGAGTAATTTGGGACCTCAAAACACTCACCATGGCGTCTTTCGAGGCCGCGAACGGCTGGTCAGCCATTTCTTGCACAAGTTCCTTCGACTCGGCCGCCTTCCGTTTGAATGCAGCCCCAGGGAACCAAGAGGGAACATGTCTCAAGGCCGGGATGACATCCTACTTTTCCTAAGGAAATGGTCGGGCTATGGACAAGGCACTCACTACTAGGAACCGTCCAGGAACTGCGGCATGGCTCAACACACGGAGGGTCATGTGTGCCAGGTTGATGTAGGGGTCGTTGTGAGGGAGAATGTCCAAACCGTACGCCATAGTCATCATAATCCCGCCAAACACACTGGACGTAGATTAATGTGATCCATGGCCCAAGTAAATTGGAGCTACGGACTAGTCAAAATGCTCGTTATATGCATCCGGGTTATCGAGCATACGTCTCAGCAAATCGTGGGCCTGCTGAATCTCTAGGGAGCGAAACCGTCGAGCTGATACGGCGTTGAGCTCGTGATGGAAGTGACGGCGTTGGGCACGCCTATCAAGAGCATAAACCAGGGGTTTAGACAGAACGTTGATTCATACCAGGTATCACCTAGAATAAACATTGGTTGCAAGTAGACGCGGGATACAGTCCGAGACTCACCATATCTCTGCAATGCTAAAGGAAGCAGAAGGTTAGAGACAAAAATGGGGCGAATTAGCTGCATACCAAACATAAAAGTGCCTCCCATTAGTTCCAGCATGTGCCCTCTCGGTCTAGGGAGTTCAATCTCAATTCAACGATGTGGACGAACGTAGAGCATACCTATCTGAATGTATGGCCGAGCGTTTGTCAAGCAGATCTTCTGCTGCTTCGACCGAAGATAGCACGACGATGGAAGTTCCCATGACGCTGAGGTGTATCACGTCCGAGTCTGTTGGGTTTACATTAGGTTTTGATTTCCTTTCGGCAGTGTGCGTGCCATATTTTTTGCTCCACTTCCGATAGGTTTCCCACTCAGAATGAAGTGGCATGCTAAACAGATTGCCGACCAAGAGGAGTTTCCGTGGACCTGGTGGGAGAGGGGGGCCACGAAACCGAAATTTAAAGTAGAGTATAGACACAGTTAAAACACATAGAGAGGCGCAGATCAAAGGCAGACGGCCAGAGTCCATGGCACCGTCGATGAGATGACTTTTGGGAGTGAAGCAAAGCGTTGAATTCCCCGCCCAGTAATCCACAGAGGTGGTTCGCAGGAAGGATGTGAAGGCCTTTTGCTTTTCGGTTGGGCTCAAGTCGGAAGATTAGGCTGCAAACGTAATCGAAATCTGCGATAGCGAAGCGTAAAAGCATAATTTATAGGGATCCCTTCGTAACCGTAATTACGGTTTATAGTTGCGGTTATAGGGTCGCGTAACCGCACCGTATGACCTTCCAGTGCGATTCTTACGGTTACGGCCGTCACCGTAGGTGGACCGTATGAAGCCATAAGAATATGGCCTTATACGGTTCTATACGGACCGAAATTATAATATCGATTGAGCTGGTTCTTCGTGCATGTTTTGATGAGAATTATGCATCTGTATCTTCCTCTCCTTTGATTAGAACCTCTGTAGCAAAAAATCCCTCAAACTCTCACTGGGAAAGATTAATTTTGCAACCTGTGCCACCGAAAACCGGACAATGAGGGTGTACAGTTGAAGCCGGAACATAGAAAATAATCCAGATCTTGATGCTGCCTAAGGAGCATCTGTGTTTACAACGCCAGGGCATTGAGCAAGTACTGGAGGGCATACAATAGGCCTAAATATCTGTCTGAAACCACTTTTAAATTTTATTGTGAGGTATACGGCCGTAATGACCGTAATTTACCGTAAATATCCCGTACCGTACCGTAAGAGGGTCTGAGAAAAGCTTTACGGTTACGGTTACGGCCGGTTTCGGCCGTAAACCGGCGTAAACGTATACGGTACGGTGCGGTGGGGATCCCTAACAGTCTGCATAAAGGTGAGAGCGGCCGCTGATTCACTGTCGCTGCGAAGTCGCATAACGGAGTACCAGGGCCGCTAATGAGAGCGATTTTCTCAGGAGAGACTCCCTGAGTGTAAACGGTGCGAAATCCCGCCGGGCCTTGAGCGATGAGGTATTGGAGGCAAAACGACGGCCGCACGATCATTGCGCCGTACTCAGACCCGGATCGACTTTCAAGTTCGCGACATTGGTGCCTTTCACATGCGCATCACCCCCCGTCTTCATTGCGTGTATCCGACGCATTCGATTTTCGAGCAGTGCACTGCCGCCCATTGAAGCGCGGTGAAGACAAGACCAATTCCCAAGACCCACCAAGACCCGCTTGACACCCGCGCTCAGGACAAGGTTCGCCAGCCTTCCCTCTAGGATGGAGAGAGTTAGCTCGCCTGGGTCCTGCGCCCACCAAGTTCGGAGCTGTCTGGGCAGTGAAGAGAACGCACTGGGTCCACATAACCGTTATGTGCCACAGCCACTGATGGCACCTAATTTGAGGCCGTCGTTCTCTGCTTTTTACTCCGTCATAATTCATGAAAATATTCCGAGAGCAGTAGGACTAGGTTATATCCGTGGGCGAGGTCCAAAAATCGCATTACCAGGTACTTTGAGCACCATCAGAGCATACGAGCGGTTGATGGCTAGTCATGTGATCTGTGTCACATAACAGTTACTCCCAGTTGCCCGTGCGGAGTAATCTGCATTCATTTAGACATTCTTCAATGGCCTTAAGCAATCCCTGGACCAAATATTGAACCTGGTAGCACACCTCTGAAGACGCCGCTCGTCGTCAACCTCCGGTTGACTCCTCGCGGCCTCGTGAACACCTACATCCTACTGTCTTCCATTAGAGATGTGGCATGGCCTCAACATGTACATATCTTTTAATTTGTTTAAAAACCCAGACAACGAAAGACTCTGAATTTTAAACAGTTGCATATCGTCCTATAGGTAGGTAGCAATTCACTGGTTACATTTGATGGCCACAGTATAATTGGAGCCTCAGTGATGAGACTCTGCAACATATTCGAGTATTCGACTGCGGTAACTCTCTCGATATCTGCATTCACGCCGGGGATTATTCACCCCGTATTCAAGATCAAGTACCCAGTCCAGAGCTCACCTCGGATTTACCAGAAATCAGTGAGATCCAATGAATTGTAGATGACTCGGAGACATACGTACCACAATTTGGCTCAGACTCCAAATACCTTTCCCCTCTTTCGACTCTCCGTAAGGTTTGAGCTTGGGTTCGAATGTTCCTATAGTCTCGTGAGTGTAGTAGGCTTTCTATTGTGTTGGCAACTTCTCCTGCCATCGGGACCACTGAGCACCAGAACGCCGGGGATTCATCGATTTAGAGTTCTTCGACTGGACAAAATATCAAACGAATAATGGGACCAATACAATATATATACATTCTCCCTTGGCTTCTGTTTAGCCGCTCTTTTTGACCAATTTAGCATCGTTCGAATTCGCGCGCAGGCTTGAGAAAATGATAGATACTTGGCACTGTACGATGGAGAGAAAAATAGAAGACATACCTGTCTACAAATTTTAGGACTCAAACCCTTATCAAATTTCTGAAAGCCAACAGTACCATCGTCTTCCGATCCCAATGTACTCTGAGAAAGGTCAGCTACTGCCTCCATGAAGCTCATGATTAGGTCTGTGTGGCGCGCCTTCAATAACTTGGGTTAACAATCGTCGCAATGTGGGAGGTACCCGTCTGGTTGAAAGGTTTACTGAAGCAAGAACTCGAGTGAAAGTCATAACTGCACAGTTATAAATAGAAACTCAACAGTCGAGTGGAGCGACTGCGGACAATTCAACATTTAGGTAGATTTGAGTGGAGCATTGGAGCGTATGACCTCACTCGGAGCCCCCGGCAGCCAGTATGAAATTTGAATGTACCGGAGTCAAATGGTCTTGTGGTTCATGTCTGGATCAGCTGGGCAGTTATCTGCCAGTGGCTGTGAAGTTATCGGCCACTTTCGTTGTTTCACTCTGTTCCGGGTCTCCAAAAATCTGAGGAATAATCAGTGATGTAGAATAAAGAACTTAAAGCCGATCCAAGTATTCAAAATGATCGAAATGACCCAGAGTATGATATACCGGACGGATGGCAGATAACTTTCGTGACTGGCAGATAACCGTGACGTCACAGCTATCTGTCATTTCATCGCCGAGTCGCCACCACTTGCTGTCTTCACTCGGGGTCCTTACAAACCACTCCTCAAATGCTCTCTGCTTCATTGTTTACAGCGTCTAACAGCACGAAATCTGCATGATTTCGGCCATTCTTCTGTTTGATTCTGCCTGGCAAGATGCCTGCCCGTGGTTGACCCAAGGGATCCAAGGATGAACCACGGTCCGGGAATGCATCTCCACGCGGACTTCCTAGGACGAGACCGCGCTCTGAATCCGACTCGGATTCAGAAGGTCCGTTGGATCATCGCGCGCCGTCGCCTCAATCTGACAGTTTCAATATCACAAATGCAAGTGCAACTCGCTCCACAAAGAGATCCAATGCTTCCCAGAAGAGGTCCAAGTCTAAACAAACTCCGCCATGCCCTGCTAGAGTCAATCAGTGGACAATGCCAAGCTCAGAAGCGCTATGATGGATGCAGAGGGGTGGACAAGGGGAAGAAATGCATATTTAATTTGGCGTGATGGCGATTCACTGTATCCTTTGCGTGTCTGGTTCATTTTGAATGTATATATCTGGATTGTGATGTGATTTACTTGGATCCTTCAATCTCTCCCTCTCTCCTTCCTTTTTCGATTTCTTTTTCGATTTTGTCCCCGTTGACACCCAATACAATGGAATATAAACCGGTCTTGTCTCGCAGGGACAAGGGGTCCTCAATTGTAATATAGATAAAACTCCAATCTGTACCATGCGGACACCATTGGTGATCTCAGCCCAAATATATTTCAGAAGACTCTTACTAGTGCCTAGACCCCATCCTATCTAGTTGCATGGGCGAAATCGATTTTGGTACCCCCGCGCAGGCCTACTTCACAACCTACTGCAAACAAGAACCAAATAAAGTACAACCAGTGCCATGTGGAAATCACTGGTTCTCTCAGCCCAAATATATTTGAGAGGACACTCACTAGTGTATAGACCCCATCCTACCTAGTTAAATGGGCGACATCAAGTTTTGAACCAGGAAAAGAAGGCTAGTTTGGTTATCGATGCCGTGGCAGCACAGCCATGGATCTGCAACTGACCTGAGATGCACTGAGTAGGAACCGGATTGTCCCGGGATTGTCGTAGTATTTGCAGATGAAATCAACTATATAGGAGTGCCTAATGAGCACTCCCAATTTATGCCCTCGTTCGCGGTGACTAAATTACGGAATAAACCGTTCACTGATATAGAGTGACTTTGCTTTCCACGGCGCAAAGGCCAAAGAACAACAATGCATGATTGATCTCAACTACAGTGACCTTGCATGTAAACACGATAGACCGGCATTCATCTGAGTCTGGCAGGCACCTTTAAGCTCCCTGGTCCTCTTGATGCTGCTGGCTGTTGCTTTCTGCCGGCTCGGGGCGTGAAAAATCACCTTTGAGCCGAGCATTGTAATGCAGCCATCGCGTCCGACCGCATATCGCGGAAAGCCTACCCTATCAAATGGCTGCCCACCATTGAATTTAGATGTGTTGGCCTCTCCGTGATGTCCTATCCTCAGCCCAATAAGATGTGGAGTTAACTGAGTATACGGAAAAATACAAGCAAGTAACCAGCCCGAGTAGGTATACAAAATATGTTGGAAATCGGCCCGATAATCCTGCTCGATCACTACGCTACTGATATCTAATACGCACAAACATGATGTACTGGATCGGCAATCTTAGCGTTCCCCTCATCTGTGCGGGTCTGTCTGAGTCCTTCGAGTCCTCTAGGAGTCTACAAATTAACAAAATACGGGAGGGTGCAAGGGGTTGCCGAGGAGATCTGATCAATGTTCCGGCCCAATGCGATGATCGCGCGCACGTGTTCAAGTCGCGTCGACACGTTTTTGGTGTTTTCCATGATGCTTGGACCGAGTATGCGGTTTTATCATGCTCCTGCTCACGGCTTTCACTTGAAGGGGCGTTATTCAGTGGATAAACCACCCTGACAAGCCTTGTCATTTGCCGGATGTGTTGGTCTCGTGTGTTTGGCTAAGAATCAAGGTGGTGGCTCTCGGCTTTGGTCCATGATCAAAGGGTAATATTAATAGAAGCAGTCGTCTAAGTCACAGAGAGTCATTCGGTGGCCAACCGGTCAAAGCAGGAGTACGAGTGGCCCGGCATTGTACGCAGAATGTAGCCCTTCATTTCTTAAAATGGTAACTCAGTATATCCAACCGTCTTTACCGAACTGCACTGACAATCTATTTATAGCCGTTGGCTCTGGACTAAATGAGCAACCGGTCCCTCCCTCCATATACTCGGATATTCACCTATCCCCGTTGAACCCCACAGTGGTGTTGCGCCTGCGCTGGGTTTCAGCTCCTTGCCTCCCCTCCCCCCGAGACTGTGTGCCTTCGAGAGGAGAGATGTCGGTGCTCGGATATTCACCTGTCCCCGTTGACCCCAGCAGCGATGTTGCGCCTGCGTGGAGTTTCAACTCCTTGCCCGTCCTGCCTCAATTCCTCGTATTCCCTAGTTTCTGGGTAGCGGTTTCCACATCACTGTTGTGCTCCTCGTGGACTAGTGTTAGAGCTTACTTCCTAGCATGAAGAATATGTTTCCTAGGCTTTGTTAGCTGGTACTCTGTCCTGTAGTCACGTTTACATGAGGACCAATGTTTATAGGCCACAGGGGATAGAACTCATTTTAGCCTTCCACCCTAATCGATACCAAACGATTATTAATTAAATTCGGCTACACATTGAGGAACTACATCCAGCCGCACTCCGCTTCACAAAGTGCTGATTTGGCAAACGAAGCCCCGCGCGCCGTGCATCAGGCCGAGTGACTACCAAGCTACTGAGCATCAATCGTTACTGAACTCCTCTGTGAATAGCCCCTCGCCGGCACCGGGAGGCTGAAAAGGGGAGCTTGGTCAGACGAGACGTCAAAGACGCTGCACCTGGGGCCGCAGACTTGGTCGGTGGGTATCTGTGGCACCGCGGCATAGCCTGCTTCGTGGGCTGTCGATCCTGTCTCATTTGAGCAAACAGGAAGGAAGGGGAAGGAAAAGACACGTCGCAGAAGGTATACGGCTGTGGAAGGACTGCGGGCGCGAGGGTTTTGGCCGGGGTCGTGCTCGAGATTAATACGAAATGCAAAGACATCTGGGTGCACGGTACAACAATCGATGAATAGGTTGGCCTAGACCGAATGAAGACCAAGCGAGGAATGGAATCCAAGGAGCAGAAAAGGAGTGCAAGTCAGTAGCACGCCCCATGCAGCTAAGAGCCGGGCAACCAGTGGGCATCTGATCGAGATGTGGTGCGGAGCAAGATTCGGACGCGGGAGTGAACAACGGCAGGCTCGGACGTCAAAGTATGTGGGAATCGAACGCTGGAAGGGAGGAAAGCTAGGGAAGAGAAGAGGAGGAAAAAGCTCTCATCACGTTCGGCGCGAAATTCCGGTCCTCGGCCGTCCAATTATCCAGCACACTGAGGGGGTACAAGATGACAGCTTAGAGAACTTGAGCTCACGGAGGTGTTCGGAGAATGAGATTGTTTGAAGAGTCTGCGCCAGAATCAATGTACCATTATCAGAGCCAGCATGAAGGACAGAAGACCAATTCATGCATCTCCACGTGCATTGCGTACTCCATCTGCGCGGTGAGCAGCATACTGGAGAGTCATGCTCCTCTTGAGTACGAACTCGACGCGTACCTTCGATATATATATATTGCACAAGATTTCTTGGAGCTGAAAAAAAAGTGAATATGTAGCGCATAATGCACTTGAAAAATAAGTATGTATATGTCGCGGGATTGACAAAGTTTGTAAGTAGCGCGATCGGAAACCGGTCAATAAAGTAGCGCAAAACCTATTCGGGTGAATGTATGTAGCGCAGAATCACACTTTCCGCGCTACATACTTTGGTCCTTTTTTAACTCCGATAAGTAGCGCAAAGGTGTCAGTTTCATGATATAAGTAGCGCAAAAGTGAAAAACGTAAAAATGTATAGCGCATGATTAAAAGTGCATTTGGACCGCCATAGGAGCGGGCATCATTGTTCCAATGAATTCCATCATTATCCGCTCCTGTTCAAACGACGAAGTTCAAAAGATGTTAATATTCCGCATTCCTGTCACTTGCGAGTAGCAATAAAACCCCAGGTTGAAACCCAGAAGAGATGCAAGCCGTCACCAAAAGATGTCAGCCTTTGTTGCGCCCGGGTTGAGTTGTATCAGAAAACCTTGTTTCCAGTTGGTAGATGTCAGCAAATATTGTTTGCACACTATATGTGCCATATCCAAACAACGACAATGCACCGCTTGATCTCAACCACCATGACACGGCTGTCTGCCGTCAGACTGAGCTCGGACGCCAGAGTCCAAGCCCGAAGCGTGTTCCTCTGCAGTCTTCAGGGTGGATTCGAGTGCCTGCGACGATCTGTAGGCTCGGGGCTCGGAAAATAACCCTTGACCTTCTGCGGATGTAGCCGCTGCTTCCACTCTCAGACTCGGGATCCCGCATGGAAGGCCCCGAAAGGCCTCGTATGGCTGGGCCTGTACCTTCTTAGTTGGTTCATCTCGGGAATACCCATCTATCGAGTTCTATCCTGGGCTGGTGATGTGCGATGCCCTCATACGAAGGACCTCTCGGCGCTCAGAGAAATATGAGACTGCGGTGTTGTCCAAGCCCGCCACCCGGATCAGAGTCCACGATGAGTGCCACGGGATGTACACATCCCATTGAATTGTCGCCGATGTCGTTTTCACACACCCAAATTACAATCTGCATCGTATGGATTTCCTTGCTTCGTTGTCATTGGAATATATCATCACAAAATCTCCTCATCATATGAATCCTGGGTTTCTACCCTCCTTCTCCCATCCTCATCCACATGTTTCAAAAATCCTAACTTCGGCAGTGTAGAGAGTAGAGCCCTTTCCTGCATCCATTGAGTTGCAGTCCGGACGGATAAGACACAGACCCACCTGAAGCCACAGCTCAAACGGAGATACACCATAGCTGCGGGATGTGTAGATAACTGCTGGCGCCCCGAGTACGCAGATCCAGTCGGTGAACCACGGGATATAGGCCCAGGTGCGTCCTCGATATTTGGCTGGGCGGGAAATCAGCGGGTGTCAATTGAGGATCGGGCAAAGCGGGCACGAACCTCAAGTCTCTGGAGAATACGCCGCAGCTCGCCCTCACATGCGTTGATCTGATTTACCCGTTCCCGGCGTTTGAATAACCCCTTGACTCGATTCGGTTTCTGCCCGCTTTCCATTACCACACAGAGTTTTTCAAGCGTCCTGAGTCGAATCCCCGTCAATCCCAATCCACAAATCCGGAGATAAATACCTATGCTTCGAATATCGTGACATCTTCGAGCACCACGTCCGACATGTCACCGCTTCTGGTGTGGATGCCGATGATGCCACATAGTATTTTGTGCGTGGACTCTACCACAGGTTGAATACTTCCAGTCTTTTCTTCCCCCAGCTAGCCCGGGGCCGTCAATAATTTGCATTGGAGAAGCGGTATCCATGTCACCTCGCAGAGCTGCATACTCGCCGCAGCGGCGGCGGCGAGACCTGGAATACTTTGCGCGTGCGAGATGTCCTGGACCACAGAAGCGGCGAACTTCGTGTGTTCAAGCAGGTCGTGTAGTGAGGTGGTCGGATGCATGTAGAGTCTGTGGTGTGACTGCAAATGGCGAGCTCGGTTGATGTTACGCTGACGTCATTGCGCGAATCGCCGTTCTTCTGAGAAGATCACGGCAGGAACCGAGGACAAAAATAAAAATAATACAACTACAAATCATATGTATCGGCAGTCATTGATCCCTGAACTTCATTCCGGAGTCAGTGAGAAAAGCAGTGAAGCATTGAAACAACTTGGTAGCGTCCGACCATACCGTTATTCCTGTAATCATCACGAAAGTAGACGGACTTTTTCAAGGTGCCGACGAACGTGCATTCTTAATACGCTCTGATGTAATTGGTTGAATCACAACCGAACACGAAAAATATCTACATCGAGAATTGTTTCGAGCTACCGGAATTTCCTAGAATAAAACAGGATGTTCTCTCCCTCTGCAAAATCTTGCACCTACTGTCTTGCCTCATCAGATACTCATAGCATACCGTCTCAATTGAGAAGGTCTACAATGAATATTGTACATACATTTCGAGTTTACAGAATGTCCAGTGGGAAGATCGCTGTATATTTAATATATATGATTCCGTTGGTTATCGAGATCACAGTAGCACAAGATCCATGGTCCTCTCCCCATCAGTTTACAAGACTCTTCTCCTTTGGCTGAATATTTCCCAGAGTGGGGATACATGCAGGGAGAACTGATACTGGAAGGCTGTGCCTAATGCTATCAAGTCTTTCATCAATGCCAGCATATGCTGTTCACTCTGTAAAAAAATTAAAAGGCCCATCGGTTTTCTTTTTTGGCAGCCAATGTGATTTTGAGACACAATCACGCAATTTTCAAGCTCACACCGCGATTTTCGGCCATGCTCCATCGCGATTTTGATCAGGGTCATGTCGCGATTCTCACAAGATACCACATCAGCCTTTTGACAAATTTCTGGTGACCTTTTGGGGCTTGTGGGCTGGTGCACAAGGTCACAAGGCCAAAAAGGTCAAAAGTTACAGAAACGACCCACATGAAATGGTGAACTGACCCCAGTACACATTTTGAAAAAAAAAAATCTGAGGCAAAAATATTAGCTTGTGAATATCACGACCTCTCTTGCGAACTTTTGACCTTTTGACCTTTTTGACCTTTTTAGGCCTTGTTTGGCCTTGTACATACAAGGCCAAACAAGGCCCACCAGAGATCTGTCAAAACGAGTCTTTGAGATTTCGCCCCCAGCACGTGCTTCCATAACAGGCAGTTTGCGTGCCCTGTTTGTTCCTGGCCCCTAAACGGCAATTGCAAGTTCGCTATTGCTGGCTCGGTTCAGCTCTGGTGGACCATTGTCTGCAAAGTTCTGCCCAGTATGGGGATCAATTCACCTGAAACTCTGCCACTCTCCCTCTCATCCTGCCAAATTCCGTCCTTTCGATGGCAGCATTGTCCTTTCGCTTCTCTGCCACTGCCGACGCGTTGGGCGCGTCCCCGAGCAACATCGACGCGTCGTGGGCATCGAAATCTTCGGAAACGACAGCGGAATTACCACACTACGACGTCACACCCCCCTTCGCCGTGCCCGGTTACGACCCGGGTCCTGCATTCCATGCGCCACCGTCCGATGGCACCGTCCCTCCTTCTTCGGCTCCCGTCGGAAGCTTCGACTACTGTACTATTTCGACCGAATGTTCAGGTGACGGGTGACGGCCGGTCGTGAACTGAACAAATTTGGTACCAGTGACGGTGACGGTGGCCGAATGAACACCTCTTTTTTTTCGGCATATTAGAGGGTGTAAAAATGATTTTTGAGCTACCCTACTTTGGGGGGGAAACGAAAAAGATATTACAACGAACAAAATTCTAGTGCTCCTCACAAATCGGGCCTTGGTAGCGCCTCGCTACAACTTTGACGGCTGCTTTTGAGAAGCTTGCGAACCATCTTCGTTTCTGGAATAGGAAGACGCCGGACTCGAAGGAGGAGGGCCTCCGTCCGTGATATCTGGAGCGACGCTGCTGAAGTACTGGGCGGGTTGGGGAGCAGTGGACGGTGCACTTTGGAGAGGAAGTGTGAATTCAAGCATTTTTGCGATGGAGAGGTAGGCGGATGGCAACAGCTGACAGTGTAGTTCCTGAGGAATGGAAAAGAAGGCGGTTGCGTTTTTTCGGACCACTGGCGGGTCGGAGGCCCATGCCTTTCCTTGGCCAATCCAGTCGGTTTTTTGAATATTTTGCTGGTGTCCATTGGTGAAGGAATGAGCGAAGAAGAATGAAATTCAATTTCGCAGCCCTATTACTATGCTCCATCCCGCTCCATCGCCTAAATTTATCGCCGGGTTCGTCCGGTTTCACCCTCAATCTGTGTAATTCTTCGTCGCCTAGAAGACCAATGAGACACTGAGCTCAGTAAGCGAAGGTGAACTCATACAAAATCATGTCTACTGCTATCCGTCCGATAGCACCTGATTCTTTAAATATTGCATCAGCTTCTTCAGCTCCTTTCAGTGCTAGGTTGCAGAGTGTGCAGGCTTGCGGAGGCCGGGTAACGGAATGAACACTTGGGAGGGAGGTGACACCGTCGGCCGGGGTTTGAACACCGAAGCCAGTGAACATCTTAGGTGACGGGTGACATGGTGTGAACATTTGGTCGAAATAGTACAGTACGACGTACACCATGATTATGAACTTCGATGGCCGTCTCTGTCTGCAATGCAGGCTTGGATGAAACAGGAGTGCCGTGACAAGACCATCGAATTTGTTAAAAAAGATGACCGGCCTCGCGACCCAGCCATAACCACATGGACACAGAAAAGTGTCTATGTCTGCTCGCGACAGGGAAGCGGTGGGAAGTCCAAATACCGTGCCAAAAATGCTTGGACGAGGAAGATTGGATCCAAGCGCAGTGGCTGCCCATGCCGCTTGACCGTTAAATCATATCCCGGTACCTCGGAGGTGCTGGGGTTCTACAAACGGGATCACACCCATGCCATCGGTGATGATAACCTCAAGTACACGCGACTCGATGCCGATACACGCAAAGAAATTGAAAAGCTGTTGCGTCTGGGAATGGAACCGAAAAAAGTTGTAAGTGACTTCTACTGAATCACCATTTGTCTAGTGCTCATTATGCACGCTTGCAGCTCGAAAATATTACCCGAAACATGTACCACGAGAGCAACATCGACAAGACTCGATCCAATAAGGCCACTCGACGCCATTTTGCGACTCGCGCCGACATCCGGCGGATCCAGAAGATGATCGAGGAAGAGTCGATCCGACTCGCAACGCAGGACGGTCCCTCCGTTTTGGAATGGGTGGCAAAATTACGAGAAGAGGGCCACTTCGTGAGCCTAAAGTGTAGCAACGAAGCAGCGCCACCGGGCTCAAACCTCGATGCGGACAGCTTTGTCCTGATCATTCAAACAAAATATCAACGAGAATGCTGGGAAAAATACGGGTCTAAATTCGCCGGCATAGACGGCACCCATAACACGATCCCACAGCTCGCCTATTCCTTTGCTGGTGGCACGTTCTCCATGCGTGGCAACGCCATTTCGTCACTCAGCATTACCCCATTCTATGGGAACGACTCAAGAAGTGGATTCGCATTACCGATCAAACCGAATTCGATGCATGCTGGGCGGAAATCCAGACTCTCGCCCCTGATAGTGTTGTTGCATATCTCAAGAGCCATTGGATGGGTGTCGTTCACATGTGGTCCGCTGTCTATCGCTCAGACCGGTCAATTTTCGAGACATGTGACACCAATATGCTCGTCGAAGCGTGGCATCATTTGCTCAAAGGAGATTTTCTCGAGGGGAAGAGGAACCGCCGTCTGGACCACTTAATTCACGTCCTCTACGACGTGGCAATCCCTCATTTCATCGCACGGCACCGACGGCAGGAGATGGGCTTTGAAGGGCCAAATATGGAGTTAAAGCATCGGCTGAAGGTCACCGAACGCGCGTCTTCTATTTCGAAGGAGGACATCCAATTCGACCCCGCAACGGGGAAATTCATCATCCGCTCCCAGAGCGACCCCGAGATTTTTACGAGGTTGATCTCGACGCGTATGACTGCACATGTCTGTCATTCCCTCTGATTCGGCTCTGCAAGCACCTTTGTGCCGTTCAGCACCACTTTCCGGAGAAGCACTTGGCGCTCCCTGTCTCTTCGCTTACCGCCCCTCCTTTGGCCGCCCCCGGGTCCGACGACTCTGATTCTTCTGACGACTCCGACGATGAACGCGAATCGGAGATCAAGAAGCCCGACACCGATGTTGATCCCATTGTGGCCCTCACCGAGCGCTTACAATCCTTGGCGCTCTTATTTTCTGGCCGGACACCATTGCGGCTCAGTGATATGATGCTTGAATCGGTAGAACATGCCACTCGGGTCCTGGATCTCCTTTCCATTGATCTTGCACCTGCTGTTCCTATCCTCCCGGCTCGAGTGAAGCTTGCTCCAAATCAGAACTCTTGGTCCGAGACCCAGGCGGTCATGGGTGTTCCGGTGAAGAACAAGAAGCGGAAGACGATATACGACCCCTACAGTGGCAACGAACAATCCGGCAAGAAAGCGAAATCTGATGCACGCGATGGACCATTTAGTGATGCGCCCACGACGGTAGCTTCACTCACGAGCGCCCCAACGACCGAGGCAAACTCATACTATAGAGCACGCTCAAATGTTCCCGCAGCCGGCTCCAGTCTACCTCCACCGACAGGGCCGCCACTCGACAATACATACCTGATGAAACCCAAACTCGTTGCTGCATCATTCGACCCGAACACGTTTGATCTCGGCGATGGACAGGCCCTCGCGATTCTCAATAATAAGCAGCTCAAGGCTCTCTGCGAGAAGTACACCGTGGACACAGCGCGAGCAAATGCGGACATGGTGTCGAACCTTCGGGCACATCATGTAAAATCTCGCAATCCGCGTCTCCAGCCTCGTCTCTTCCCCCCTTATCCAGCCAGTCTTCCCACATATTCAATGTATCCATACTACTATAATTACGCTCCTGTACACCTGCAGAATCCGCCACAATAATATCTTGACTCGGAACTCCTTACTGAAACCACGAGAAAATAAAATAAAATCCGACTTCAATTCCTGCATATATTTGTATGCCACCGTGCCACCACAGCAACAATGGCTCGTCGCAGGAGTTGAGCCAAGACGAGCGGCTCGACATTGAGTTACTGCATTTAGGGAGAAAGCAAACACGACACGCGAATTTCCTTTCTGGGAAGCACGTGTTGAGGGCGAAAAGTAGCAGAAAGTAGCCAACTGTCAAAACTCTGATCATTGAAGATATGCATCGCAATTCTCATGGCAAGAGGTCGTGAGTTTTGAGAGTGGGTCTGAAGCCTTTGATGGCAATGTCGAAGGGGTTCTGCTCGCCATCGGACACGATGAGCGGGGTTCTGGCAGCCGCGGCGGCGTCGCGTCGGGCATCGGGTGTGGTAATCACGTGGTCCGGATCGCCGCGCCGGTGCTTGGTGCTGTGTGCCTTTCGTCCATTTCCGATCGACGCCCCTATCTGTCCTGTGCACCCTTTCTTTCATTGCGCAACTCTTCTCCTTCCACCTCCCGCCGATGACTGCTGCCAGTTCGGTTATCCGGCACTGACATGTCATCAATCTGTGGGCGGAGCTTGAGGTCCACCGCGATGTAGTTGTTCATCAGCTAATAGCCGATCGGCGTTTTCGCACTCCTTCAATGAGCATGGCCTCGCTGCAGACTCAAGGGGATGTTATGGTATATATGGGTTAGCTTGTATGCACATACATATGCGAGTACTTGTGTGACTCGACTCGGACACTAAACATTCTTCGCTGTCTGTGGCAGCAGGTGCGTGGCTTTGGGCTGAGCCCGCCGTCGAAGGAACAACTCGAGGATGGCTAGGAATAGTACTAGATGTTCGTGGAACTTATAAACCCAATATAAACCCAGTGCGAGGTCCTCAGCGTGCACCATGTGATTACTTACCAGCGACGGGTCCATCAACGTTGATCAATCAACAAGCAGGGGAGGTAATGCAAACTGAAGCTATGCAGCAGCGGAATGGATGTAATTGCTACTCTGGGGTAGAATGTATCGGATATCAGAAATGAAAGAGGGGAGACATCGAGGCAGAGGGAATTCTATGATCAAGGAATATGTATATAAGAAAAGTCGTGGGTGTCTCAGGATAGATTTGATTGGCTGTCGCCGCTCCAAATGATGGCATCCACAGCTCCACCGCATTTTGAGTACCCGAACGTTCAGTTTCTATTTATAATGTTGGGATGCTCACGTCTGCTCCGGCTCCTAGTTGAACTCAGCCTTGGCCAATGATTTTATTGACCCCGGTAACACTAATTAGATGCAGCTCCTTTCCGTGGCGCAGCACGGGCAACTGCTAGTAGTTCTCAAATCTCGTTCCCGCCGCAGGATGTTTCGAAAGAGGGTGTCCAAACAGGGTGTAACAGCTGGTTGTGTTAATCAATACCTAAGTGGAGTTGCAAGATGTTGCAGTTGAGGTCACGGTGGTTCTAACTGAGGCCATGCCATTGTGGTATTGATCAGGGCCCAGGGGCCGAGGGTGGTTGGAATTGAATTTGAGGCAGGAGCCCCTATGAGTGTGTAGGATGGATTAGAAACACATAGTTTCAGAGAGAGGTAATGTGGAAGTGGGGATTGCCCCGGCACCAAAGCAGCTGTATATGAATATGAACAGTTAAGCCCAGATAGGAGGTGTCATCCGGAAATGGACGACCGCCACACAGCACCAAGCATCGGTGCGTTGATCCGAGTCACGTGATTGCAAATGCCCGACGCCCGACACCACGCGGCCGTGGCTGCCAGAACCCCGCTCATCGTGCCTGACGGTGGGCGCAGGCCTCTCAAAATTGTGATCAATGTACTCCGAGCCACTTTCAGAATCGTAACCTGCTCACATCAGAATCGCGATGAGTATCTCTTGAAAATCGCGATCAGATCAGAACTTGATCAAAATCACGATCGCGTCCAGCTGAAAATCGAGATGGGGCCTGAAACTCGAGAACAAATGGATTATGGGAAAGCCGGCGATCGTAGCCGGGGTGCCTGACGGGAAAAGCGCCGGGGATTATGTAAGGTGCTGGCGGCACCTCGGCACAATCCATCAATAACAATGAACAACAGTCCGCCGTTCGCCCGCCGCATCGCGCCAAGCTCGTGCGCATCAAGTCGTGTTCGCACTGGCATTAATTCACAGTATTTGACAAGGAAAAAAAAAATCATCATTTTCAAAGTCAATTTGAACCTATTTGGGCAGCGGCCGCCATCCTGAAAATTCCTTTCTGCCCCGGTTGCTCCAGCACAGCTCTTAGGACACATTAATATGCCACGACCATCTATGGGACCCAGTATTTATGCCCCTGTTGTTGGCAGAGGAGACGTGAGTGGGCTTATCGATTCCATCATCTCAGAATCTTCCAGTGTCCTTCCTGGGTCCTGAATAGGTCGGACTATCTCAGTGTGTTTATGGTTGTGCTGTGTTACACTCAATCTACAGAGGTTGCAATAGATGTACAAAGTTTTCTGGCTTGCAACACTGAAGACAGGGGCCAGTTCCCAAAGAGGCTTTCAAGCTCCGCTACGGCAACTTCCTGCCGCCGGCCCTGATCCCGGCGGATTCCCCGGCTTTTTCAATATCCATACTTTCACTGAAACTCATGTGATTGTGCTTCAGAATCACATTTGCTGCCAAAATGTCAAAACCAATGTGCTATTTATTTATTTTACAAAGTGAGCAGCATATGATACACCTATTTCTATATCAATCTCTGCAATGTTGAGCAAGGCAAAGGGATGATGAATTGGGCTTGCTCAATAGAACATTGTGGAGGATCTGAGTCTGGATGTTACGAGCATCTGCATATTCAGATTTCAACCGGTGGACCTCAGCCATAGAGTTCAGGACATCCTGGTCAAGTGAGCCACCGGACATCCCACAGAGACCAAGACGATCCCGTGCCTTGTTGCATAGAGAAATGCTGTGCTGATAGCTACCGCGCCAATACCAGCAATGAGACTCTGTTCGGAGCGAGTCGGCTTCTCCGTACAAATCCGCACAAGTCCTTGCCAATAGCCATGCTTGATATGCATGCACTTGGGCTGCAGAATAATCACCAATTTGTATTTTGATGTCTGCTAGTGTGGTCAATGCAACAACTTTCTTTTTAGGATTCTTGGTCGCAGTTGACAGGAATAAGGACGGTCAGAGTGGTGGTTATCGGCCAGTTATGAGGCCAGTTATCAACCCAGTTATAGATCCAGTTATGGAAAATGTTTTGATCATAACCGTGTGATAACTGACCTCAATTCTGACCGCCCCACTTTTAAAACCAGTTACGCATTCAGTTATGGATCTTTTGATGGGTTGATAACTGGTTATAACCATAACTGGATCCATACCTGATGTAAAACGAGCTCCATAACTGCCTCATAACTGGCATGTTAAACCAGCTCCAGAGCTGGCACGGCGGACAATCAACTGTCACTTGCAGACCGAGTTTCCACTGTCACGGAACCGACACCTGAACTGTCATCTGGTTATATCCAGCCACTTACCCATTTAGTCAAGTGTTCGGATGTTTCCGTGGCCACGATGCAGCCATGCGTTTCGGGAATGTCCGTGAAATAAATGATCCAGAACTGATGGTTCACCTCTCTTGAACTCAATTCTTGCTCAAATATCTTCGGAAGTGGCTCGGATTAAACCTAAAAACATAGGGCATCTGGATATGCAAAAGGATTGAAGGAAACCAATTGAAAGCTGAGCCAGAACAAGCCCCGAATGCAAGAATGTGCTGATGCAAGTGAACAATTCAATGTTCTATTTTATTAAAGCAACCAATTCACATGAAATTCGTTATGTGGAATGAATTTGGCTATTTAATGATTCCAGTTTTTTTTTCAGAACAAAATTCGAGGCGGAATGGCTCCTGGGGAAGGGCATCAACATGAGTGTGACAACTCGGAACTCCCCGGCGGCACCCGGCGGACTTTCAACTGTCACGCTCCTCTTGATGTGCCTCGATAGCAGCCCTCCTGCCATGAATTTGGATCCAGTGAACATGTAAAAATCATCTTATAGCTGGAATCAATACCCCCACTGGATTCCATGTGGATCTGCTGGTTGAATAAAACAGAGCATCAAATTTTTCACTCGCATCGAGACATTCTCGCATTCGGGGCTTGTTCTGGCTCAGTTTTCGAGTGTTTTCCCTCAAACGCTTTACATAATGGTATACTCTATGCTTCCAGGTTTAATTTGAGCCACCTCCGAAGACATTCGAGCCAGAATTGAGCTCAAGAGAGGTAAACTGTCAGTTCTAGATCATTTATTTCACGGAAATTCCCGACAACGCGTGGCTGCATCGTGCCCGTGGAAAAGTCCGAGAGCTGGACTAAAGGGGTAAATGGCCGGATTTAGTAAAGTGACCGTTCAGATGTCAGTTCCATGACAGTGGAAACTCGGACCGCAAGTGACCACTGATTGTCCGCCGTGTGGTTTTACATCAGTTATGGATCCAGTTATCGGTTTTCGTCAGCTTCTGAGGTCGTTTTGGCATCGTTTTGTGATGAGACAAAACCGGACCCAGAACCGGCCTCATAACTCTCATAACTGCCTCTAAGCTCGGTTATGCAAATTGAAATGATTATTATCTAACCATTTTCCATAACCAGATCCATAACTGGGTCCATAACTGGCCTCATAACCGCTACTCTGACCGTCCCTAATGTCGGTGTTGTGGAATCTGTAATAATGTATGAGCGTGTCATAGAATCTGCCTAAGCAAGCGCCATTAGCATTTCACAACGGAAATTTCGTGTTGAACCCACATTTGAGGTCTGAATCATCCAACTGTGGAAAATATTCTAAAGCTTGCTCAACTTGGTGGTCAAAATTGGAGATGAGCCGGAATTTCCAACCGGCACTGAGCCGTGTGAGGACATAAACTTCCAGTCGCTGATCACTGAGGTGGAGCAGAATGCCGGGAAGCTGGTGTATTGCCTGAATTTGCCCATGTCCAGTCTGTCTACTCCAGCGATCGAAATGACAGGTGCAGTAGATAATGCTGAGAAGGTCAGGATTATCCTACCTCAGACCTGCAACCAGGATCTTCTCGATGTTGGCACAGTTTGATGTGACTCGAGCCATATCCCTTGGATTGGAGGCAGTTCCAAAATATGTCTGATGAATTTGAAGAAGGTCCTCGAAATATTTAAGAACACTGGGTGAACATTTCAAGTTTTTTGGTGAAAAATATTTTGAATTTTACAGAAATTTTTCTCCAAAAAAGTAGGTGAAAAACTTGAAACATTTTCAGCACTTTTTTCATTTTATTTCAGATTTTTCACCTCAAAGTCAAAAAGTACTGAAAAAGTTTTAAATTTTTTACATACTTTTTCAGTGAAAAAATTCTGCAAAATGCAAAACATTTTTCACCAATATTTTCACCAAAAAACTTGAAATTCTCAACCAGTGGGATGGGGGGGACAATGTGGGGCATGGGAGGGTGCATCCTGTTGACATGTTCTTGAATAGGTATTAACACCTTGAGACAACTCTGATCATCTGTGTAGGCCAGAGACGTGCGAAGTAGAGTAGCCTTACAGGCCGAAATACTGTCAATTGACAATTTGCTTTGCAAAAGCCGTGGGCTTGCAAGGGATAGGGAAATTGATAGATCCAAATGTGAGCCTTTGTTGTAACCCTCTGAGAGCAGTGAGGTAGTCTCTGTATCCCAGCATGTCAACACACTGGAAACCCCTTCATAGGCCACCAAATGTGCCATAAGACCGATCGACAGTGGTATGTTATTGGCGAGGACAAGAATGTTGTCAACATCTTCCCTAGTCTGGCCATCATCTGCAATATCAATGAAGATTCTGTGAGCAGCCTCTGGTGTCAAAGGTTTCAGAGGCGCTAGGAACGGATGGTTCCATTGGACAATGCCCGGCCTTTCAGCTGCCCACATGGGGATCTGAAATGCTATTAAGTAGTGAATAGAGTAGTAATCAGTTTATCAGCTCACAATAGGGTCGTTCACAGTTCACTTTTTTCCTCCATTTTTCTCCCCATTTTTTGTTGGATCTTTGGTTTTAAGTACTTAGTTTTTGCTCGGGATTTTTTCCCTTTTCAATCAAGTGATGTAAAAAGGGTTGAAAATGGAAGAAACGAAGTGTTTAGATGCAGAATTCATGAAACGGCAGAAAAAAAGGGGAGAAAAATGGCCAGAAAAAGTGAACTGTGAAACCCCCCGACGGAAGCTACCATTTCCCACCATTTTTGTGCCCCTCTTTGTGCTCATTTTTCCTGGTCTGCAGGTTTTACATCGTCAGCATACCTCAACCCTCCACGGTGTGTTGTCTGCGCGCGATCAGAGATTCCATAATACTGATCCAATCATCTCCACCTCGACCTCAAGCCAAGGGCTGGCTCTTCAATGCCCTCCATAGGCCAATGAGCAGAGATTCTACAAGATCTCGAGGCTCATCACTGTCAAGTCGTACACTGGGGTCGATTCATCAGCCGCAAAGGTGCACGGGCATGGCAGGCCGAGTATCAGTGTTCAGAAAGGGACGGAGTTAAATACATGCACAGAGGCCAGGAAAAAGGGACCGGAAAATGGAACAAAAATTGGACAGAAAAAGGGAACTGTGAACAACCTTAATCAGTGCTAGACGTTCCACATCTGCAAGTAAGGCGAGAAACTTCTCAACTTTGCCGCGAGACGCTCTTGGTTCCCAAATTGTCTCCAGGTTGTCCAAAATCATCAAAATAGAGGAGTTGCTAGAAAAATGACGGACAACTGGCTGTGTGAGATCTTTTCCGTGTTTAAGGCCTATATGTGAACCAATGAGTGTGGCAAGTTAAACACTACTCGAGGCAGTGTCACAAGCAACGAGAACTCGGTGCTGGTGATATCTATCACAGATTTCCGGGTGGTGCAAAATGGCTTTCACCAGGCTTGTCTTTCCCATTCCTCCTGGTCCTAACATTGTGATCCTAGGTGCCTTCTGGCTGAAAGTTTGAATGATGGCAAAAACCTTAGATTCTCGACCGTGAAATATCTTTGGCTCTGATGGCAACAAGTAAGGTGAACTGGAGCTGGATAATGTTTAGATGGTCTAAACATAATTGGATCCTGGGCAATACCTGCTTCGTGAGGTGAGAGAAAGTTTGGTAATGTGCGAAGAGAACCTGTTATTATTGCGCCGAGGACTGGTCATAGGAATACACATGATGGATCCCTTGTCAGAACTTCCTTCATCTGAAAGACTCGCAATCAAGTCCATGACATCCTGGTGGGTCTTTTGGGCATATTGTTGCAGGACTGTTATGTCATCTAAAATGTGGACAACCTGAACCCGTAGCAGTCTTGATGTTCAATAATTCAGTACCAGCGAAACAGAATATACAACCTTGAACACATCACTGTCACAGCCCTGCAGTAGTGTGATCATCTCATTTTGCCAGAAGATTCTGTTTTTTTTTTTTCCTGTTGGGCTTCAAGAAATGTGTAGACCTTATGCAAGGTTCTGCAAATAGGCTTAGATCACCGAGGAATTGACACTTTTAAGGAGCTACTCACTCAGTGAACATTGCTAGACTCTTCAGCATGCTTGGGGGTCATGGGTAATTCCCCACTGGTATCCGAGTTGATACAAAGACAGATGATTGCACAGAGGAGTTCGTGGATCTGCTCCATCATCCTCGTACAATCATCACGATGTTTTTTGACACTATCCAAGCTGGACCAGGACTGAGGAAAGACTGATTCAAGAAATTTACCTGTACCGATGGCAACAGAGAGTTCATTGTGCTTGCAATACCAGGCAAGAATGGTGTCTCCCGGGTTCCACGGTATTCACAGCAGCACTTACAGCCGTTTGCAGTACCGAAGGCGCGAACGGAAAATTACTGTTTTGGGCAGATATTGATCCTCGCGACAGAATTGCCCATAGCTCTCTGAGTTCTGCAGGGATTGAGCTGAAACATAGCTAGATAATTTGTACTAATTCATACGCAATTAGTGAGAGAGAGAGGGAATTTCAAAAATATCATATTTTGTGTCTTCTGGCAGTTGAGGCTCGCATCGGCGTAAATTGACGCTAGGTGGTTCAGTTATTGTCCGAATGAGCTGATTTATTAATGCTAGGTACTTGAACATGTAAGGAGTAATGTGATAGAGACAAAAGTACGGATAATTTCCACCTGCCTTGTCCCTGCCCCACTGGACAATGTTTTGTACTGCCAAGACAGATTTCGTTGTAATTACCCGATTTTCAAAGAGGATAAAGTGGTTACAGTGTTGTATGGCACCCTTGAATACTAAGCCCCCGTCCAGTCCCCGAAAACGCGTGGTATACCCAGGTAATTGGGTCGCGTCGCGTCTATTTACAGTCACCATCAAGTCACGACTTCCCGTGATTTCATCAGCCTACAGAATCAGAACTTGAATCAGCCACAGAGAGGAGTTAAAGAGAGTGAAACCAGGACTTGAAGTGGATCTGTAGTGGTTGGAGACACTGGAACCACTTTATCCTCTTCGAAAATCGGGTAATTACAGGGAAATCTGTCTTGGCAGTACAAAACATTGTCCAACGGGGCAGGGACAAGGCAGGTGGAAATTATCCATAATTTCGGCTCTATCACATTGCTTCTTACATGTTCAAGTACCTAGCATTAATAAATCAGCTCATTCGGACAATAACTGAACCACCTAGCGTCAATTTACGCCGACGCGAGCCTCAACTGCCAGAAGACACAAAATATGATATTTTTGAAATTCCCTCTCTATCACTAATTGCATATGAATTAGTACAAATTATCTAGCTATGTTTCAGCTCAATCCCTGCAGAACTCAGAGAGCTATGGGCAATTCTGTCGCGAGGATCAAAATCTGCCCAAAACAGTAATTTTCCGTTTGCGCCTTCGGTACTGCAAACGGCTGTAAACATGTTATGATGTTGTTGGAACGAGCTTGAGTGACAGTGGGTTGACGGGGCATCTTGTAGAGATCAAAGGGGTCATTCGCAAATCCATTCCTTTATCCCATATTCCGTGGGAGATTGGACAGTGATTGGGTGGGGGATTTTCATGCCACCCTATATTGATGGGTGTAAATGATCAGCCTTCGGTATTATTGGATACAAGTATCACGATATGCACAGTTGAACATTTCAAGTTTTTCAGTAAGAATATGGGTGAAAAACTTGCTTAATTTTTCACACTTTTTTGGAAACCTGACTCACCGAAAGCCAGGAAACACTAGGCGAAAGGTTCGGGCGAGGGTTCCAAAATAAGACCGTTCTAAGATTCTACAACGAAGCAAAGGGGGGTACAAGAAAGGTAGCGAGAGGGTGGTCGTGGTAAGGGATCAAGATGAGAGCGTGACGGTAACGTGTAAGTAAACAGTAGTAAACCATGGACGGGTTTACACCCCTCCCCTCTTTGAAACAGTGAGTATCTCCGCAAAAATCTACTCCGCATCAGCGCAACAATGAGAAAGGGAAAAGTCGATAAGTAAATCGTAAGAAAACGCGTGCCCGGCGGATCTCGCGGCTTTTAAGGGCCGGGCCACTCAGGGCAGTCCGCCGACCGCAGGGAGAAGGCAAGATGCGCCAGCCGACGCGCGATCCTTCAAGGCTTCCCATTCGTCGAGCGCTTGCGCGTCTGCGAGCTCTCTTCCGGGGAGCCATCGTTCGTCTTCAGTCCCGTGACCGCGCCAGCGCACGAGGTATTGCCGACCGCGGCCTCTTTTTTGTTCGTCGATTATTTCCGAGATCGTCCATTCTTCGCCGAGGTCGGTCATGACAGGACCAGGTCGGGGAAGGTCGCGTTCGGGGAATAGTGTTGAGTCATTCTCTACGTATGGATCAATTTCTGAAGTATGGAACACGGGGAAAACCTTTGGATCGTTAGGCATATCGAGTGTCACGGTCGAACACTCGGGGTGTATACTGATGATCTTGAAGGGTCCGTCGTTCCGAGGCATGAATTTCGCGACACGCAGTTCGCCCTTCGCGCCGCCGCGCAAGTAAGCGCCCCTGCGGTTAGCAGTCGACAATCTCACGCGTTCACCGACCTTATACTCCGGGTCGGCACCACGTGTTTTGTTGGCTTGCTCCGCTTGGGTAAATTTGGCGGCGAGAAGATTGTCCTGGGCGTCAGCAACGTCGGTCTGCAGTTGTGCGATAATCTCCGACGCTAGTTTATCCGCCGGAAGTTTCGGTTTAGACGATAAGACCAGAGGGGGAATGAGACGAGGGGAGCGGCCAGTACGAAGTTGGAATGGGGAATAGCCGGTAGATTTGTTGACAGTGTTCATGATGTCAAAACGGACGCGAGGAAGAGCACGGACCCAGCCAGTCTGGTTCCGTGAAACATGATA
The DNA here is from genome assembly GCA_029204335.1 of Mycena vulgaris. NCBI lineage: Eukaryota > Fungi > Basidiomycota > Agaricomycetes > Agaricales > Mycenaceae > Mycena > Mycena vulgaris. The sequence goes on from JARGYA010000241.1 coordinate 65,555, forward strand.
GCGAATGCATTGGTTAACCGTTTTGTTGGTTCGTTCGCTGCAGCCGTCGGTCTCGGGGTGGTATGAAGTCGAAAGTTTGAGTTTTACGCCGGTCAGTTTATGCAACGCTTTGCAGAAGGCAGAGACAAACAGTTTATCGCGGTCCGAGACAATATCCAGTGGTAGGCCATTTTCACAGTACCATTTATCGAAGAAAATCAGAGCGAAATCGTCGGCAGAGATATTAGTGCGAGTAGGAGCGATCTGGAGGTCGGAACCGAGGCGGTCCGTCATTGTAACAATGCAGTTGAAGCCTTCGTCTTCAGGTAGTGGGCCAATGAAATCGATAGCGACCGAGTCGCAGCGTTCGTCGGGAATTGGGAGCGGGTGGAGCGGCCCAGCCTTCCGTGTCGTCCCAGATTTGTTCCGTTGGCAGTCGGGGCACGACGGAATGTAAGTGAGTTCAAGATTGCGCCTCATGTTTGGCCAATAGTAAGCGTCGCGCAAGGCCTTGTACGACTTGTCAAAGCCGAAATGGCCGAGAGAGTCGTGGGCTAGACGGTATAGGTTCTCGCGCAGGTTCCCGTTGCGTGGGATAATCAGGCGGCTGCCGATGTACCAGAGACCGTCTTCACAACGTAGCCCAACGAAACTTGGGGTAATTGCGTCGAACTTCGCGCACCAAGGGTCGGTCTTGTAGCCGGTGCGTATAGTGTCAACGAAATCACCGTCGACCTGGATGTTCATAACAGTGCAGATGGAATTGAGGTTCGAATTTGTAACGGGGTCACGGATGCGGGTCCGCGCAAGGCAGCGGGCGGCATAGAAGGATGAATCGGCAGAGGTGCAGGTTATGGAAGCAACCATTCCGCAGCCGTCGTCTTCGTCGAAGGGCGCCAACGCTGCGTTCTCGGCCGCTGTGGTATGTTCGAAATCGGTTCGTGAAAGAGCGTCGGCAACCGTATTGTCTTCGCCCTTCACATAGATAATTTTAGAATCGAACTGGGACAGAAACTCCATCTAACGCGCTTGGCGCCGGGAAAGATCACGTTGCGTGTCGAAATTCTCCAGGGTGCGGTGGTCGGTGTATACTAGGATGGGGCAGCCAATGAGGTCAGCGCGCCAGCGTCGCAGCGCGCGAATAATGGCTAGCAATTCTTTCTCGTGTATGGGATAGTTCAGTTCCGCACCCTTGAAGGTCATCGAGTCGAAGGCGACCGGCCGCGCGGTCTCCCAGGTGGGTCCATAAGAGAGTACGGCGCCGGTCCTCCGATCACTGGCGTCCGTGGTAACAAATATCTTGTTGTCGCCCATGTTGGCGTGGTCAATCGTTGTTAGGCAGTCCGCGCTTACAACAATTTCTTTGATATTATCGAAGGCGCGTTGGTGGACGGGTAACCACTCAGGGAAACAACGATCGCAGTCCTTCGTGGTGAGGCGTGGAAGGACTTCGGTATGGTCAGCGAGTTTTGGCAAGAAACGCGCGACATAACGCACCACGCCGAGGAAGGCGCGCACGTTGGTAGACAATTTAGGTTGAGGCCAGTGTTTAATGCGCTCAACTTTACTCTCGTCCGGTTCGATACCGCGGCGGGAGATCCGGTGGCCGAGGAAGGATATTTCCAGGCAAAATAGTTTTGTCTTCTTTTCGTTGCAGTAGAGGCCATTAGCCTTGAGAGCATCAAATATAATCTGAACGTGTTTTGCGTGTTCTTCAACGGTATCGGACCAGATGACAATGTCGTCTAGGTAAATATGACATATTTTGCCGATGTGTTCGCGCAAGGCTGCGGTGACGCGCCGCTGTTGCACAGATGGCGCGTTTCGCAGGCCCTGAGGCATGACGAGCCACTCGTACAAACCCAGAGGAGTGCTGACCGCGGTGTACGGAATGGAATCAGGATGGAGGCGGGTTTGGAAGAAACTATCTGTAAAGTCGATTGTTGACCAGATGTGTCCTTTAGCGCAGTCTGTGAGTATATCGTCGACAAGCGGGAGAGGGAAAACGTCATGTACAGTGTTCGAATTCAATTCACGGAAATCATTGACCCAGCGGGGAAGTGCAGTCTTGTCAGCCTTGGGAATGAGGAACGCAGGGGACGCATAGGATGAGTTGGAAGGACGTATGCGGCCAGCGTCAAGATGTGTTTGGATCAAGGTTTGCCAAGCGTCTTTATATTTCCGAGGGCTTTGGTAGTTTCGTTTCGATAGTGTTTTGTACGCGTCTTTTACTTTAATTTCACAGAGTACGTCTGTCGGGAGATCATCGACATATGGGATCGGTTCGAAAATAGAGCGGTTCTTTGCCTTAAGGTTGTCGCCCAATTTCTGGTAGCGTTCCCACTCAGCCAGCACCTCAACGCGCTCGCGCACGGCTGCTATGACGTCGACCGCCTTGACGTGCTCGAATAGGCCAGCTCGAGTCATGTCGAAGCGGTGTTTGTCGCAGATGTCTTTAAGCTCGGCCGCCATCGTTATGTGGTCGGCCTATGTCTTCTTCATACGATCCTTAAGTTTCACGATTGGCCGCTTCGGCGCTGGGGGCGGCGGTGGGTTCAAGAGGTCATATTTGCACCGCTTATCGACGGCGGTGCGCGCGTGGTGATCTACGACAATGTAATTATGTGTAAGGAAGGGTAGTCCAAAGATAATGGGGGCGCAGAGGCCCGGAGCGATCAACAGTCTGGTAGTGCACGATGTCCAAGTCTGATCTTTCGACGTAAATTTGAGATCGACGTACTCGGAGAGCACCGTACTCACTTTACGTGCGTTCGGCTCGTTCGAGATTGCAACATTTACAAGTTCTGGTTCAGGTAATGAGCGACGAGGGAGGTTCAGGGCGGCGACGAGCTCCGGTTTGATCAACACTAGATGGCATCCATGGTCGATCAGCCCTTGAACCGCGATGGGGAGTTCCGTCCCGGGGCCGTGCACTAGGCACTCCCAGAACAGATGGGGGATGCGGTGGGGGAGACTCACTCGGTTGGAAAGGTCCCCGTCAGTAGTCCCGCTGTCATCACCATCCTCGATGTCGGGCAGGACGGCGGCGACGTAAGCGGCGTCGGTGACTGCGGCGGCAGCGTTGGCGGCCTTAGCGGTGCGCGCAGCCTCATACTTGTCAGCGCGGGTCTTCGGGAGAGCGGCGAAGGCCGACTTCACGACGGCGGCAGATACGGGCTTGTAGTTCAACGGGGGAGGGAAGTCACACACGTTGTCGCTGGAGCGGTGGTCGACAAAGGGTTTCCGGCATTTCCTGCAGCCGAAGTTGGAGTCGAGGAGATCTTTCTCGGCGTCAGTGAGGGCGGGGCAGCGTTTGTTGGAGCCGGAGGAAGAAGGGCCGGACGTGGGGGGACCGTTCTGGTTGTTAGACTTCTTTGAGGGGCGGTCGCCGTCGTCGTCAGGGCGGCGCTTGCGGTCGCGCTCCTCGGCGGCGGCCGCGTGGATGCGGCTGATATCACGGCGGCGCTTATCGTCAACACGTTTGATGGCGGCGAGCCACAGCGCGAAGGTCTTCTCGCCCTTGGCCGTGCCGTGGCGTCGGAGTCGTAGTCCTCCATGAGGTCCTTGCACATGGTGGTCTCAAGGTGGGAACGGAGACCGTCGTCGGTGAGATGGGAGGGGCTACCGGAGAGGAGGGAGTTCTGGGCGCGAATGGTGATGACGAACGTGTAGAAAGGTTCAGAGCTCTGGTGGTGACGGTTAAGCATCGATAGACGCAAGGTGCACTCCCAGTCGGGAGGAAGGAGTTGTTCGCGGAGCTCCTTCATAAAATCCGCGAAGGAGAGAGCGAGGACACGCGTGCGCTCGTCGGGGATAGACAGCCAGTCGGTGATGATGTGGTGTCGGAAACATCCGACGACGACCTCCATGATTTCCTTGTCGGTGTCGAGACCCTTTAGGGTGGCGTAGTTGGTGACGGCCAGCTCAAAGTTACGTATGACCACGGGATCACACTCGCCCTGGTGGAGAACGGGTGGCTTCCCCGACGGCGCGTCAAGGGTAGCGTGGGCGGACATGGTGCGGTGTGTGGGACGTTGCGGGGAGGAGTCTGAGTCGGACGAGTCGAGGTGGAGGCGTCTGTGAGGCGGCGAGGGCGGAATTTTCGCCTTGGGCGATGGCTCAGGCGATGAGGACGTTTCGGGGAGCGATGGGAGCGATTCGCAGGGCGTTAACGGAGAGAGGGTTTCGGTTTCGTGTGATTCAAGCTGCTGGGAGCGAGAACGCGTAGGGAGGGACGTAGGGACGGAGGGTTTGAGTGAAGGCAGTGTGACGATCTGTGACGTGGCGGTCGGTGCGGTGCGGTGACGGTGAACGGTGCCTGCGATGAGGCCCGTTAGTTACGGTACGGTAGCAGTAGGGTTGTGAGGAACAATGCGGGGTTGTGGAGAATCTGCGATGCGGGGATCGCTCGATATCTCCTTATCGATGGGGTGCGATGGGGCCGGTATTTTGGAAAAAGTGGAAACCTGACTCACCGAAAGCCAGGAAACACTAGGCGAAAGGTTTGGGCAAGAGTTCCAAAATAAGACCGTTCTAAGATTCTACAACGAAGCAAAGGGGGGTACAAGAAAGGTAGCGAGAGGGTGGTCGTGGTAAGGGATCAAGATGAGAGCGTGACGGTAACGTGTAAGTAAACAGTAGTAAACCATGGACGGGTTTACATTTTTCCACTGAAAAAGGAAGTGAAAATTTTAGAACATTTTCAGGACTTTTTGGTTGCAAGGTGAAATTTTCGAAATAAAATCATAAAGTGCTGAAAAAGTGTTAAATTTTTCATGTACTTTTTCAGTGAAAAAAGCGTGCAAAATAAAGGAAGTTTTTCACCAATATTTTTACTGACAAATTCAAAATGCTCAAACAGTGATGTGGCCTCGGATTGTGCATGCCATGACGGTTCGAGCACTATTTAGAGACATATAAGTCACACGACCATTGACTCTGCGGGGACAAAAATATGTGGGCTGCCACCTTGAGAATCCATCACGCTTGCATCACTGTATCCGTTTCGCGACACACCATGATTGAGTCGCCCCTGCTCTATTTTTGAACTCAATCACTGTGCTGAGGCTGCCCGCAGACACAGGTGAGCAGCGGTTCGTCTATGTGTATCTACATGTGTCTACATATGTCTACCCGTGTAGACAGGGGGGGGGGGGGGGTCTACACCAGATTGACGCACCCTTTGCAGCGGTTCGTTTACGTTAGGTCTACGTTATGTAGACACAGCATTCCCACATTGGGCTATGTTCGGCTACGTTCGGCTACATTTGTCTACTTCCGTTGCCGCTGGTAGACACATGGTAGAAGCCCCGGCCACAGGTTTCTTTAAATAATAGGAAGATTCCTGGATTGGGTCGGAGGATGGTTCAATGTTGGTTGAACGTTCAGTTAGGCCGAGTTTGGTGCGTCTGATGCCGGAAGCCCGGGGCTACCAAACAAATCACGCAGCCTGTGCCGAGTGTGCCGAAACGTGAGAACACAATAATAGAAGTGCGAGGAAATGTTCAATTCACAATTCATGGTCAGTGGGAACCAGAAGATGTGTAGAGCATGTGTCTACATTTGGGAGGCTCCCTAAAACCTGACACAACGACACGGTGGCAGACCTTCAGCAAATTCGACACAGCCCAAGAAATACGACACATTCACCTAGTTCTCACCAATCCCGACACATGCCAAGCTTTCCACCTCGAGTCATCCCCTTGTACGCTCTTCAAATTGAACTGATGGGATACTTGATTGCTGATGAGATCATCTCCGAGTTGGCCGAGCGTGGTTCGAAACTTAGCCCACGGTGCGTGCACCTTGCAAAGTGAGCTTGAGCCGTGGCCTCAGAGGCGGCTCTCGGATCTTGAACTTTAACTGGCGGTTGCTCCTCGAGGACCAATGGATTTATGGCACTTGAAACTCAGATATATATATATATTAATCAGCTGTGCTACTGTAAGTTCTCTATGTAGCCCATAACTCAACCTCAACGGAGTACCCGAGTGCGAAGGCTGCACACTCGGTTTGGTGTCCCTCCCAATCGGCCGCGCGTCCGCTGTCGCACAGTCGCGCCGCAGCGGATCCGATGCTGTGCTATCGAGGTATAATGTGTTCCGCTGATCCCGGCGAGCCGGGCCTGTGACGCAGTGCCTCGATGGTGCAGAGGCCAACGGTGCCGCAGACGCCGCACACCCAGAGGTACATATATATCAGCCACGCGCCGCTGTATCTAAATTCAAATTCTTACGCATCCATTTGAATGCACTCGCACGTTGACGATGAATGCAGTAATCTGCGCGAGATGTTGGATACGGGGGAAGATGAAGGTTCAGAAGAGAATCTCACCAAAAATATCTGAAGCGACCGACGCGGGGCTGCGAGAACTAGAATATTCAGTCCATGGGTAGGACGTCAAGTGTAATGACCATACCGGAAGTTGTGTCAACATGAGTCTACCTCAGGTAAACACACTGTTGCACAAGTAAACACAAGTAGACAAATGTCGATGCTCTGTGTCTACTTCATGTAGCCATACCTAGACATAGATCTGTGTCTACCCGGGGGTCTACATGGGTAGACATAGCCTGTGTCTACGGGGGGCCTCAACGCAGCGAATATCTTACGGGAACGCCGCGGAGAACAGGCTACACTTACTTATTCGTAAAAGTCCGCTGCAATCCCTGGGCATGAGGCTAAGAGGCTGAGGAGTGAGTCGGACTGGTATGATGCGATAGAAAGAGCTGGAACGGACAACCGTGAATCCTCACCCGGAGCCGGTGCTGGTATCAAGAAACTCCCTATCGGACAGTTCAGTGGTCAGATGAGAGACGGACACGCCCCACAGCCCGGTGACTAGCATGTGAGCAAGGTCGGACCCGTGTAAAGACACGGTGACTGGACGGAGGCGATCCGCTTACTTCAAATTCTCCACGGCCGCATCCTGGGCACGGCAACCCGGAAAAGAAGATGTGCAGCACCTATATAAGTCAATGATCACTGTGCTGACCCACACAGGAATCTGAGTCGCGCCCTGCTTCAAATGCCATTGTAAGAAATGGAGGGCGATAATAAAGATAATTGTAGACGGGACTCTACGCAAGCTGTTCCTCTTTCATCTGTTCCAGCGCCTCCCAGCCGGAAAGCCCGAACCGTCCCGGCAACCCCTGCCAAAAATCTTCCCGGGCCTCCTGGTATGCGGTCTTCATCGCCGATTCACACTGCTGACACACCTTCATCGTGTCCCAATCCTCTGTCACCCAGAGGCTCAGGGGAAGCGTATTTTGCACCCTCCATCCCTCCACCTCTTTTCGGGCTGCAATCCTAGCCATTGTACACTGGTACCCGCTCGGACAACCTGGGATGGGCAGCGGCTCCCACATGAAGTGTGTGATCTGAGAAGCCGCGGATCCGGCGAGTGCAAGAGCCTGCTCGATGCACTTGAGTTTATCCGCGGGGGCGAGCGCTAAGTGGACTCCGTTAACATCTACCCCGTCCAGTATCTGGGCAAACGTGCAATGGGCCACGACCCGATAGAAGGCGAGCGGTAAGATCCAGTCGAGTGACATCTCTCGAGCAAAGTTGACGAAGCGGATCCACTCGAGACCGGCGATGTCCCAGGAGACGCTTCCGGGGTATTCGGCCGACGTAAGAGGGAAGCAGGACGATAGATGTGTCAATGCCCGTTTCCGCAGAGCGCTCGCCTGGTATTTCGTGCTGAGTCTCACGATCCCAATCAGGGTATCAAGTGTGGTTTCTTCCGGGAATGGGAGGAAGAACCTGAATCCAGTCAGGAATGAACGACCGCTGCACGGCGACTGGTAGACGTACTCGTAGTCAAAGAGGGCCTTTAGGAAGTACCTCATATCATCCTCATTGTCGGAAAGATGAACCACCGGACACCCATCGAAAACTTCCGCGCCGCCAGGGTGTGGGAACTCGAGCATGTCGTGGAAGACGGGAGATTTCTCCGCCAGCAGCCCGCCATAGACACGGAAAAGCGAGCGCCCCACCCCAAGCACGAGGGTGCCGTCCTTGAACCAGAGTTCCTCGACCCGTTGAAATTCGTCCAGGGATGAGCAGAGCGGGCTCGCAGGAAGCGGAATATTGGAAGGCATCGGGGAAATCGACATCGATCCAGGGCGAAAGGTGATGGTGGGACGGTGACGAGGCACTTTCCACGACGCCCCTGGGAACCAAACGTTCGAGATTTGATCCGTACGTCATGTCAGAGCGATGCGATGACACTTGGTGCGGGGAGTGTGCGGCTTCAATGTGGCGGAGTGGCAACCTAACTGTCGTTCAAGAAATTCGCTGACGTCTAGGTAGTCCTGATTCGATCGGAGTGAATCATTATCAGGAATTCATTTAGTCCATATAAAAGTTCCAGGCATCCCGCAGAGTGAGACGCTGCGAGGAGGTGATCCGCCGATTGAGCCACAGCGCATGGGCTCGGAAGGACACACTGTCCACCTCATAACAAGACACTCCATCGATTCAACACGTTGTGACGCAAGTCGGAGGCAATCACAATAGCTCGAACTTGGATGTAGCCTTGATGCAGCCGCTGGCCGGTGGCGGCTGAGCGAGACTTAATGAGCTCGGTGTTATGTCGAAAGTTCATTAATGCAATGTAAACTTCAGATATTGGAAGAGACCTGTGCATAGAACTGCAGAGCCTGAGGTGACTGGTCAGAGACTCACAGAGTGGTAGGTGGAAGAAGCTGGTGGCAGTGCTGGAAAGAAACAGACCGGCTACCGTTACCTAGCAACAAGAAGGTAGCGCCAGCTTGCCCTGCGGCGAGACGGCCGTGGCTAGCCGACTAGCCGGTGGATAGCCGAAGGTACCGACACCTTGCCGAACATCTCCGGGACCGTCGCTATTAAGGCGTTGAATGTAGTGAGTCACAAACAAGCAACAAACAAAGCTACTTCCTCTTGTCTCTCACCGTGTCGTTTTCCTCAGCCACCAGCTCATATACGCACCACCTCTCTTGATTGCTACAACCGTGCAAATGAGGCCCTAAACATGCCTTCCTGGATCCGTTGGGGCACTTCGAAGTGCGAGGATTGGAATGTCAGAATCTGTCAAAATTGAGCTCAGGTTTTTGTTTACCGGTCGTAACGAGGTCGTAACTCATTGCACAGTCTCAAGCGCCCCTCGATTATCGGAACCGAATGGTCTACTCGAGTCTAGGTACAACGTCTCAGGACCAGGAGGAAGAAGTGGCGTCGATATTTACGCCGCGAGGCGCGAAAATTGATGCCTCCTGACAATTTTTACTCGTAGGCCGGATCCCATTGAGTAATAATGCTCTCCCTTTCGTCTGCATTCCCGCCTCCGCCCCTTGCTGCGACTCAGTGCAATCTTCCCTCCGCCGACTTGCAGTACTTGATTGTCCTCGTATCGAGCCATCCCCCCCCTTCTTCCCCTTCTCTTGTCATCGCCCGCTCTTCCCTCCATCCTGAAAGAGCCCGGTAATGTTTGTTAGGTCTCTCCAGCCCGACGGTGCCGCTTTTTCGGTCCAGGACCAATCGTCCATCCCGAGGTGAGTCCTTGCGGCCCCGTTTCTCGAGGTCCTGGGGTCTGGATGGGACAATGTCGACGCGGAACGGTGGTACGGGACGCTATCGCGACAGCGTGGCTGCGGGCAATGCGACGCGCTTCTTCGCGTTATATTGAAGCCGTGGTCGTCCCAGGGGTATCCCTACCTTTCGTTGCCTGTGCGGATCTGCAACGAGCATGCACCTCCAATTATCAGCGCTGGCATTGGGCTTGCGCGGAGCTTGAGTGGTGGTGCCTACGAGGCAGCGCACCGAGATGTGTTGCTTGTCTTGTGTGGTGGAGGTGTCATCCCCACTGCGGTCTGCGTTGATGCGACGCTTCTGTGCCTCGCCGATTTTGCAGATGTCCTCGTCCAGCCTCGAATGCTTTCGGTGACGCGTTCGGCGATCATTCTCTTCCCCTTGTGCCCAGACATTGCATGTGTCGGGACTTCGTGCATCATCGCTGACATCTCGGACGAAATTGTGTGGCTGGCATCCGCGTATTCGTTCACAATATTAATATCGGTGTCGCCTCCCCCCGGCGCACATTTCACAGCGGGGTATCACTCGGCGCCATCTTTCCCAGCCATACAAGATTTTATCCCAGGCAAATGTCGGAAGAAATCTAGACGACATCCGGAGTCATGCATAGGGAGCACCGATTCAGAGCTCAGCTCAGGGCGGACGGTGGCGCGCAGTGTCACGGGCACGTGATGGTTTGACATACGTATCGCGCTGCGGGTCCCCAGAAACTTTGCGTGGGTTCGAGTCTCTTCGAGTATCATCCGGATCGATTCTCTCTTGTTTTTTTTTTCGCTGTAGACCTAACTTCGCTTCTAATTTCATCCCAGCTGCAGCAGTTGGCAAGGCGCCGTCGACCGACTTCACCCACTTCCGAGTCGAAGATATTACCACCTCCATCGGCGGTGGATTGGAACACGAGGCCGCGACACGAATCAGACAAAAAATAAACGCCGATGTTGCTGGATCGCGTCACCTGACTATCTTTCACCGCCGATCAAATGTTGAGCGCTCCTTCAGCGCGGTGGACCCTCAGACGGACTTCCCTCGAACCAAATCCTTCAGAACTTCAAAACCTCCCTCGTGATGCTCCTCACCGTAGCGGCTACTGAGGCTGCGATTCTTGTGTACCGCTTCTTCATCAATCTCGCTGTGAGCTCAAAACCCCCGAATATTCAGGCTGATATTGAACTGGTGGCTGATAGCGCGTAAACCATGATCCCGGCATGCGCCCCTTGTTCGCTCCTCTGGGCTTATTCAGAGCCATTATTCCGACTGGTTGGGGAAACGCTGGGCTGAAATGGGTTTGGGAGTGGCGGAAAACCAGTGAGTAATGTAACAGTACGCCCGTACGCAACACATTCTCTCCCGAAGCCGACTTTAACCTATCCCCAGATATCTTCTGGTCGTGACAGGAACGACAGCCGCCTACAGGAGTATATACAAGAAACGAAAACGAAAGCGTATATATATAGATTGCCGAGTGATGGCCGCCGATGCCTTGAGTAACACCTCGGCTAAGATAGGCGGTCACTCCGGCCGGCACCAGGTGAAACAAGAAATAAAACCCAGCAAAAAAAATACCAGCGCCCGTCAAATTGATAATGTTTGGCTTTAGCGTAAATGCCAGCGACCAATTGATTCACTTGTACATCCAATCTCAAAGCAACGGCGAAATTTGTACCTTGAATACCTTTGAACCAACCTCGCGGACGTGGATCCGGCTGCTGGATCATTGTATTTCATCATTACTGACCTGTACCAACATCCACTGACAATTGATAGCTTGGAATTTCGGGGTTGTATGATAAATTGCATTCCGGAAACTCCGCGGTCAGTTTCCTGCAAACTCGGCAGTTATCCGGCAAGCTTGGGGTTTCGTCTTTGGTAGTTTGAACCCAAGTGCGTCTTGCATTTCTCTCGCACGCACTCAGTAAATCCCGCCCAGTTTTGGGTACAAATGGGAATTTTATTCAACATAGATGCGTACACAGCGTATGGGCGCCGTGCGGAGGTCCAAAAATGGTCGTTCAGAGATGTGGGGCTGCTGCGGCACGCGCCGAATTCCTATCGAGCTCAAGATTTAGGCAGACAACAACTCGGTGAGTTGCCGGGCCTCCGAACTCCATCGGATTAAGCGAAACTGTGTGACCGGCGTCGCCCGAAGGCCAGCGCTTCCGAATGATGGGGCCGTGCATGCCGGGTTTTCGTTTTCGCTTCCCGTTTATACCGCGCCTACAGGGAGAGATGGTCGCTTCGGAGGGTCGGGAAGATCAGGACCATGTTGAGGTTTCAGACGTAAACTCTCTTCCACATAAGGTGCCTTAGTTTGAAGTCTTACGCCAGGGTTTTAATCAGTGGGTCTGCACACAGCTGGTATTAATCATCATCGCCCGCTGTGGGTATGGGTTCCGCATGCCTTGGAATGACGCTCCCGTAGCCACTGGGGAAATGACGTTCAGGGAGTCGTTGACCGGCGTCTCCGAGTCCGCAATTGCTCGGCTCATCCTTCCCAACTGGGCTTCCAGGCTGCCAATCACGAGGTAACGATCTTCAGTTCGTGTGTCGGTCCAATTGATTCATCCTGCGCAGCGTCAAAATCATGAGCCGCCCTGGAAGATGTTGGCCTCTTTTATGAAGCGTTTCATGGAAACTCGTCGAACAGAGTTGAACGAAATGACGGATGACGACGGTCAACGCGGGGACCTATATTCCCGCTTGGTTTCCGCAATGGACGCCTATGACACCAGCGAGGTGGTACTCACGAAGGGCAAGGTCGTAAGTCTCTGCTCCGTTCTTCCGTTGCATGCGTATAAACCTCAGACTACTCAGCTCGGGAGTAATTTGGCCCTCATGTTCGCTGGCCGCAGTACAATGTCCCATCTGCGAGCTTGCGGCTACTTATCATCCACCTAGAAATGACCGCATGTGCTCTAGTTGCGCCGCTCGGGTTCCTCGCAATTCATCAGGAAGAGCAACAAACTGCGTACGCCGAGATAATGGCTACTGTTCCTCCGACCGTGAACAAGTATATGCATATATGCATCTGATACAACCGCATAGTGACACCTTTGTTTGGTATGTGCGTAATTTGGCACTGGCTCCTCTGAATCTCTATAGACGGCGAACCACTGGCATGTCTCGGGAGGAAGTTTAGTCATACGGAGGCAATGTGACCGCTTGAGGCTAAGTGAGCCTGCGAGCTAAGGCGCAAAGCCGGCTGACTAAGAGAGTGCGCGAAATGATGCCTTCCATCTTCATTCTTCTTTCCGCCGCACTCTCGTTTTTTGCAACCCACCCACCAATCCGAGTCATGCTTTTCGGATATCCAAGGAAGTGGTCATCCGATTACCCACAGAGAACCCAAAACCTAGATCAGGCTCTATGACTCCTTTTCCCAAAGACTTATTCCCTTTATTTGGTAGCTGCTTCTTGTCCCTGTTCCTCCGGGATTGGAAGTTGGATGTGCCCTTTTGACATGGGGAAATCCGATCTCAATATGAGAACCGCGTGTGGACGCCACAGCTGTGGGAAGCTATTAGAACGAGTTAGACCAAGTGAGAGGAGGACGTACGCGGCGCCGCGCTTCGTTCCTCAGCCGCCTTATATCCAGAGCCGGCTATAGCCGGGAATGCAGGGATTGGTTCGACCCTCCTTCAATAAATTTCGGGCGTGAAGCACGGGCGATCCTTCGCTGGAACTCAAACTGAACCCATACTTACTCTTTGCGTGGACCGATGGGGTCAAATCTGGTCAAATGCCTAGGCTACACTGCCACTGATTGACACATGATCACCATGCCCGATCGGGATCTCTCGGGAACCAAGGTAAGTCCCGAGGGTTGGAAATTTATCAGGGTCACGGACAAACGCGAAATACCTGGGAAAACGAATGGGCCCCAGCCATTTGGGTTTACCTCCCCGCGATGATCCTACAGCAGCCTACAGCTGTTTCCGAATATATTGACACTCGGTGATTTCTTTTCGCGCTCATCAGATTTTGATCGCAGGCTAAGCATTTCCTTTTTGAGAAGGACTTGGCAACACCTCTTCCCACGACGTCGCCATGGTCTATCGCCAGATCAGCAACGACTTGAAGGAGCGCGCTCTGTGGCTACTCGAGGCTGGCCACATCACAAGCAGTTAGGTAGGTAGGTAGAGGAAGTGTGTGAGCTCCTTGGTGTGTCCCGGAGTAGCCTCTTTCGGTAGAAGGCAAACCAGGCGGCCTATAACTCTCTAAAGCCTCCATACAATTCTCTCCAGGGCCGCCCCTGCATTCTAGATAATAATAACTCAGTCTTTGTGCGCAGAGAATAGCGCAAGTCTGCACCTAGATAATAAATAGCTAGATACGAGTCAGAATGAAGAAGTAAGTAAGAATGAGTCGCTTACCTCAGTCTTCGCACACAAAGAATAGCGGAAGTCTGAAGAGAGGCGACTCAACTACAGAGAATAAGGTCGTTCACGGTTCCATTTTTCCTCCCATTTTTCGTTCCATTTTTCGTTCCATTTTTCGTTCCATTTTTGTTTCTTTTGCCAAATAATGTACCCACATCAAACAGGGTGGGGGATAGGCTCTTGTCACGCCACGTATGCATAAGGCCCCCTGAAATGTCCTGTATGGATCTGAACTACACAAGGATGTAAAACGAAAAAAGGAGTGCAAAAAGGGAGAGAAAAAGGGAGCTTTCGTCGGGGGGTTTCACAGTTCACTTTTTCTGGCCATTTTTCTTCCATTTTTTCTTCCCTCTTTTCTGCTGTTTCATGAATTATGCTCCTAGACACTTCGTTTCTTCCATTTTCGACCCTTTTTACATCACTGAATTGAAAAGGGAAAAAATCCCGAGCAAAAACCAAGTAAAACCAATAATCCAGTAAAAAATGGTGGAAAAAATGGGAGAAAAAAGTGAACTGTGAACGACCCTAATATATACTAAACATGAGTGCCTGAGTATAACTAAAGGAAACTAGGAGGGCCTTAAAAGAAGAAGAGAAAATCTACGAGTTGGCCGTCTAGTTACTATCCGTCTTCCTTACAGTTACTATCCGTCTTCCTTACAAATACCGCACACGGCCGTGTGGCGAGACAAGGTCCCCGCGTTGGGCAATGGGTAGTGTTGCCGCGGCTTGGCGTGGCTCGGCTAGCCGATCAAGCCGAGCCGCAATTAAGCCAAGCCTAGCCAGCTGTTTCCCATGCGGCTATAGGTGGCTCGGCTTCGGCTGGAGCCGGCTTTGACCTCGGCTCAGCCGCAGCTCCAGGCGGCTCCCCACTATTGTTGGTCGCTGCTTACCTCTCCTCTCCTCGCTACTCTACATGCTGCCTGTCGTTCCCCTGGATCATACCTCCTCCTAAAGTACCACATACAACAATTCTCGGCCCAAATCCCATGACAACAGTGCCACGAGGCAAACTTGTTCGCTCTGCCTTGCGCCCTGTTATCACATATCTTGGCGCTGCATCGAGACAATGTTACTTTGGATGAAAGCGAGGGGGGCAAGCGGGAGGTACAGAGCTTCTGCTGTTGACGCAGAATTTGATTTATTTTTGTAGAAGTAACTGACGGCGTCACAAGAGCAGGACTGGTGAAATGTGTATTAAGTGTGCGCGCACTTAGGGAACTCAAATTGATTCATTGGCAATATATATTGGTACAAACGGTCTGCGCTGTCCCCGTCCGAGTCGCCCGAGTCCGTCGGCGCCCGCTGCCTTACGCTTCGCGTGCGGCGCCCGCGCCAATTGCGTCCACGGCACACACCCGGTTTCCCGCTGCTACGGATGTCGTCGTGCACGTGGCACACGTCCGCGCTCATTGCGATGACGGTCTTGCCGAGTGCGTCGAGTGCACGAGAATGCCGACGGGGATGAACTCGGTGGAGGCAATATTGGAGAAAACGGACAATGCTGTACTGCGGGTCGCGCACAAGCACCTCGGCAAGGCGGGCGCCATGAGCGCGGGGTCCGTGAGTTGGTACTTCTCCATCACTTGGATGGAGGTCGTCGTGGGGGGAGATGGCGAAGCACTGGATGAATTGGGAGAGGGAGCGGAAATCAGACCCAAAGGAGTGGTCCCAGGAGAGCGCGGCGGCGCAGAGGCCAGATGCGTCATTGTTGGAAGCCGTCCAACAGGGTGCACACAAACTGCGTTCTGGGGATTCCCGCGCTTCTCCGCGGGCGTGGGGGTGACACCGAGCTCGAAACACTAGGAATGGTGAGGTGTATGCCGCACAAAGTGCCATAAAAATGGCAATGATAACTGGAGAATCTAGCGCTCACTTGCGGCTTGAGGGTCCTGGTACTCGACGCACACGACGACCTTGCCATCGAACATGTTGCAGTACCTTTCCGGCAGGATCGCCCGCATGTGGTGGTCGGCGTCGTCACCATTCAGGAAAAGCTGTAAGATTGAGGGAAGATCTATGCGACAAACAGGTCACGCACCTTCCCTTTCCTCACTGAATCTATGTCCAAACCCCTCTGGGGATGTCGATGCACCAACGAGTCGACTTCTTGGTTGACAAACTGCGTGCGTGAGTAGATGCCCTCCCTTTCTAAGTGTAAATTAAGATTGTATTAAGCACGGCTTCATGAACTCAGACGGAGAAAATTTCTAGTCCTTTCGCCTGCCTGTGTAGCTGAGACAGCGCTGATCCTGTTTCTCGGTCGTTAACACCGTCGATGGTGTCGGTGACGCAAGTAGAAACAGAGCTATATGCTGAATCCAGAGTGTAGGACTTCAGGAGGGCTTGAGGCATGTCCTGGGATGTGTGGGATGGCGCAGCGGACGGCAGAAAAGTGCAGGAAGCCAGCCAAGCAAATGTACCACCAAGTGCCACCAAGCCAGGATAAGCCACGGCTGAGCCGAACCTAGGGCTGCCACCCGTTACCGTGACGGCAACGGCCGTCGATTCGACGGCCGTTTTTCTTCTTCCCGAAACCTTGACGGGACGGGACGGGCGACGGGACGGGTAGGGTGGGAATTTAAACTTTAACTTGCCTTTTGACCCTAATAAAATGTGGATTAGTACTGCAATGTCATAAGTTTAACTCCCACATGCACACCGTGATATTTTCGTGCTTCCAGCTAGAGAAATCGACCCAAACCTTGAGGTTGCACGTCGGCAATCATGATCGGGAGTTGCCGAGAACCCAACACAAGCAATATACCGTCTGTTTGGAGCCAGCAAAAATGTAAGGCAAGCAGGAAAGTGTATCCCATCCAAGATGGAAGTCTCTGTGGACTAATCAATGACGGAAAGCGTCAATTTACAGGTAGATTTATATGACCCGTTGAAACGGCCGTCGCGGCCGTCGTTTGACGGGCCGTTGCTTGAGGAAAAAAATGGTCGACGGGACGGGCACGGCACCCGTTCGACGGGTGCCGTCGAACCGTCGCGACGGCAACGGGCGGCAGCCCTAGCCGAACCCAAGCCGAAAGCCGTGGGAGCCAGCTGTTTATAAATGGCTTGGCTTGGCTTAATCGGTGATGGCTTCCGCAGCCATCAAAAGCCGAGCCGAGCCAGCCGTAGGCAAGCCGCGGCAGCACAGGGCAGCACTGGATACAAGGCACTACAAGGCACCTGTCCGCCAACAACAAGCACGTGTTTGCCGAAATTTGAAATTACTGTACTAAGTATGTATTTCATTCAATTCGAATGTCACGCGTCACAGCCGATTTGTGAAAAGCCTTGCAATTCTTTCTCGATTTAGCGGATTTTGGACATTTGTCGGAAAAATTAAAAGTCACGTGTATTTTTGAATAGTACAGTACAAGTATATTTGACCCGTAGCTCGCCAACACCCGGTGGACTCCGAGTTTTGCCAGTGACACGGCGGATTCCGAGACCGTGGGGAAGTGCATGTGACCTATCAGGTGACCTATCAAAAAGGCTGTGTCCTTTGTGGAGGTAGGTAGGTATTATTACACGGCACGGTCCGAATAACGAACGCCGGTTTCCAGGAGTTCTCCCAGTGTACAAAGCAAGCTAGAAAATACACCTTCGCCCCTGGGCCTCCAAACACCTTCCAAGCCGAGCTCGCCGATAGCATAAGTAGCCTTGCCGCTGCTCATGCCCAGCGGTAGAACCCAGTCGGCGCCTGAAAGCAATTAGTAATAGCACCACTTCACCGAAATGATCCCCTTCACTAGGGATCCCCACCGTAACCGTATACGGTTACGGCCGTAAACTTTACGGGCGTTTACGGCAGGCTACCCGGCCGTAACCGTAACCGTAAAGCTGGGATGGGGGGGTCTTACGGTACGGTACGGTACACTTTACGGCCGTTTACGGTCATTACGGCCGTATGAATTTGAATTAAATGACTTTAAATTGATTGATAGGTAAGTACGCATTCTGTGCTGCAAGGAGAGCGTCCTCGAGGTTCTTCCTCTTCAGATGGAGTGATGCTTGACCAAAATTAAAGTGAAGATACCTTAATGCGCTTCCACGCCAGTAAAGAAGTTGGTAATGCCGTAAATGCACTGATGCACTCTACTGTCCTTTGTAGATTTCCAGGATTCGGATTTTTCAGTGTGTTTCACAAGCAGGCTGGTGAAGTATAGTGCAGGGCACTCGAGTATATGGACTCATCCCTTGCTCAAACCTGAATTCAGGTTCGGATTCAGTTCTGAACCTAATCACAACAACACTGGTATAAAGTAGCACCATAATTCTGCTGGAGGCAAATACGCCAGCACTGCAAAAAATATGCATTGAACTGGACTCAACCACAGTATTAACATGCGGCAGCAACGCCATGACATTGAGATGTACAGTGATCCACCGGTCACTGACACACCACCAGTCACTGAAACACTTTTTTTCAAGCTCTCTGCTGGTCATACTGGGCTCAAACCTAGTTCATATTGCAGCACCATACATAAAAACACTTCCCCTCAAGTCTGATAGCTCATAACTAGTGAGAGGAAAGAGGAATAGCCCCAGATCATTTCCTGATTTGGCAGGGCAGGCAATCCACCACTCACTGAAACAAGTGGATTTCGGCTGTTGAGCACTCAATTCCTCTTCAATAAATCTAAAAAAATTCAAGGACCAAGGTATAGCACATATAATACATTTGGGTGCTTCAGAATTCCAGAAGATATAGTAACACTATAGATATCAGCTTGATGCCTTGATTTGTTTCAGTGACCGGTGGATCACTGTAACGAGTTCTGCAGAGACAAGGTAAGTGGTTGGAAGAGAAGCGATCTCAAGCGATGCATTCCATGATGGAAAATGGCCTTGGCGAGAGGTGGCAAAACGACATGCGTCGCGTCATTTTCTCGTCGGCCGAGTGATCGAAATCAGGCCATTTAATGAGTTGAATTACGGCCCGTATACGGCCGTATACAGCCGTAAACTTACGGCCTCATACGGTTCTGTTTACGGTCCCGACCCGTAGCCGTATAATGGGTCCCAGAAGACCTTACGGTACGGTACGCTGCACCCGTATAACCGTAACCGTAAACCGTATTATACGGTTACGGTGGGGATCCCTACCCTTCACGCGACAATGTATTTCCTGTACTTGGACTGCAGATTGAAACCTCGAGGACTCATGCACAAGTTTGACCACAATGAAAATGCTACTTTTCCCGCTATCTTTAGTAGTGGGTTTTTGTGGCCATTTGCTGCAGCATTTTCTCCGATCACCACTGCGGGAGTTGGAACGAACAAATATTTGGTTGCTTGTAAACGTTTGGCCCAGTTTGACTTCGCTGCCTTTTTAGGGCAAAATCCTCTCCTCTCTGTCCAACCTCCAACCCAATCCGGTACTTTGCTTCGGCTTTTCCGGCAGAATTTGAAATAAAACATCGGCCCGTGCGGCAAGAAACCAAACAAAGCTTCGGCTTTTTCCGCAGTATCAAATCCTTCATTCGATCATAATTTATTCTGCCCCTGGTCCGCCTCTACTATGATCCTCCCCTACCCGCATCTGTTTAAGACCTCCGCCCCTCCTTCGACCCGCCTTCCCCTTCCCCCCCATGTCTCTCACTGTCGAAGGCGCTTCTGTGCCATCTTATATGCCAACATCCCTCGCACCGTCTTGTCTCCCTCCTTCATCTCTCATCTCCGTCCCTATCGCCCAACGGGATACTTGTTCACCGTGACTGTTGGCCTGGAGCCTTCTCTTCGTCCGTTGGGGCCCAATCGCCGTCCGACCTAGTCCTCGGGTACGATTGGGCTGCCTAACTACACGACTCCCTCTTGTATTCTGGCTTCATTTTGATTCACATTCTTCTCGTACTGTACGTTCTTCTGTCTACTGTTGACCCTGTTTAGATCTACCTTCTCCCGGACCTTCTGCAGCAGCTACCCCTACCCCTCACACCCCATC
This sequence comes from Mycena vulgaris, assembly GCA_029204335.1. NCBI lineage: Eukaryota > Fungi > Basidiomycota > Agaricomycetes > Agaricales > Mycenaceae > Mycena > Mycena vulgaris. The sequence goes on from JARGYA010000241.1 coordinate 85,424, forward strand.
AGTCTCTTTCCGTCATATTTTCACCCGGCCCCTGCCCCGTATTATCCCACCGCCTTCCTCCAATATGGCACGTCTTCCATCCTTTAACCGTTGATGATCGGTTTTAAATTTTCTATCAGCGCAATCCCACTTAGCGGCCACGTTGTATTACCCACTCTCCCGCCCCCAATTTCGTACGTCCGTCTTTATTTCGGACGCTAGTTTCTGACGTCGTCCAGCCACTTCATCGTACTACCCACCCAGCTCTAGTCCCTCGTCCAGCGCCAACGGTGCGTTTTTTTTTCTGCATGTTCACACATTCTTACTCTGCCCCCCAGCACATCAGCACCCGCTTCAGGACACCCTCGCGGAATATCGGCTAGTATGTGTTCTATATCCTTTGGTCCCTACGTTGTCCGTCAGCTAGTCGTTGACTATGATCAGCTGTTTTACGGTACCTCCGTGGCCGCAACATCCCATTGATGGTGAGATATTTCACTGTCTTACCCCGTATTCAAATTCCACCAATTACCACACGCGCCTTCGGGCGCTGAAGGGGAATGATGCTCATAATTCACACTTTTTCGGCTCATTGGGGCTTTTGAGTTGTTTGAAGCTCTCGAGACAATTCGTTTAGTCTGTCTGTATAACATCATCCTTAGCCCCGTGCCACGAGGAGCGACCGAAGGTCGGCGACGAGTGGCACGGGCCAGCACTCCTATTTAAATGTGCATCTTGTCCACTCAGACCCTCTGCCCGTAAGTTCAAAGCGCCATATACGACATCATGATTCATCCTAACCCCCGTGCCGCGAGCGGACGAAGGTCGGCAACGAGCGGCGCGGGGCATTTACATTTAAAGGTGCATCTCATTCACTCAGGGCTGTTCAAAGCACCTTTAAACATTTCTTCCATATGCTGAGCTGCAACTTTAGTAAAGTCGGTGATGGTGTTGGGGCCCCGGTCCTCCATATCACACACTGCTTTTACTTCGATACGCTTTCATGTGCCCATCACATTATCTCGTGCCGAGAGGAGCGACTGAAGAGCCATGCAGGAGCTCTACTCACAGGTGCCTAATCTCCTTACACATATTTCTTTCATCAGCTTCATCTATATCACATTCAATTCCTCACCTCCATGGCGCGACAAGCTACGAACAGTGTAACTGTGGAGATTTCGGAGGAATTTATAATGATTGTGGGTTTCCCTATTACCTGGAGGTGTTATACAAGTTTAGGTTCATACAAGTTTCCCTCTCCTGCAGTTTAAACTTGGTTTAATTTTGGGAATGTCGTGATAAGATCTGAACGGGAGACTTACAGCTCTTTGCGGAATATAGGGCGCGGCCCGTTTTTTTTTTTTTGTACGTTTTCACGAGATCTGCTGTTGGGAGCTGAAATCTCAGCCGTTTTTCTTGAGGGTAGGCTCATTCGATTTGGACGAGGAAGCCGCAGGGCATGCTGTCGTCTTATTTTTCCTCGCCACCCCAAGACAATTTGGTGGGTCATGTTGGAGTGTTTTTTTTTGCTGTCTGAGGGCAGAACGGGTCCCACAGTGCTAGAAATGCTCCGGGTGACCTAGATTTTTGATATAATGTACTTTCTGGTGTTCCGGAGGGCATGAAATACCGGGATATTGAATGTGAACGATACTGCAAATATATAGATCATAAGGAAATTCACTTGTTATTCTGCCTCTCAATGATAGAATTGACAGAAAAGTCACATTGACTATCCCGGTGTTATATGCCCTCCGGAACATGCTCAACTACACCATATCAGAAATCTAGGCCCACCAGAGTATTTCTAGTAATGTGGTCTGCCCTCGAACAGCTGAAAACACTCCAGCATGACCCACCAAATCGTCTTGAGGTGGCGAGGAAAAATAGGAGGACGTCATGCCCTGCGGCTTCCCCGTCCAAGTCGAATGAGCCTGCCCTCAAGAAAAACAGTTGAGACTTGAGCTCACAACAGCAGATCTCGTGAAAACGTACAAAAAAAAACGGGCCGCGTCCTATGTTCCGCAAAGAGCTGTAAGCATGTTTGGAAATAGAGGATCAAAAGGCAGGAGATAGATAGCGGGCCGTGCCGCGAAGCGGGCTACAGTGATTATTTTGTAATGCTGAAAATGGCCGTCGAATCTCCCATGTGCACACGAGGACGGCAGTGAATACAGTCGGGCTGGGTAAAAGTGCCGCGCCTGCCGCGGCACTGCCGCGCATTGACGCGGCGGTGGCTGTGTTATTGCCGCGGCGCTGCCGCGCTGCTTTTAACTCATTCAACAAAGCTTTCTCGGGCCCCAGTTATCTTCACGCAAGGTTTGGTGGCCCCATTACATCATTTAGGAGCAAAAAACTTCAGGCTAAAATTTCACTAGTCGGGCTTAGTCGGCCTACTCCCCACAGTGAATGGTAACTTAATTATCAGCTGTTACACTAAGGTCTAACCTAGCGCGCATGAACGGTAAAAAGTTGGCTCCCTATGCCCCCAGTGCTTATTCTGCTCCATCAGTTATCTTCAAAAGTTGTTCCGTTCATCCACATCATAGAATCTCGCCTTTACTCAATAAAGCGGTGTCGATTCTGGGATCAACCGCCACGAAATAGCTTGCCAAAGTTGTGAACCACAGGGGGGCATGAATTGTACACAACCAAGAAACAAGTCAGGAGTGTGCGGCAGGGACACCTGACGGTGACGTGCCGCGGCAGTGCCGCGCACCCTGGAACTTGCTGTCCGAGTGGAGCTTCTGTAACCCTTCGGATTTCTGGACTTATGTGCTATCACGGCTGTGGTTCTTTCATGCCACAGCCGAATTATAATCTCAGGGAAGTAAACTCTCCAACCAGCACTGGCTATTGTGGTGTACTGATGCATGCCAGCGGACAATGACGTGCACAATTGAGACGATATCGAGTCAGTGCTCCTCCGGCTCTTTCGGTGTCTTTCAACCACTCAATGATATTTTCACGACTCCCCATCGCAATACAACTATATTTCTCAGTCTCTCGGAAGTCTTTGGTTCAGTAACTGTAGCTTGCAGTATGTTTGAGCACTGAATATGAATTTATGTACTTTAAGTTTCCCATGTTACTGGCAATCTGTGTCCCGGGCTAACTCTCACTGGTCAATTCGATTTATTGAGTGTTTTCGGGGTCCGTCGGGGTACTGCAGGCCTTCGCTTGGGTCGGGCATTTGCATCGGGCATATCCACATCTGGCATATGCTTGTAGTGCGGACCTTGCTGCAATCGGTGTTAAATCACGGTCAATTTTATCTTAGTGCACACTCACCTGAAGTTCCGACTCGCTCTCATCGCGATCCGCATGATTCCAATGAGACGGAATATTTTGATAGGGACTCCAATCATCTTGATGATGCCCAGCATCGAGACCCCACTGCTGATTCCCCGCGCGACCTGCTGCAAACGAGTTCTCGAAGAGCCGTTCCTCGAAAAAGCCCAGACATTCACGGTCGACATCGGTGAAGCGAGGAGCGGGTTGGGTCTTTTGATACTCCCACGCTATCTTGAATATTGTAGCTTGCCGATCTGTCGTCGCAAATTCTGGACTGCTCTGAATCTCCTGTAAAATCTTATCCTGATTCCGATGCGCGATCAAAATGGTGTACGCATGTGCCACGGGAACACGTCCCAACCACGTAGCCACTGAATCCTTTGCCCCCGGAACAAAGGTGTGGAACCAGTTGGCAACCCTTGCACAGTCCAGGCTCCGTAGCTCTCCGGTGTATGGGATTCCACCACTGTGGAGCATCTCGAACCTCCTACCCTTGCTGCTCTTCTGGTCCCTAGCGTATTCAGCTGCCGGAATGAACAAGTGGGCCTCTGGATCCGCAAGTAGAGTCTGTAGGACGTCAACATGAGGTCGAAGGGCTTCTTCAATTTCGAAGGTGCGGTCTGAAAATCCAGCAAGACATCTTCCTCTGCGGGGATTTCACACGCATGGCTCCATTTGCCGAGCTTGCAACGAGTAAGTAAGCAAGAGACCGAAGGGATGGAGCAAATAATACCCGAATCAGCCGTCGAGCAGATGCATTGGCCCATAGCTCATCACGTAAATCCGGTTCCGCGACCTTGAGAGGGGGTGGTGATTGGTCTTGTTCATACTCATTTCCCCGCCACCATTTCACAATCCAACCGTCAGACTCCTTGAAGATAAGTCTCACTGGATACCAATAAGCGCCGCGCCTTGCGAGGGCACCCTTTCCCGGGCTGCCGGACTTCAGTTCCGGTAACTATAAATGATCTGTGTTGGACTCACAGAAGACGCTTCGATAGCGAGGTTTTTGGTTGACTGTCGGGCTGCGGCTTCTTCTTTTTCCTGGGCCTGTATGAGGAATATCAGTAACCACATGGAGCCTCGGCATAGACACGAACTCGGACCGGTTCAACCCAAGTATTTGACTTGGGGGGAGGCAGAGATCGCACCGGAAGGCTCGCTTGCCCGAAGATGCACGCCCGTTCCGCTGGCAGGCGAGATGGGAGCGAGCTTTGCATACTGTGCATGTTATGCATAATTCGGGCAGGGCCGTATCTTTACCTCCCTGTGCTCCACACCTACAGCTGAACTCAATATCGTCTTCGTCAACCATAGACTCGGAATTGGTAGCCTGATTACTGATTGTAGGACGAGAGGACTTCGAATCGTCCTCGTTGTCGCTGGTTATAACATGATTGGGTCGACGCCGTTTAGCTTGTGGCGGAGGGTCATCTCCTTCCTCCTCAAGATCATCTGCAAAGTGTACGTGTTTAGATTTAGGGAGCGGTGGATGGGACGAGATGAAGTCGAGGATATCTGTGCTCCATGGCTTGCGTAACCAAAAACGATCTTCACCGTCGATTTGGGTGATGTTCGGAATATCTAGGCCAAGAATGTCCGGAACTTTATATGCAGGATCGTCGTCGGAGGGCGGTGAGAATTGGATCGCGTGCAGGCGACGCACGGCCGCAACTTGATACTTTGTGAAGGATGTTTACGCCCGAGTTCCGCCTCGCAGTCGGTACACAACAGCATATGTGCGCCAGCCGGATTCCGGTAATATCCGCCCGGCTAAATGGGTTTTGACTCTAGCACCAGGGATTTGGAGGGCGCAACCGTCGTTCCGCATGTCATCGTATTCATAGACAAGCTTATCGTCACGAGTGAAGGAGGCCCTGAAATGTCCACCGTTGGTAAATGCGCGGCCTACAATGTCATAAACCACGCCATCCAGGGCCTCTGCGCCGAGAGTGAGGGGGCGGAGGTTCTGCGGAAAATCCCATTCATTAGGCGCGCTGCCTACCCACGGCGAGGGAATCTCTAGGATGAGCATAACTGGGATACCTAGGATAAGTTGAAGGAGCTTCGCCTTGCCGAAGCATGTTGGCTCTCCATCATCGTCAATGTTCCGCCAGCAGGATGGGCTTTCCTCCCCGGCCTTGTTAATCAGAATAAGTTCACGGAACCACTTTTCCACATCACCCTGATAATGCTGGCTCATCTCGCCTGTCAGAGCAAAGTAGCATTGCCGGACCGCGCGCTTTATCTGGAAGTGTTCTCCAATCTGTTCGTCGCCGGTGCAGCGGCGGAAGAGGATATATTGGTGCTGGAAATACGACTCAGCAAAATTGAGGGTGGGGTCTTGTTGGCGAGAGAACATCGCGTCGAACCATCCCTAGTATGAAATACTCAGACCGGTCCACGGGGATACACCTGGAAGACGTACAAATAACGGATTATACGCATAAGGATCAGGAACAAGCTTCGCCCTCTTCAGAAATTTGCGGAAGCCGTCACGCTTGGTCGCGAGTGTCTGGAGAACCACAGGGTTGGTTTTATCGAAGTTATCCTCGTCGATTGTTTTGCGGAAAGTCATATGCTCGAAGAGGTGGGTAATTGGCTCTTCAGCGTGGAGATTAGCAGCACGAGCGCCAAATTGCCGATGAAAATCGCGAGTGACTGTTTGGAATATGAGCTCTAGCGCTGTGTCTAAGTAGCATGAGTTCTTCTTCCAACGATAACTCGGACGTTCAACAGGTGTGCGATGAGTCTGCGCTGTCGATGAAAGTCCATTCAAAGTTGCAGCGGTCACAGCAGCGGCGCGCTTTTTGCGAGTCCGGCCAAGAAGCTCCTTGGAGGTATCCGGTGGACGCCCATCCTTCCGCGGCTGACGAGATCTGTTCTGCTGGCGAGCACGACTTCTGAGGCCATGCTTCCAGTCCTCAGCACGACCATATCGAATCTTGACTCCTGCTAAAAAGACAATGCTTCGCAAATGTATCAAATCAGTTGGAGAAAAACTCACAAGTAGCCGCCGCTGCGAGGAGAGCATAATGGTGTGCTAACTGGCGCAAACCCTTCAGTCCAGGAATAAGCTGGTGCTTCTTTCCGATGGCCGAATATATTTTGTAGTGCTGGGATTCCTGCGGATTTGTTGTGTTCGGAATAGAATCCCATTCCTGCACAGGCATTTCGCGGAACGCCTTGAACAACATCTTCGCGTGACATTCGCGTGCCCACCAGCCAACCCAGCCGTCTACCTTCGGGAATTTTTGAATGAGAAGCCCCACCCGCTCTGTGAATTCGGCGTAGTCATTGGCTTCGAGGAGGCCCATTGCCTGGTTAACGAATGCATCTTGAAGCCCTGGATGAACTACAGCACTGATCTTTTTTATCCGGTGGACTTGAGCTCGGTAGTGCTGTTGACACCCTTTCAGAAGGGCACCTGCGGCTTGTCGGAGCTCTTCGTCAGTTCTCAAATCATCTTTCCTGCGCCGCCAGAATCCAACAAAGGCCTGAATGAAACCTTGTCTTTCGGCATCACTGAAGTCGACAACCTGCATTGGATAGAGAACGATTAGTTTCGACATAAGAGATGCGTAGTATATACTCACATTCTTGAATGCAGCATCAGTAATTTTTCGGCCCTCTTTCTCCGCATACGCAGCCATACTTTCGAACATGCATAGGAAATGGAAGAAGAAATGCTCCTGCGTCGACCCGTTGGCATAGGACATAATACCGGGAACCCACGAATCAAGATCTAGGCCGTATGAGGAGCTCATGAGTAGCACGTCCTTCGGATCGGCGAAGTAGCCGTGCGCTCCATCGGAAACAATGCCGTTAATTGCGTCTCGAAGGATGATATGATTTTTGACAAGCTGCGACACCATAAAGGGAGTTTGCATCACGATGACGGTGACCGCACCGAACTGCGAGAAAATTACAAAGCCAGGGTTATCCTTCTCAAATTGTGCGAATTGGGCGAAGTCCGAGTTGGGAATACCCTGTCGCTTCACGGCACGACGCTCGGATTTTATCCGATCTTTGTTGAATAGAACAGATGAAATTTCTGCAACCGAGTTTGCGGGGCCCTCAAGTCCAGGGCGTCCGACAAGGAGGGAAAGGGGACCGACAGTTGGATGCTCCTGTACGATCTCCGTGAATTTCGCTCGCTCACCGGAAGTCAGGTGTAGAACGTGTGTGGGTCGGGGATGATCGTGTGTGCCACCGTTGACATAATGGACGCCGCCAGAGAAGGAGTAAAGCGTCGATACGAGCCCACAGTCAACATGGATGAGTCTCCCCCCACATCGACAAGGCTCAAGCAGCTGTTTCTGAATTCCCTTCATGCGTGTCTGCGGGCGGACGACAATGCTGCAAACAGTACTCTTGCAACGGATGATTCCACGGCAGCGACGCCGAGTTTTCTTGCCGTGAATCCAGTCGTCAGCAGTATCAGAGCCGCGCTTGTCCCCGCCAGTAGTTTCGCACGCCCAGTGGACCGGCAGTTCGGCCGCGGCATGAAATTCTGCCCAGCTCAAATGACGTTCAAAATTGCCGTCGGGCCACGGGTCCCACTCGACGCTGCCCTTGGATTTGGAACCCTGTTCCACTTCATCGGATGTAGAGCTGACGGATCGAGACCGAGTCGGAGGAGGGTGAGAGCGAGCTGGAGGGGACGGGAAATTCTCGGAGCATGAGGACGGGGAAGCGGAAGTATTGCGTGCTTTAGCTGGTAGCTCTGAAAGTCCTGGAAGGGCACTATATGTGCCAGCATTGCGGCCGGGGTTAAGCGGTTGCGATCCGGCTGCATTCGCAACTGTTGGCAGAGCTTGAGCGAGAGGAGCACTCCCGGAGTACGGATACCCTGGGAAAGTATACGGCCCCCACGGATACGGTGATGAATGCGGAGGTGGGTCCTGCGGAATGAAGGGATTGGGAATGGAGGGAGGGATAAAACCTGATGGGGCCGGCATCGGGTGAAGCGGGGCATAAAAAAAATTGGGCACTTCAAAGAACGGAATTGAGGTTAAGTTATGTTGATCAACTGGCGAGACGCACCGGTACTCTGTGTTCGATTGGGGTTTTGAATGGGTGCCGGGCGGTACGCAACAATGTCTCCTGCACAGAACGAAGTGGGTTAGAATTTGAACGCAATGTCAGGTTCAAGCGTACCAGTCTCATTGTAACAGGGGATCAACATCGGATCAGACTGACCCTGATGTGCGTTTCCGGGTGTCTGGCCGTCTGGAGGATGAAAATAGTGGTATATATGTCGGAAGAAACCCTAGGACGCTGGTTGAGCATATGTGATTCGTTTGTGCCGAGAAGCACTTGCCAAGACCATCCTCACGAGAGGGATCAGACCAGGAAAGAAGGAGCGGCGCGGACGACAAGACTAACAGGCAAAAGATGGGAGGTAATGAGTGAATCTCGAAATTTAATGTGCTGCCCTGGGGCGAAGCGAGTAGTTTGCTCAAAGGAGTGTGTATTACGAGTCGATATTGCCGCCTGACTAAATAGGTTCCGACAGCAAAGCGGGGATGGGGTTTTAATAGGTACTCGGAGATTGTGTGTATTGCCTGATGGGCCCGGAGGCACCGAAGAGAGTAGTGCGAAGAAAGAGTGACGTGGCTGGTGTAAGATGTTTGGCACAGCCGTGAAATGTAAATATTTAAGCAGCGGGATGCCTGTTCATTTAGTGAACCACCCACAGGGAAAGACAGCCTCAAGATAATTTAAAGCTAGTCCACCGTGTTCCCCTGAAATGCCAGAGTGGATGACCAGGAGGATAAACTGCAAAGCACCACCGTGACGGTGGTTAACATTTGATGAAGCTCAAGTCAAAGTTATTTCGCGCTATAATTCAGCCCCAGAGGGATTGCAGAAGGTCCACAGGCAGTGAAAGAAGGTGCAATGCGATGAGAAAATGATGAATGCACGCCGCATCATCTGGATGACGTGGGCTTCTGCAAACGGCGCGCGGCGGGTTTTCAATCTAACAATGACAGCCTGAGGTGGGACAATGAGGCCAGCATCTGAGCTATATCATACATGAGGAAGTGGGGATGGGGTATAACATTGCACTTCTAGCGAATCCTGAGACAAGCAGAGGGACAGGGTTTGGTCCAGAAGCAGCCAGAATATGTGCATGGCACGCAGAGTGCGAGGGATGAGACCGGCACGACACTCACAAAAGTGGAAAATGGTGGAGGCGACTTTTTCGATCCGACGCTCAGAGGTGTGGGTGGTTAATGCTCCTGAGAGACATTCAGAGGTACATTCTCGAGGGTGTTCGTCGGTATCGAGGTCGTTCAACGGTTTCGACTTTTGATGGTGGTGGAAGCCAGGAAACTACCTTCAAAGACATACTGACGCATGTCTGTTGGGACCCGTCAACCCGTCGACGGCCGGGGACGGGTGTTTCCGTTGATGGGTCTACCCGTCCCGTACCCGTCCGTCACGAAACGATATCTTATCGCTTGTCGGACGGGTCCCGTCGCCGTTGCTGACGGGAACGGGTCGGAGCCCTAGATAAATCCCGAGGGTTGGAAATTTATCAGGTCGCGGACAAACGCGAAATAGCTGGGAAAGCGAATTGGGTTTACCTCCCCGCGATGATCTTAAAGGTCCCGATGACAACTCATGAGATCTCGTAACCCTGCCTACTGCCGTGGCCCATGAACCGTGGAATCTGGATGAGTCTAGCGGGTGAGACGAGATGCCTCCAGAAGTGGACCATCACAGCCCAGTTATGCGCCCCTAGCGAGCCGTAAATTTGATGCCTTGTGCAAAGTATATATACTATGATGTATGATCAGGGCCGAATCTGCGGCTATTCGATCATTCTCCCATTGAAAACAGAGGGTCTTCGTGTCTTCGCCACTGATTTGATATTACTCAAGACCTCGTCCGAGAACTGCGGATCTGAGGACACGGAAACCGGCGAGCTGTAACCCAAGCTGCGGTCCTGCCGAAGCGGGAACGGAAACAAGAGAAGAAAAATTGGATCAATGAGAACCAGGGGACTGGGTACGTTTCAAAGGGGTTTGCACCCCAAGATCTAGACGCAGCAGGACTAGGCATGGATGAGGAATCTGTTCGCAAGAGAAATCAAAGTGTCCAATTTTGGAGACACCATGGATTCTCACAGGTGGATGTTTAGCCTAGCGGTGCCCCCCACCCCCCCTCATCTTATTTACCGCCTAGTGTTTCACACTCCACCGGCGGTAGTAGGTATCCATTACATATGTCGAGCAGACTTACTTCGGGTGGAAATGTCACCCGAATCCCGCCGAAGCCATGCTGGGAAGGGTACGTGGAGGGAACGAGTAGTGCCATATTCCCTGAATCTTACAGTCCATAAATCCAGCAAATCGATATTCATACTAATTAGATCACCCTATATTATGTATACATTCACGAAAGCTGAGGGTCCCTTCTAATCAGTCCCCAACGCCTCATCCGCCATCGACTGTAGGCGGCCCCACTCGAGCAGAACTGCAGAAAAATAGCAATCGTTCTGCGCGTCCGTGAGAACGCGGTCCGCGAAGGCCTTGCCCGCCTTTTGAATCGCGTGTGCCTCCGCATCATGCGCGATTGCCCATTCGACCTTCTCCACTAGGTCAGAGAGGTCTGGCAGGATCGGGACGTAGTGCTCGAACGGACGGAGCCAAGCGTTGAAGTATTCCGCGAAGACCGTGGTCTTCAGTACGCAGAGCATCAATGTCTGAGCAGGGAAGGAAAATGCCCAAACGCACTTTGAAGACGAGTGAGCCGCTGCGCAATAGGCCGAGGTAACGGCCTGAGAACGAGTTCCCGTCCGCGTCGAAAAGGTACTTGTATTTGTACACCTCCTCTCGCGGCGAGGAGGCACCGGTGATATCGTATTCGGCCTTGACTCTGTCGCTGTCACAGTGCTCTCCGCACAGCGAATCATGGAATGACGAGATCGCGACATCCATGAGCTCCGTGTGATTCCGCCCGATGTCAACGACGCGGAAGCGCGGGAAGGCATGGTAATTGTCGTCGTACACCCAGCCGCCGGAGGACATGCCACGCCAGTCTGTAAGAGCGGGTGAGCAAATGAACGTGGTAATCAGCCAGGACCTACAGAGCTTGGAGGTCTTAGTCTCCCAGGGTATATTGTTTGGGTATCTATAATGCGGTGTCCAGGAGGAATCGCTGTAGTAGAACTACGCTCTCGTTAATTGGATCGTCCGGCTTGAGAATGCGAGGGATACAGACCTCGCTGGGTACTAGAATATCCGCAAAGCACGGTGAGACCTTGGTCATGCTCAGCACGGGATAGAGGTCCGTGGTGAACTGCGTGCTAGAGCTGTACAGCATGACTTCACGTAGCGTCAGGAGTCGTAGTTCGCAGAGACAGCCAACACGTACAGGCGCTCGCATCGTTCGCAAGCCCAGTGAACCCCTTGTCACGGTTCGGAATGAGGCAGTGCATGTCGTCTTTGAAGAACGATGCGGTGGGGTGCGGGGAGTGCTCAAAGGGGGTTGGGTCCGAGACATTGAGTGCTTTTTCCCGCATTCCTGGTTGGCGGTAGTTGAAGATGACACGCGGCTCGTCGCGGCCATTGAGGATGAGGCTCATGTCAGGCATGAAGGACTCGAACTAATGGCCAGGATTTGAGTGAGAGCCACACCTGATTGGCAAACACGCACCCGTGCAAACGTTCGAGGCCAGTCGCCTGTGTAGAGGGTGCCCTGGTCGTCCGTGAAGGAAAACTTTCCGTCCACAAACTGACCGGTCTTCATACCGTTCCCGTCCTTCTTTACCTGTTCTAATGATCAGCGATGCGGAACCCCAAAGAATTGCTGGCTTACCTTGACCGAACCTGCCTCAACCATCCTCTTAAAATACGTGGGGTCGTCCTGCGCGAGCTGATAGAACGCCTCAAAGTCCCTCGAGATCTGGTCGTATTCGTCGATGAGACACGAGTGTGCGCGTGCGAATGTGTACCACTCGCTGTACATCGGCGGTGGGGGACGGCTATTCCGTAGCGAGTACCGTGCCATCGCCTGGTCGAGGGTAGACGATTGAGCAGCATACAGCGCGTCGATCTCGGAATGTGGCGAGGCTTCCACCTCTGGTTCCAAATAAGCTTCGCTTCGAGGAGGTAGATTACAGACATACCACGAGAGCGGAGTATAACGGTCCCCAGCAGGCTGAGAGCTACCAGAATCCCTACCGGGATGCACCAAGGCAGCGGATTGAGACGACTGCAGACTCTCCAGCCTGACCGCCGTTGGTCGATGTCGAAGTGACCCATTTCTAGCTCAATATCATCATGATCCTGATCGTCGTGCTCGTGTGTAATGGTGCCAGTGGTGGGTAGCAAAGGGTGGCTATCTTCACTGGAAAGAGCGATATACGGGCGCTTGAACCGTACTGGGAGCCAGGCGGACACCGGCATTTTGCAAGAAAGAGGGGGATGAAACGCATCCCCGAAGGATTGCATTCCCCATTATCTGTCCTGAGGTGGGGCGGCGGTGCATCCGTTGTCCCGCGAAACCATGCCGTCACCTCGTTTTCCACTAAACATGCACGGGCAAGCCTCTCCGTGTGGTACCTCACGGGATACGGAGATATGCGATTCAAGCAAGTCTCAATCCGTTCCGCGCTGGTAAGGCTATGGATCTGGGTATTTGGTACGCGGTTTGCGGTCCTCGCGGAACAGCAGGCTTCTTTCTGCCTGATTCCCCCGAGCGTCCCGAAAAAAGGCGCTCCGGTTGTTTTTTTGACGCCGATGTCTAATTTTGGGGATCACCTGAATGGGAACTGAAAGAACCTAATTCAAACATGTAGCTAGCAAACGGCATACTGTGGAGGACCTCACACCCCCGCCAATTATATATGCGATTGAACTTGAATCGCCAAGCCTGATGAGGGTTCGCACCGTAGGAGGTCGCAGAACACATCGCACATTGACGCGTACCTCCGGTTTTTGTCTGGTCTGATCGGCCCGCAGAGACGCCGAACAACCCACAGGGCGATACTGCGGACTCGGGGACCGCGTTATTCGTCACTTAACATTTCCCATACTGCGCCATTCCATATTCTCACATCGTCCGTGATCCTCACTCCCCCTACCCGTCCGCAGACACTCCCGAGTGGGAATGGGAATATCAGGCCCATCTCGAAACTTGGGGCGGAATGATTTGTACAAGGTCGCCAAGGTCGAATGGGGATCATGTTGTCGTAACCCTCTTGGCGGTCTCATCGTCCGTGATCCTCACTGTCGATTTCCACGCTCGGAGACCTTAAACTGCTCGTTATTCTCACAACATTGAAATTATGCCGCAATACGGCCAATGCGTCTGATATGTCTCCGCCTAAATTAAACTTGGTGTATTCACGCCGGGGGGTACATAGCTCCGTCGTACAATTCTACGTGGCGACCTCGTGGTGTTTTATAGATCCAGACAGGTAGCCGCAGCTCACCTTTTCTGGACTTCCTTATTCCGCCGCACTCAATGCCGGATGGATGGCGAAACAGCAGATGGCGAGCAATCATTCGGGGCGTCATTCCCTTCATTCTCTGGCAACTCACCTTCATTCTGTCCCTCTTGTTCAAGAAGGCCTTCATAACACTCCCAATAATCCTCTTCTGCGGCATTTACAGCTCCGTCCGCCTCTACTGGTTTATCGAGCTTTCGTCTGGGCTTTTTGAGCCCGCGTGGCCTGCTGCGCGGACTCGATTGGTACTATTAATGGCAGCTATCCCCGCGTGGGGGCTATCCATGGCCGTGGGCGTGGCGCTGTGGCCTTTGGCGAAGTACCTCCACACAAAGGCCATGCGGCGGAAGCTTGGGCGTAGCGACTACGAGATGGTCATCCCAATGGAGGATCCTCACTCGTCCTCAACGCGTACTCGATGGCCACGGCGACGTCTGAAGGCTCTGGAGTGCAGCTCTCTGGCGGGAAGCCGCCATGGAGGACGAGCCCGCGCCGGTCTTCACATGCTGGAACGGAATCGTCGCATTCCGCGCCGATCCCGTGCTCCCCATCCCTCTTCGCACGGCCGGTCGGCTCTCAGTATCTCCGCTCTCACGCCCCCTCCCCGCCACGCACCCAGCGTACCCGCAACCCGCCTCCCTCACGCCTGCGCTGACGCCCCCGCTCGCGTTCCGCAGCTCAGGCGAGAGGGAGTGCTTCTCGTCCGAGTCGTTCAACCTGCCATACGACCTCCGGCGTCGGTTTGACATGCAGCGCATCTACGTCAATCCGCGTGTGATCACCGGGTACGAGTGGAAGTACTACGTGTGGTTTAAGTACATCCCGCGGCACTGGCTGGTGGTGTGGTGGATTAAGACGGTTGAGGCGGGGAATGGGATGCAGTTCGCGAAGATGGTGGTTGGAGACGCGAAGCGCGTGTGGACGTGGGATGGCGGCGAATGTCATCCGGTGCGTTTTTTGAGGCTCTTTCGAATTGTTCGATCGCTTATCTTTTGCGTTTGCAGTGGTGGTGATGGATCCGGTCCAGGGATCTTTGCGACTGGTAAATACTGGTATTGTTTAGCCTGAATTGAAGTTTTTCGTAGTCAGTCTGTTTCATGTGGCCTCCAATTTTGCTGGTTGGTTTGAGGGTCGCAGTGAGGGCCACCAGACGTGTATTCTTCTGGACCCGGATGGCAGCGTGAGCGGGAGCGCAACCTGTCCGTTCAATTTCACGATGGCACCTCCCATTAGTTGGATCACAACTTGTCCCAGGACGGCGGCGCCCCCAAAGCCGAACAATTCGGGACCTTGTGATATCTCTGTGAACGATAGTGGTCTTTTGTGATTTGGAGGGATGGAAGTACTGTTCATTCGGATCAGTGTGATCATGTCCGGCAGCGTCCTAAGATTATTTCCGCAGTACTCGAGAGTCCCAGCCGGGACCGAAGGTGTGGCACTGAAGCAGGGCGAGCGGTCCAGGGCACCGTGACGCCGCGTGGGAGCAGCGGCGCCCGACCAACCCGCTTCATCTGACGGATTTGTCAAATCGGGTGCCCATCCCAGACTAACCGCCTCGTTTGACGATTCAAATCCGGGAGCCACGCGTCGAATAGAAGTTGATAAAGATGATAAGAACCCAGAAGATAATTTTGGAAGGAAGAAATCCGTGTGAAAGCAAATGTCGCCGCAAAAAGGTGTCGTCGTCATCCGGGCCTCAGAATGACTTGTGGCCAGCCAGGGCAGCAGTGGTGGGCTCGAATCGAATCACCTTCTCATCACCGCATGGAGCAGGGCGAGTGGTCCAGGGCACCGTGAGGCCGCGTGGGAGCAGCGGCGCGGTCGAGCGTGGAGGTCAAGGATGTATGAGGCTGTGTTACAACATCCGGGACTAACAGGCCATCACCAAAAGTGTCCAAATGTGGCTAGGCCTCGTGACTTTGCCAAGGCCGATCAAGGGAGCTCGAGGCCGGGATACATCAGATGTGACACACGAACACATGAGGAGTGCGACACAACCTGCTTAAGTGCAACACTTGGTGAGGATCTGCGACACATCACAATAGAAGTGCGACACACTGAGTGCAACACATCTATAGGATGTTCGACACTTCTACGGGATGTTCGACACAATGTTCAATCTCCACGTGATGATCGTTGTTCGTGCAGCTCGCGAGTCAAGGCATTAATTGCAAGCAAAGTATTTATGCAACAAAAATATTCTGTAGTGAAGAACGAATCCATCCCAGAGCGTGGTTGCAAGCACATTCAAAATTCTGAGAAACTCCGATGAGAATCGAAAATGTAGTATTTGAATCGTAGACTTACCTATTCGTCACGTCGCCTTGGGGTTTTGCGAGGCCGCTTGGTATAAATGGCATTTCCCTGGTCAACCTCGGCTCGAGCCTTACGTTTTTTGGATGCATTCGGCGGCGGAAGTTCGAGCTGTGGGGCGACTGGGGCGGGTTCCGGGTGAGGAGGTGAAGAGAGCGGTACAGGAGGAAGTCGGGGCCATTCAGCGGACGGGGAGAACGGCGGCTGTGGTTCAAAAATGAGTGAGGGTGCAACGGGATCCTCGGGGATGGGCGCAAATAGAAAATCGTAGTCATCTGCCGTGAATTCATTCAACGTCGTGGTGAACTTTGGAAGTCGGGCGCCGCTACAGCGCCGTTCAACATGAGTGTACCGAAATCCTGAAGAAAGCTGAAGCCAAAAGTTTGTAGTTTGTTGAAGTTCGGGGGGTTCAGGACAGGGGAATCATCGGCGCTGGACCCATTGATATATGCTCGAGCGATGGTAACGGCTGAAGAACACTGAAATTGGTCTACGGAAACGATGCAAGAAAAGACTCACCGCGCTGCAAAGCCTTGAGGAAAATAACTACTTCCCATTCGTTGAATTCCCCAGCGATACGCTTGAATGTTGTGTCATTTTCGAAGCTTGTTACGGCGTCGTCCAAGAGCCTCATGAGCGATGCGAGGATAATTACTCCACCGTCTTTTTCGAAAGCAATACGCTGGATGTAGTGTTCGTCGACACCCTTCTTCATGTCCTCGAAAAATAGCTGAAACGCGCCTGGAGAGATGCAGCGTCAGTGCACAAACATCTGCCTCATTTTCTGGTGAAGGTGAAAAATGCGTACCTTTGACGCCGAGACCCTCAGGATAGGCTTCCAATTTTGTCTCGTGAACCAGCCTTTGCTTCACCGTACTGGACTGTAGCGCCGCAGCGAGTTCGCCCGGCTTCTTGCCCCCGAGAAGCAGCTTTGTCGAAGGAGCTGGAGCGTGCTTAGAATTGGTGTCAAAATTTCAGTTGATCGCGTACCGTTATCCACCTTTGCTACCGTTGCACCGACACAGCCCGCAGCCTGAATACATCTCTTGTAGACGGCCTTATGTTCGTGCGACACCTTTTTGAAGGCAGGTATCGGATGGTTGTGGGCGATATTGCCCGGGTGAACGATGAGCGCCTTACGAATGCTGGGGTCCATGGGAATATAGATCCGTCTCTGGACCGCACACGGACGCTTCATGATTGCGCTCTTCGTGTGAGGCTCGCCATTGACTATGTGTGTAAACGCTGGTGCAGGGAATCTAAATTAAATCTGGCACATAAAAAACGAGAGAACAGACCGCATTTTTTGGACTTCAGGCCGGTGGTGGGATGCACGATAGCGCTGCAGAGAGGAGGGTCTTTGAAGTTGTCTGCGGCGAGCGGCTGTCTGTTGAAACCCGCTAAAAACAGGTCTGGGTCAACGTCGTCAGGGATTGAGATGCCGGTATGCTTCGTGTTGTCCGAAGTCCAGCGAGTTCTTCCCTCCTGCCGGCGTGTCTCCCATTGTGCAGTAAAGACCGCGTCACGAGTGGCCGGATGTAAATCGCGTCGAACAACGTCGAGGAGCGCTGTATCGGTGTGCTCACAGGCATAGCTGCCTACAAGGTGGGTCAGTATCAACTGATTACATTACGGATTCTGACATACCTTTGCAGCCGAGGCGAGAACGGCGGCAGAGGATCGGCGGCTGACCAGGCTCAAATGTAACAAGTACCTTTGAGTCGCCTGGCTCGGTCGGGCCCTTGAACGAGTCGTTATCCTAAGGCTAAGGTATCAGCTACGCTTGAACATCAAAAAATTCGCGACGTACCTTGTTTTTTATCAAAGCATCAACAGTGTATAGCTTGCCGTGCTTATCCGTCAGATTGTACTGGGCATCATGAAGGTCAACTACAAATGCGGTTGCAATTTCGGGGATAGGGAAGGCAGATGGAAGTCCGGGAACGTATTCAACCCGCTGGACAGTCACATTACTGGTAACACGCATCTCGCCGACGCGTACCCGAGATGACAGGCCGTCATCCAGCCACAGTGTATCTGAATCTTGTAGACTGCCATCGGACTCGGATTCGTCAGCAGAGAGCTCGTTGTCGTCCAAATCTACCTGTCGTCAGATTGTGTTCAGTACGAGGCGCCAAAAAACTTACCGGTCCCGACGTAGGTTGCCTCGCTTACGGCATCAGATCGAGGCAGAAAATCGTCGGAATCTAAACGTAAATCATTGATTAGAGGAACATGACATGGATTAGGCCTCTTTGAGGCGGAAGCTGAACCTTTAGCTTTAGGGATTGCAAGATCACAATCTGAAAACAAAAGACGTATAATATAAAAGAAATAACTGTACAAGGTTTAATTCTTTTCTAATTCTACGGCTTTAGGCGCCTGGGCGCCTATGTGATTGACGGGCGATCGGCGCCTAAAAATAATCAGCGTGATTTGTAGCACCCAGCTCAATAAATTCATAAAACATGGGGGGTTCAAATGTTTTGCAAACCACGTGTACGAGGAGTTTGGACACCTCGCGTACGAGGCGCCCGAAGGGCCACTGGCGTACCAGTGGCTACTGCATCAACACCCCGCGTATGGGGTGTCGACGAGGGGGCAGATACTACGCCAGATCCACCCCAGGATACCGACGAGGAAGAGTTAGCGCTGATGCTTTCTCGGAGCACCGGTGCAACAAACAGCACATCTCACTGGTTGAGCAATTCAAGGTTTTCGGTGAAAAATTGATCAAAAATATCTAAGATTTTACAGAAGTTTTTCACTGAAAAAGGAGGTGAAAAATTTAAAACTTTTTCAGCACTTTTTGACTTGTTTCAAAATTTTCACCTTAAAAATGAGAAAGTAGTGAAAACATTCTAAGTTTTTCACTTATGGTTTCAGTGAAAAAAGTGTGAAAAATAATGGACATTTCTCACCAATTTTTTCACTGAAAAACTTGAAATGTTCAACCAGTGTCTGAGAATATATGAACAAGTGCATGATATGGAATCGTGCCGTCATGACGCACCTTTGGATGATGAAGCTCCAGATGTTCCATGCGCATCGAACGTTGGAAGAAGGGGGCGTCGAATATCAAGCGGGCCGGAGCTCAAGTGTACAGTGGTTTCCGAGGCAGCGCTGCGTACAAACTGGAGCCAGTGAAGGCCAAGCACAAGATTTGAAGGGAGAGAAGCTGCTACGGGAACATTATTCATGTCCAAAGAGATTACACCAATATCGCATGGAAGGGTCAGGCGACCAGATACTTGTGAGTTGCGAGACCGGAGTCCAAAGTCCATGACCCAATCAAGAGACACATGAGAGGTTGCAGCATTGCTGTTGAATACAGCGGAGACAGGCACATCGCAGAAGGTTGCAAGGGACGACATAGAGGGCTAAAAGCTTTTTTTCGTGCCGTGGTCATTGCAATTGATCCCGGCGATTGTCAGGCGTTTTCGGATACTGGCCCGAAAACAAAGCAGAAATGACTAAACGCAAAGTCAACATTGAGAATTGTCTTCTTACCCACGTAGAACCAGTAACCGAATCCAGTAACGGCTATAAACAGCCATTTCAAACGAGCTCTAACATTCAAATTGTGCCGGGAATATTTTATTTGCCAACAGTGAACGCCGAGATGACAAGTTTCGTATGAGTAAATTTTATTTGGTCCTGTTGTGAAAGTGGGATCAATCCATCTGCTCCTGGGTAGCCAAACCTAAAGGTTCAGCAACAAAGAGACAAAAAGCACTCACTGGTTAACTGACCCTCACCCCGAAAATCCTCAACTTCTGAGTCCGAGTCAGAAAGAATCTCCAACACCTCCTTGTTCCCCTCCTTCAGAGTGCGAGTTTTGATTTTGGCGTTAACGGAGGGCGGCGCTTGGCGTTCCGCAGCGAAGAGACGCGTGGACGCGTCGAATTCGAGTTTGACGCGTGTCTGAAGCGCGTCGGAGGGGTGGGAATCGGTGTCGGGCCGCGCGAGAAAGTGCTTGAGCTGATCCATATTAATCCAGTCGTTGTCGAGGAACATGCTGGCATTGGACGCGACATATTCCGATCGGTAGATCTGTGGGCGCGCATCAAGAAGTATGTCACTGGTGTGAGAGAACACGTACAGAGTTCCGAAACGCGATCACGACGCGTGTTGGCAGCCCGTCAATCAGCGCGCTGTCGGCCGCGGAGCGCATCACGACGTTTGTTCGACGCGTTTTGGCGGGCGGCAGCAGGGCGGGTGGTGGTGGTAAGAAAGAGAGGGAATTGATATTTGTTTGGCCCGCCCCCGGGAAATCTGATGTGTCGCACATGCCTGAAACACGGAGGCGATAGCAATGTGCGACACATTGATGTGTGTGTCGCACTTGATATCGCGTGTCACACTTCAACTGGATGTGTCGCACTTGAACTAGGTGAGTCGTACTTTACAATGTGTAGTGGTGTCGCGTCTTATACAACCTCGCTCGAGGCCTTGGACGCGTCTACCAAGGTCCTCGCAACGCGTCTCCAGGCCTGGGAACCCCTCGACAGCGACCTCCCAGCCTCGGGTGCAACTTCCGACGGGCACGCAGGGCTTACCTGAACCTCCAGCTCTCCCGGCGCCCCACGGCTCATACTTGGCTCATACTTCGCCAAAATTTTCGCCACTCGGGCACCTCTCGACCGTTTCCTCTATGCAACCTGGCGTCGGCTTCATCCTATTTATTTTCGCTCTGCTCATGGTTCTCTGTGACTTCTGCCATGGTCCCTACTCTGAAGGCAGGGGGATCCGCAATCCTTTAAACAAATGCGGCGCGAAAAAACTGCGCTCGGCCCACTCTCCTGCCCAAGCAGTCGCACAAGAAAATGCGAGGATCGCCGCTGAGGCTGAGGCTGCAGCTGCCGGCGCAGCTCTCGCCGCAGCCCAACACAATCATTTTGAAGAGGTAAATCCGTTCGAACGAATAATTTATGGGACACATCTAATAGCACAGCGTAGCCGCTCCCTGAACCCCCGCGCGCGCCGAGCCCGCTACCACCTGGCCCTAACGGTTGCCCCCAACGCACCAACCGACGTCGTCCCGAAAGGTACAGATATGAAGATGATCCGCCCGAGCCGCCCGCCCCAATTCCAGAACTGCCGCAGGAAGAGCCACCCATTCCTGATGCAACAAGTCCGGAAGTCCTCCCTCGCAAATGGGTGAGGACGGAGCCTAACGCACACGGTGTTTGCAAAGTCTTCCCGAATCGCCCCACCCACGACCCAGAGGATTCCGTCTCGCTCGACGATTTGTGCCGGTCATCTGAGCTTCTAACGGCGAGTCCGCCGACTATACCGACATCTCCCCCTTGGTTCCCATTTCTTAACTCGACAACCGCTCGCTTGATGACCTGGTTTCACGGCGGCTCAAACATCAAATCCATAGCAGAACTCGACTCGCTCATAAACGATGTTATCCTGCAGGAAGATTTTGATCGGATGCACCTTCAAGGCTTCAGTGCGGCACGAGAGAACAAGCGACTCGACGACGAGGCGAATACCCTCCCCGGACAGCCGCCGAGTGGGTGGACCCTCGGATCCGTCAAAATAAAACTCCCTGCTCCGAAAGTTTGCACACCGGAAGCGGAGGCCGCCGAGTTCGAGGTCACGGGGATCCTTTACCGCCCTCTTCTGGATGTCATGACAGAGGCATTTCAGAGCCCCGCCTTCTCCAAATTCCACACCACCCCCTTTGAATGTCGCCTTGATCCCACCCACGACCCCGAAAATCCCGATACAACGCTGGATGATGTCGACGTCCCGCTGGATGAGCACGGGCTCCCGCCACTACCAGACGGACACGAAGTCATATACGGCGAGATCTACACCTCCTCCGCCATGTTAAAGGCCCATAAAGCCCTGCCGCGCGGTGATGAGCTGCACCTCGAGACCATTATTGCGGCATACATGTTCTGCTTCAATTTGTTTTCGATGTTTGTGCCCGATCTCCTGCATGATGTCGAACTCGGCGTCGTCAAGTCCGTGTTCATCCACACGCTACGGCTCCTACAGGCATACGCAGTGGACGCGATCGGAAAGCTCGACGAAAGTATATTTCCATGTCTCCACCGAAACAAATTTACTGAGGTTCCGCAAGATCCCCACCTTTGGTCGGAGTACAATACGACGTTTCCACGCCAACGTATCGGAGATGAAGAAGCTCGCGGCGCGCGATTTCGAAGACATCCTGCAGGTATGCGCAAGATCCTTGAAAAAAAATCTAGCCTTCTAATTTCGTCCAGTGTTTAATGCCAGCGTTGGAAGGTCTGTTGCCGTCGCCCCACAACGAAATAATCCTCGATCTGTGGCTCATCCTCGCCACATGGCACGCGTACGCCAAACTTCGACTACACAGCAGCTCCACCGTCCGATGTTTCAAGAGTGTCACTACGGAAGTCGGCGTCCAAGCCCGCCGTTTTATTCGGACCACCTGCGAAGCTTATATTACATGTGAGCTACCTACGGAGTCTAAGCGACGGGCTCGACGGGATGCACAGAAGAAGGCGGCCGGTGAAAACTCGAAGGCGCGTGGCCAAACCTCGAACACAACGGAAAAGCGGCGCAAAACTTGGAATACGGCGACATACAAATATCATTCTTTGGGTGATTACCGCAGCGTCATAACCACACTAGGTACAACAGACTCGTACTCGACACAAATTGTGATTTGTCCTTTTTGATCTATGTATGATCACTTACGAAACGACTCCATCAACGCAGGGGGAGCTCGCGCATCGCCTCGTCAAGAGATTTTACGCCTGGACCAATAAACGCAACTTCAGCCAACAAAACGCGGCCCACGAGCGTCGACAGCGGCTGTGCCGCGGGATCAAGCAGCGGACAATCTTCAGCCCCAAAATGAAGATCTCCCGCACACTCCGCCACGGCAACATCACCACATCTCCGAGTCGAAGAGGACCCACGTACATGCCTGGGGCTTCCCTGCGAAGCTGACTGACGATCCTGCGGCCGAGGTAAGCAAGGAATCGACACGAAAAACGTACGCTGACCAAAAATCCAGAATTTCTTCACCAAATTACGCACACACCTCTTGAGCTGGCTACTGGGGCTCTCGTACGATGGCGACGAGACTCAATTTTCGCCGCAAGATCTCCTGGATGTGACGTTTGTCCGGGACCGCCTGTATACCCACAAGATTATGCGGGTCAATTACACAACATATGACATGCGACGCGACGAAGATTCCATTAATCCTCGTACCCACGGTGATGTTATGCTCCTATCCCATGAAGACGATGACGACGGCGAGCCCCATCCGTATTGGTACGCTCGCGCCGTTGGAATTTTCCATGCGGAAGTCCGGCACGTAGGCTCAAGATCGAAAAGCAGCAAACCTCAATGTATGGAATTTCTTTGGGTTCGGTGGTTCGGGCGGGATTTATCGTACAAAGCGGGCTGGAAGGCGAAACGGCTGCATCGCCTCGGATTCATCGATTCGGCAGATAGCGGGGCTTTGGCTTTTTGGACCCAGCCGAAGTAATCCGGGGCGCGCACATCATCCCGGCCTTTCACTACGGCCGTACGTCGGAGTTTCTCCCCAGGTCCATTGCGCGCCCGTCCGAGGACGAAGACCAAGATTATGTATATTACTACGTTAACTTGTGAGTGCATTTGTTCTCGCACCTGAAGGGAAAAACTCAATACCCTGCAGTTTTGTGGACCGCGACATGTTCATGCAGTATTTTGACAAGGCGATCGGACATCGGTCCACACATTCCTACGGGCGTTTCCGCGAATCAAACGCGCTTGAGACCTTCGAAGACTCCGAGATGGACGTGGATGTTGATGGGAAGTGGTGCCGGAACCCGACGATGATGAAGAGCATCCGGGCCCAGACGGACCGGACAGAGCGTCCGATTCAGATGGAGAGGAGGAAGAAAAATCCGACTCGGACGCGTCCGATTCAGAGGATGAAGAGGACTTGGAAGCTGCTGGCGACGCCGAGGAACCTGTTGTTCCGCGCCAAAACGACGAGGAAATTATTGAATCTGGAGGGTATGATGACCTATAGATACTCTGATGTATTCTTGGTGTTTCAACATTTTTCTATATTTCTTGCGAGCTCAGGGCACCCATTCGTGAGGTTTTAAAGTCATTAATCGCGGTGGTGACTGCACACGTGCCTGTGACTGTCACGCGGCGGGCCTTTAAAATCTGCGCGCTTCGAGCGCCCTTTCTTCCTTCCCGCCACCATCACGCCCGTCCCCGACCCCGTCCTCGACCCCGCTCTCGCCCCAGCCCCTGACCCCCAGACTGTCCCTACTGCCCCTTCTCTCCCCTCTCCCGTTAAGCGCAAGGATAATGAAATTCAGGCCGCGCTCGCAGGTTTCCGCCCGGCGCCAACCAGCCCCAGCCAAGCGGCGAAAGCGGGGAAGCAAGTAAGCGGCCCATTCGTTCCTCATTCCCTCTTACAACTTTCAGCAGCTCTACCCTGTCGACAATGGATCGTCTCATAACAGCCGCCAAGTACTTCACCCGCGAATCCATACATGGACATCAGCGCGGCGATGTCGTACGGACCCGAGCACCACTGGACGCCCCGCGCTGCCCCGACGCGTCCAACACGATCGTTACCCCCCGTTGTAAGTCTGCTCTATCCTCACTGCGTCCACCACGACTTCGATGGTCCATAGGGAACTCGAATGCGAGCAGGCGTATGTCAAAGCGTTCAACAAACTTTTCGGTATTGCCAGACCTGTTCGACGTTGTGAAGCAGTTGTACCTAGACAGGAAGGACAAGCCTGGGCAATGGAACGCGCTAGTAAAACAGGTGCGCCGCCATTATCTATATTCTCTATCACATTCTAATCTTCTTCCAGATGTAAAAGGCTGCAACCAGGGCGCGCACCGCCGATACCGGTGGTCTCAAGCATTGTCTCACATACGTGCTCCCCTCCCCCGCGACGCAGGCGCTGGCCCCTCCCATTCTGAAGCAGGAGTCCAAGTCGGATCGTGGGCTCACCCATCCTGTCCTCCGCTCTCTCCTCCTATCGTGGCCAGATCGCCTTCGGCTTCCACCGCTCGGCCTCTTGTCATCCAACACCCCGTAAGGGTTTTTTCTTCGTGCCTATACTTCTGATTCCCTTTCTCTTCCCTCAGCGCCCCGGTGCCGCCTGCAGGAGAGAATCAAGATGTCCCGGAGCGCGGCGGTGATGAGTGAGTGCTTATACGGGCGCATATACGCACCATCTGACATTATTTCCTCCTCAGCACACCGGATCCCCCGTCAGCGGAAGGCCGAGATGTACCGCCGTCGGAAAGCAACGACGAGTGAGTTACTATGCGCACATAGTCCCGTCTAACATTGCGCTCGCATCCCAGCTTCCTCGCCCGTGTCGCCGCCGGCCGAGTCGAGCTTACCGCGAACGACTTTCCCTCTTTCCTCTATGAGGAAGCCTCGTATGATGTGGATGACTTGGACAACGGGCTCCTCCGCGGCCACTTGATGCTACGGGTGCGTCCGCTCTCCTCTCCCGCTGTTTCCCTCGCCGACCGCTGTCCAGACATTGCGCCACATCTGGACCGCGCCCACCTCCGTCCTGTATGGTCTCGACGGCGCGATACCGACAATTTGCAACGCAAGACTTCACGGCGTCCTCACGGTCGATGCTGAGATGGTGGCGTACGCTGCCGTACAGGTACGCCATTCACTTCATGAACAACCTGATATTGATCAACAATAGGCCCGCACGATGCTCACGACAGCGGACTGGAAGTATCGCGACGGTGCCTTTGACTACGAGCAGTTCTTCGGTTCGATCGTCGAGCTTTTTACGAATACGGAGGACCCGTGGACGAAGGATACCCTCGAGTGGTATCGGAGGTAATCTACTTCGTCCCATTACTTCTCGGCTTACCAATATTTCCAGGATGGTCTTCGGCGACCAAAACTCCGCCAGCGACGCTCAGCCCACTGCGGAAGCAGCATCCAGCGCGTCCACCAGCGTCCTTGCTCAACGCGCTGCTCACCGTACCGCTGCCGCCGCCGCCTCTACCGCCGCTCCCGTCTAGGTGAGACTTTGCAGCTCTGGCTGATTCTTGACTTACTTATGCTATCATATGACCCTTTGCTCTCTAGAACTCCTCGTAAGTGCGCTCCGCTCCCCTACCCATTCTTATCTCTTCTAATTCTCTGGCAGATACTTAAATTCCTTTTTCTTTTGACGACCCAAGTCTGACCCGATTCGCACACAGAGGTAGTGCACTCGCTCTCTGATCGCATCTACTCACATCTTTTTAGGCCGCCGCCGCTTCCGCCTAGGTAAGATGTTGCCGCTCTATTTAATTTCTCCACTTATACTATCTTCAGACCTTTTACTCTCTACGACTTCTGGTACGTGCGATTCCATCTCCATTGTTACCTCATCTGATTCTCCGGCAGACTCACGCTCTTTTGTCTCGTTGCGACCCGACTCGCCCAGAGGTAGTCAACACCTCAACTTAGGTCGGCCTCAGCGACTCTCGATGACTGATACCCTAACTGGTACGTCTTTCCTCGTCCTCGATTTCTTTCTCCTACTCACGCGGCGTTACTAGCAATTCACTAATGATAATTCCGCACGCCAACTCGTACGTATTTTATTCTCCCCATTTTTTCTCTTACTCACGCGGCGTTGGCAGCAATGATAATTACCCGCACTCGTAAACTCGTAAGTCTTTATTCGCCCCGTGTTTTCCTTTGCTCACGCGGCGTTAACAGCATGCAAATAGCATTCAATTCATTCGAGACCCCCTGCAGTAAGTCGACACGGTCTACATATTGTATCAGTACTGACTCCGCCCTTTGTTTCTTAGTTTGTAACCTGCCCCCCCCCCCCCCGTTGTAGAAGATTGAGTTGTTCCTCTCGCAGAACTCAGGTTGGCCTAGGTCGTGCCGGATACCGCTATACGGATGCACGGGGTGATGCTAGTCTTGGCACTGCCGGCATAGAATGCTTAGCAGGTAATGAGGTTCTTAGTTGGTGGCTCGGTGGTATCGGATTTCGGCTCGGTTAGTGTTCGTACGGTTGCTTGCTGGCTCGCTCGCTCGGGCTCGTGGGTGTAGGATGCAAAAAGGGTGAGATTTTCCAATATTCTGGAACGTTCTATGATGGGACGGCTGCTCCCGTGCTCGTGGGACACCGGAGCCCGGATACAAACGGAACAAAGCGCGAGAATATATGTAAAATGTCCATGGTAAATCCTCCTGCTAAACCACCGCTTTAGACGTGCACACGACCGGGAGACAAGCAAAGACATTATAGGGAGATGTATGCTGCCCCCACAGCACCGAGTTGGTGGCCCAAGCCAACTTGTATCAATCCCTGGCTTGTTCCGAGCCGCGCTACGCGCCCTTGACGACGGCCTTCGCCATTGGATTGCTATGAGTACAGTAAAAGTCGTTCAGCAGAGTAATAGTATGTAGAAATGTTTGCTTAGCCAATGAGATGTGAAGTCCAAACCCATTCCAAGTCCAACGATAATATTGACATTTTTGCGCTGTGTCGAGCGACTTTGACAGTGCATTACGGGAATTCATGCCCTTGCTGCTGTATTGGAAATTGTTGAATGAAAAAGAGTTAAGCCGTGTTGAACGACTGCGAGGGCGACAATGCACAAGTTGTGGTAGTAGTACAAAAGCGAGACGCGAGGTGTTGATTTGTTTGGTCCTCACATGCACTTGATCCCAGACTCGAAGGCGACGAGCGGGACAAGTCGCGCTTCCACACCGTACGTCCTCAACTCATTCTGTATCGGCTGTCCTGACATATGTCTCATTTATTAGATCACTGTAGCTACTACTACTTGTCCGTGTCGCTGTAGTTTGCAATAAAAATGTTTTCTCGTTATTTGAATCGCTTCCAAGATATGTACAAGGGGCAGGGATGCCTGGAATACCCTTGGGAGGACCACTAGGCCTAGCTAGCGCCCCGAGCCCTGAATCCCCTCGCTAGGCCTTGCAGATCTCAAGAGTAAGTAGGGCCCCCCTTGGAAGGTGTTCTCAGGGCTGGGATCACCTCGGGAGGCCTTGAGACCCTCGCAAGTCCCTTGGACGGGCCTTGGCAGGCTCTTCCGCTTTTGGTGATGCACAACCACACAGGCCCTAGGCCCGGCGGTCCTACCGAGGACCAGTCTCACTGGTCCAGCACTTGTCCGAACGGGGCATCGGTATTTGGCGCTGACTACTTTGCACTCCGCCGTCGAGGCTGATTTGGTAGCGAGCTCAACTAGTCTCTTATAAACAGACGCTATAACATTATGAACTCGTGCCTCGTTTGTTATAGTCTGTTGCAATGATTGTGGCGATGATCGCTGGCCTGCTTATTACAAGTCAGCGGAGTTTGAAAACATTCCCACGTTCATTACAAGGGACAGCGACGCGTCTTCTCCTTCTTCCACCACCTCTTGCACTCTCATTCACAGAATACGACGCGTAGAACCGCCCCACACATTGACTAGACGGCTCTTATTGACGGAAATCATCTGCAACCGCCTGCCCAACCGCCTATTCAGCGGGCACGAACATATAAAAGGACCCCAGCACCACTCCCTATCCCTTCCCTCGAATCAATTCGTGCCCGCGGCTCTGCTTCCGGTCCAAACACTTCGGTTACACCCGCTCCATCCTCTGCATCTTCTCCGGTCTCGTTGCGCAGTTCAAATTGGAAGAAAATCGATGACGTGCTAAAAACCTGGGGATTTCGAAGTCTGGGCAATTTTCTCGCCGTACCTGACCGCGATTCCTATTCTCCAGCTCCCTCTTCATGCCGCCCCCCAAACGCATCAAACCGCAGCAGCCCGTTGTCCACTCGGTCTTTTCGTAGCTCTACTTCCGCGGCATCCCATCTGGCTGCTGATTGTGTGGAAGAGTGGGATACTGTTGAGCACAGTGACAAACCTCTTCTCAGTGGTTCGGATTTGACGGTTATCGTGGGCCCCGAAACCGGCAGATTATGCGATGATTGGTATGAACCGGAGGAGTTCGAGGATCTTTTGACACGGCTGTGTGGCCCCGAGGTGGAGGAATCCGAGGACGAAGAGCTGGAAGGTCACGAGCCGGAGAGTGAAAGTGAAGTGAAGACAAAGTAGAATAAATTATAATCAATTACACTTGAAGACCAAATATAACAGTAACACAACAGTGAAAGGGAAAGCACATACAATATTGAATAAGAATACAAGTTCCAACCCATTAGTTGGTACGGCGCACCGTCGGGAAGTCTATAAGGGGCTGATTGTCGCGATAACTACTTGACATTCGGGATCTTCATCAAGCAACTGACGAATCTCCACATTGTCCTTGAACGATGGCAAAGAATGATACATTTTCAGCCGCCGAAGTCGATGCGGCCCGGGAGGGAGCGCTTTCCAAAGGTAAACCAAGACTCGAAGAACATCGTCAATGGTGCGGCAATGAATAATGGATTTCCGGCGGGAATTGAGGTACCGTAAAAGCTGTGGAAATATCTTCCCTCCAACGCCATTCTCCAGGGGTTCCATAATGAATTGTGTATTTGGGCGCTCATTGGTGCTCCGGAAGATATAGAAGTTGTTGCCTAACATACCGAGACTCGGGCAAACAGATTTAGTGGCCAAACCAGGCTGTAGTGTCGCCGGGAGAGCCATCATGGAAACGTGGGATGGGAGACGGCCACGAAAGAATCCGCCGATATGCTTGAAATCTGGACGAAAGTCGGCGCCCCAGACGTTGATGAGATGTGCCTCGTCGACACAGCCGTACACAAGGTGGTGCAATAGACAGCGAACGCGGTGATTTCCCGCCAAACTTTGTTGTGCAGATGCTCCGGGTCGACACATCACGTTCCATGTCTTGCACTCGCGTATTTCGTGTACCAGATTTCGTCCAGCCTTGCGCGCTGCCGTTATTGTTTCGTGGCAATAGGCGAATGCGGGGATGCCGAGTTTACCAAGCTCGAGAACCCAGGAATGCTTGATATAAGTGCAGGATCAGAAATTGAATTGTACGATGTTAGCCGCCAGGCCCTTTGTCGGCGTAACAACAACTCCTTGCGGGAGCGCACGAGTGGGAAGATCCGGGTAAAGGTGACGGTTCCGGGCCATTTCTCGCAGTATTAGAATCGGAACGGCAAAAAGCACCGACTTCCCTCCACCGGTTGCCATACAGCACAGCATTGCTTCGCCGTCGAGGACGCGCCAGACCAGGTTATGCTGCGAAGGATAGAGCCCGTCCCTCCACTGCGGGATTCGCTCTTTGACGATTCTCGTGATCGTGTGGTGTCCTTAGGGGTCGCACCAACGATACTTGGGTGCCATGATGGCCGACAGAGAGTGAGGGAGGCCAGAGTAAGCGGGAGAGCTGTAGCGGCGTGGACCGAAAGGCCGTGGGAACAGATTGGAACTCCGAAGATTTGTAATAAGCAGGCCACCTATACACGATCGCGCGGTTAACTACAGACTAGAGCTCAACGGAGATCGGGATACTTGCCGACGGGATGAACAAGTAGAACGTTGTCGGAATAATCAGCGGCAGCGTGGGAATCAGGATACATAACATCGAAGGCACGAATAAAGGGATTCCTTTAAGGTTCAAGAGGACCTGGGTGGGAGGGAACGGTTACGTTCAAAGGGACTCGCTTAGTTTCCGCCTAACCTTAAAGCAAATAAATTCGAATTTGGTAATTTGATCCCGGCACAACGGCATGATTCAGAAGGTTAGGTTCGGTATTTCGGCATAACTTGAGCGCACAAAACTTCGCGAGTGCACTAGGCGGATCGGAAAAAGACCCTGCCACGTGTTAGTCATTACCAGTGGTCACGTACACGCACGGACCACCGGGAACTTTCCCCTTCAAGCTCAACTTGTGGGAAGGTTGCACAGTGTATTGATATATAATCTATGTAGCCCGCTTCGCGGCAGGGCCAGCCATCTATCTCCTGCCTCCCCAGCTCTTAGCTTTCCATTCGCAACCTTGAACCCCTAGCCGCGACGTTTGGAGAGCTCGGCAAATACGTGAAACGGGGAATCGCACACAGAGGCAGACAGACCGAGTGAATTCCCTACTAACGCAACAGCTGAATCAAGCAGGGTAGACTCAGAGGCGGACAATAAGGTGCTCAGGGCCACAAAAGACATCTCCTTAGCGTTGTTGAATACAAGCCCAAATGCCTGGCAGGAGCACTTTCTGGAAACATGGCTCTGGGAGCAAAAGGAAACACATGATCCGGAGAGGAGATGACATACAATTACGGTACGGGCGGCGGTGGGTAGAACCTGCGGATCATAACTGATGTGATGGAGTTTGAGAAGGGATAGGAGGGACGGGAGATCCATGGTGAAAATGTTTTCCTCGACACGAGGGGACATTAGGGAAATAGACATCAAATCAAGGGGATCAGGAATTCTCGGCGGGGCAGAGGTCCCGACTCGGGAGGTGGATTGGGGTGGGCGACGGTTATATAAACGGGTTTGTACAGAATCAATGGGACGACAAGCAACGTAAACAGGTTCAGTTTCAGTATTTTCAGTTTCAGTTTCAGATGGGGTATCAAGATGCCGGGCTAAAGGAGACGGTTAGAACCCATAAACCACTGGAATCAAGGCACATACGAGGGTGAGGTACACTGGAAGCGGCCGAATGAGGTCGACTGTGGCCCGGCGGCGAACGTACTGGCGGAGCGGGTGAGAACGAGTGCAACGAAAAATGAAATTGCGTACCATTGGGGTTGGGTGGGAAAGTTCTGGGCATGTAGTACGATGGAGTGGCTGGGCAAAGTCAACGACGATCATCAAATACAGTGGAAGACGTACGGAATTGAGGATGAGCATATGCGCAATACGTAGTGGGCGCTGGGTGGGGGGACACTAAGGGGACGAGATGGGTGTTGACAAAGGTCATCAACGGCACGGGAGAAAGGAACGTGCCATATTGAGAGATCGGATTGGCATAATAAGGAATAGAGGTTGGGCAATGGTGTCGTGGATCGATAAAGGTAGCTGGGGCGGGAGGTACCGACGGCAGAGGGAGATCTGGGCAGAGTCAAAATGATTCAGGTGAGATCGAAGGTGCGCACGGTATGAGAAGAACGTCCAAGCATCGAATCGGGAGTTAAGACGAAAGCCGGAGTGCAGGAGGGAATCGCGCAAAAAGGCAGCCCAGTCATACCCAAGAACTACGTCGAAAGTCAATTGGGGCCCCAGCAAGCAAGGTAACTAGTTGAACGTGGCTGGCCAAGCCGAGTGGCGAAGGAGGGTGACAGCAAGGTGCGAGGTACGCTTGCAAACGTGAAGGTTGTTGCGGCTATACCGTCGACGGTGAGAGACATGAGGGAGAAGAGAGGGGAGAATGTAGGGATGGACACAGGGAATATAAGGGGACGTGGATAGGGGAGAGTGAAGGTAGAAGCGGACCAGGGGCAGTGGAATGGAGAGATTTGAAATGCAGCCGAGCGGCGCGAGGTCCAATTTGAAATCTGCCGAACGGCCCGATGTCGTATTTGATTAAATGCCGGAAAAGCCGGATGAGAATTACCAAATTAGGCGATGCCGAAGGCGGAGGGAAGGCGATTTTGACGTAAATTCAAACATGCGCAAGCGACCAAATATTTGTTCGTCAAAACGCCCGCATAGTTGATCGGAGAAAATGCTGTGGCAAACGGCCACAAAAACCCACTACTAAAGATAGCGGGAATCATCTAACATCGGCGGGTTTCAAGACTTTTCTTGGTCGTCGTGATGAAGAAAACTCATTATCACTCTCATAGCATACTCACTACTGTACTCGTCCCCCCGCTCTCGCTTCCTTCCACGACCTCATTCCATACTCGCTAGATACCATCATGTCACACGTAAAAGTGCCACATGGGCCCCAAGGGGCCCGCGCGCACTATAATTGATCTTGAAATGGAATGAAATGAGAAGGCATTCACGATTTTCTAATGATTTCTAGCCTTTCCACGGTCGTAAATCCCGTTTTCTCGTCCAAGTGCTGGGATTTTCGGATCAGGCCGCCTCCACCGACGAGCTCAATGTCTGTGGCACCGGTTCGACTGGAGAAGACTTATATCCTCACCACCGAACTGCTTCACGTAAGCCTTCTGTACTATTACCCTTGAAAAAACGATTTATGCAACACACCATCCGTCGTGGATGGCCAATTGTCGTCATCGGAAGTGCTTTCATAAGAATAATGCGGCTTGTTGCCTGGGCCGACAGTGGAGATTCCCAAGCACCGTTGTCTGTAACATCTACCACCTTCAGTCTTGCAGTCTAGGCTGACGATAGTTTCTTCCAGCGTGGATGGAGGCCATTCATTGTGTGTCGAGTCCTCCGAAATTCAGCGTTAAATTTGATCAGTGCGGAAGCACCATCAGATTATGTTGAGTCATACGGAATTAGTTAGGATGCTAGGGTAACAGTGACAAGACATTTAGGAAATTCGACGGTCCGATTATCTCGCCCGGTTATTTGAGGAGCGGCGACGGAACTTGGATGAGGAGATTGGTTGTGGCGGCGGCGCTGATGCTTGGTACTGCAACAGCGAGGCCCACAACCTTCTT
Organism: Mycena vulgaris; assembly: GCA_029204335.1. NCBI lineage: Eukaryota > Fungi > Basidiomycota > Agaricomycetes > Agaricales > Mycenaceae > Mycena > Mycena vulgaris. The sequence goes on from JARGYA010000241.1 coordinate 119,010, forward strand.
CTTCATCGCGGCGGGGCTGAGTTTCGAGTCGGAGAGGAGAGTTGCTACGAGGCCGGATGTGTGTGCTGTCGCCTCGGATGTGCCTGAGCCTGAGATAAACCCCTGAAAACAGGATTAATGGGTTGAATTCTTTCGGTATATGTGAGCCTCACGGTAGGATTATTGAACGCAGTGGTCTGGATGTCGTTACCCGGCGCGAAAACAGTGAGGCAAGCACCGAAGTTCGACGAAAACGCCTTCTCATCTTCAATGCCGACGTTTCCAACCGTGATTGGGCCGTCTACGGATGTTCTGGTCAGCGTTGAATCTCCGGGCGTGTACGTTGGAACTCGCCGCCAGTTCCAATCCGTGTGGCACATTGGTTACTACCGCCATTTCCAGCAGAGTTTACAACGTGCATTCCCTGGCCAATGACCTGTGTATGACGAGTGAGCATGAAATGGAGTAATCTCATCGCGTGTACAACTTACGCTCGTTATCATTTCCGGGAGTCCGTCGCCTAGGTCTTTGCGCATGGTTACCGAGATATTGATCACACCGCCCGCGCCTTTCGCATCCGTCACCGCGAAGGCCAACCCGGCCATGATATCGAGCTGTGTGATGGTGCCAGTAGCACCAGCTTTGACCGGGATGATATTCGCGAATTTTGCAACACCACATGTCTGCCCAGCGATTATACCCGCCATTTTCGTCTGTCGAGTCTCAATTAACGCCGAAAGTGTGAAAGGGAAATGACCTGCTTACCCCGTGACCATTGCTATCGGTGGTATCGTCGATATTCGCTGCACCGGTTGCTACATTTGCCCCGCGGCGCCGAACGATGCGCCCCGTTAAATCGCTGTGGTCGCTGACGCCGGTGTCGATGATGTATACCTGAACATATTCGATTTATATGCAAGGCAACTATACAAACCAGACTCACGTTGACGCCCTTGCCTGCGTTTCGGATATTGGTGAAGGGCCAGTTCCGAGTATTACGATTCCTGGCAGTCGCCGGTGCATTCGCACTGAAGTCTTCCTCTGAGATGGCCGTGGTAACAGTCTTTTTCTTGGTATTGAGACGTGCAAGACTCCTGTATCGGTGACGACAATGTTAGGGCACGAGGGCTGAAGCGGATAGAAACAATCGCACCAACTATTCGTCTGCGTAGTGTCAAACGAAAATGCCCGCTTCGTCAAGTTCCCCGCGGGGGTGACCGGTATCGGTGAATCAACCTCGATAAGCGTATTCGAGACGACGCTCTTGACCTCGGGCGACTTCTTCAGCGCGGCGAGGACGGAAGGCCCAAAGATCCCGCCGTAGAGGGAAAGCTTGGCAACGGCGGGGCTATCCAGTGTGATTTTGGATTTTGTACGATCGCATTTCGCGCCTTGGGTTATCAGAGTCTTGACACTGGCGATGTGCTTTGCGTAGTTCACGCCGGGTTTGAGGTGCACGATGAATTGATCCGGAACTTTGTCGCCGACTGTCCGCGGTTGTTTCGTTTTCGTTAACGTTGGCTTTACACAGGCAAGGGCACTGGCAGACGGTGCCGCGGATGCCTACGGAACTAATCATCAGACCAGGATTTAATGGGAGCTTGACTTTGACTGACCGCTGATTTGGTTGGAAGTTTCTTCGATACAGAGGCTTTGACGGGGGGCTTCTGCGAATGTTGAATGGGGGACGTCAACAGAAAAGGGAATAAATTACTGTTGGGGCCTTTCCAACTGGAGCTTTCGTGATGGGGGCTTTACCAGCTGGGGGTTTTGCCTATGACACCCCGGCGTCAGATCGATGGGGAATATACATATTTCGACTCACCGCAGGCTTAGTTGGCACTTTCTTCGACGTGGATGATTTGACAGGGGGTTTCTACGAATTAAATTGGTTCATAAGACGTGGAGACCAGGGTATGTGGACATACGGCGGGCGGCTTCACAACCGGTGGCTTGGAGACTGGTGCCTTCTTACCCGGAGTCTTCGAGGGGAAATCAGAATGATGATTAGTTGGCTACTAGGTGGACGCACTGTTGGTTTCTTGGGAACTTTCTTAGTCGCGGCTGATTTCTGAGAGTGGTGGATGAGGCCCAGAGAGAATATGGAGGAACCGGAATCAACACACAACAGGAGGCTTAGGCTTCACAGTAGGAGCCTTAGCGACGGGCGGTTTCTTCGAACTAACCGCAGCCTTTGCCGGTCTGGCGACCTGAGAAGAGCGATTGGGAAAGAGAGACCACGAGTGTGGGGGCGGACATACCGGTTTTGCAGTCGTCGGTGCTTTCTTGGGTGGTGGGGGAGGTTTCACAACCGGTGCTTTGGGTATAGTAGGCTTCACAGTTGGAGCTTTCGGTTTGGACACCGCCTTTGCCTTTGCCTTCGTGGCCCGAGCCTCTGCAGTTGGCGCATCCAACACCGCCTGCGTCGGGAAATATTGTCGGTGGGCGGCCAGGTGGACACAAATGAAACCTCACAGCCAGGACAGTCGAACACAATGCTAGATATACAAGGACCATCATCCATGAGTGAGCGCGTCCAGAGAACATGGTCGTTATAAGCAGTGATTAACGCGGAAAGAAATGGTGGGCGAGAGTAAGAAAAAGGCAACTAGGGCGAAATGAAAAGGCGGAAACCAGTCCGCAAGTGGCCGATCCTCACGAAAGTGAAAAGGGAAATAGAAGGAGGCAAAGCTGAGGAGTGTCGACCCCGAGTTTATATATGATTCGGCCAAGTGCGAGGCGCACTGTGGGGGGCAGTGCGGAACCGGAAATCCGTTTCCAAGTGGGATCATCATGCGAAACTACCGGCGTTACCGCTCAGTGAACTCGTTATGAGACAGCCAAGGATGTGCAGGGCTGTGCAAATTAGTTCTGATTAAGTAGCTGTCAGAGGTGTGGCGTGGGATATATGCGTGCGCGGCGCTGGGCGGCGGAAGTAGGTGGGTTGACACGGCCAGGAGGAAGGACCACGAATTGGATAAGGGCGGTGGGAGAGGTTGGTCTTTTACGCATCGACCGAAGCTTTCCTCTTCCAAGTACCTGGGATCTAACCCGGGGATCCGCTGACAAGCGGATCGACATGAAAGGGGGAATGAATCTATCAGTCCGTGAAACCCCGGCGGACCTTCCGACTCACTTATAAAGACCTCGGCCCAAATTTAACGCCACCGATATGAGCACCGACCCAATTCCAGGCTCCCCCGTCCCTAACCAGTTTATCATCACCCTCCACGCCTCGGCGGACTTCGACGTGCACGTCGCGGCGCTGCTGGACGTTATCAAGGCTGCGAACGCATCGGGGGTGAAGAGCGACAAGCCCTACGTCGTGTCGCGGATTACCCTTAATGTCAAGGTGGCCACGGGTCTGCCGTTGTATGGAGGAATCTTCAGCGAGAGTGTGTTGCAATGGATAAAGGACCAGGAGGCGGTGGAGAGGGTCGCAGCCAACGTATATTCTGAGCTCGATTGATGGATGTATTCAAGTGGTGTGATCGTTGCTCAGTGTATCAATACTGGCTTGGCATGTCTTACTTGGCACGATAGATCGAGGTTACACCGATCCCAGGGTGAGGCTGGGCGTGCGCAGCAGCGGTGATCCGGCGGGGCGGTCATCATGAGATATATGCAATGCTGATGTGGATAAATCCCCCTGTTTTAAATATTCTAAATACACTTAGCTGTGCTTCCTCGGCAGGTTTTATTGACCGGAAACTACAAATTGAAATTAGCGTTTCTTGTTCGCCACATAAACTCATCGCGGATGATCCCACGGCCTCCCCGAGGATCAAGACGTACTTTTGATCGGGTTGAGATTGCCGGGACAATCCTCGCACAGGAATGTGAGCTTGTGCTCGCAAGTTCCAACCGGAGTGACGGAGGGATACGGAGTGGACTTCGGATCACCTCGGCAACCAAATTTGGATGCTGATGTTAGCACAGTGTGAGCTAAGTGTCAGCACGCACATCGTAATCGCGCTTGTTGCCCACTTCGACTTTCCTTTCATTTTTCGCTTCAGGCTTGGTTTATCTCCTTGTCCATCCCAATCGTGCATGAAGCGCATCGCCTTAGGAGAACATGTGGGTCGAATACGACTCAACGAAATTGGCGCCGCGATGGCTTCGCACGTGGCAACAGACCGACCACATGGACCATTAGACGCAGAATACCTGAGCCTGAACCGCGGCAACGTTCACCTGGCTGGGAATTTTATTGGACGCGTTCGAACACGTTCGAACGCCGAACCTCTTAGGGGTATTGTATGTTCACCTTTCGGCCGAAAAATGGTGTCAAACATGGCATCCACGGCACGTTTCGAAATACGCGAGTCGGAGGACACCAAAAGAGTTTAAATGGCAGGCAAAACCCGACGGACGGAGTGATTGGCGACAGCACTCGCTGACATAATACACGCGCCTTGCTCCCGATTCCCTCTGCGTCGAGCCTAAACAGGCTCTCTTGGCATGAGACCCACCAGCACTGTCTTCTGAGCTGCATAGGTCTTCAACGACGGCTCAAACTCGTCGCATCGAATGATGTTTTGATTAATTTTGGACCGCGGCAAAAATTGTGTTCGGTTCGGCGTTCGGACGCCCTTGAACGTAGAACCGAACGCCTTGAACCTGGACGTCCGGTTCAGGTTCGGGGTTCAGCATTTGTTTCTTCCTTATTGTACATCTGGTGGTCATACTCATGTCACTTCAATCCACTCAATAAATCCCATTCAGAAACTCAACCTCGCCCTCCTGCCCTTGCGTAATCTTGGCCAAATCCTTCTTTGACACCTTGTACTCGAACTCCTGGAGTGCTTTGAGTCGGGGGTGCTTCGGAGCATGAAGGCTTGTGATAACATTCTCGTGAGGTTCTTACGCATTCTATCGGGTCGTCCCCTAATCTCTTGATTGGTTGAGTTGTAGCGCATTGATGAACGGGCTGACTAGATCCTTCTCTACGAACTGTCGGCCATCACACAGAGATGTTCATTTCAGAGTGTTTCTGATTTATCCTGCCCCTCGGATTCGGAACTCCACCTCTCTTGAAGATTCACCCATAGACAAACCTTCGGGTAAAAAAATATAGTTCTAGCAGCAAGCAACACCGTCGTATACATAGATGGGCGATTATATTTCTAGACGCTAATAATATGTGGTCCAAAATGCGCTCATTCTGAAAGCTCTGAAGGTGGTACGATTCCCTGCCGCTCAAATGAATCGGAGAACAGCGCCCGCATATCTACAACAGTATTTTGGTTTGGCCCGAAAACTCCGTCGTCCTGGATGTCACCCCTGCGAAACATCAGTTCGACGTTGAGAGTCAGCAGCGGTATCGACCGGTGCGCACCAATGGAACGAGTGGAATGAATCAACCTCGTAGCCGTCCGCCCATAGGTCACGCACAAATGTGGTGTTACACGGCGGGGGATGGTTCCACCAGTGGTCCACCCATACTATCTCCTGCCCTTCGGGTACGATCAGATGGAGCGTCGTGGGGAGCGCCTACCGCATACAGACCGTCAGCGCGGGACTAAGATCGCAGCGGAGAGGAACGTACGATCTCCAGGAAGCAGTCCGTCTGCAGAAATGTCCCAAGAACGTCGAGCAAATCTGCGTGCAGCTGCCCCGGAACGTACATCGTGTCCGCGGAGCCGCCTATGAGGTGCCCGGGCATGCCGACGAGGTCCTCGATCCGTGCCCGCATCTGCGGCGGCACGCGGTCGTAGGCGGGTATGCACACCTCCAGGCCTACGTGCTTCTCCCTGCCCAGATGCGCTCGTCAGTGTCACATATCCGTGCAGCGCGAGAGATGCGGCTTACCCCCACCTAGCGGGATGTCAGTCGGCGCACGCATAGCTAAGAGAGTCTACGCACCACCACGTCCATCCAGCGCCCCACGCGCCGGCTTCATGCGCGTACTCGCGCGGTGAGCGCTGCGCGATCTTCGCGGGTGGCGGGTGCTTCATTACGCCCGCGGGATTAGGCACGTAGTGCTGCGCAAACGGACTATGATACCAGATGCGGTCTTGCGGGAATTGCATGAGGCGCGGGACATTCAGCAGCGTGTCGAACGGCGCCCATAGGTAGCCCGCGTAGCAGGGGTTGTCTTTCACCACCGTGTAAAACATGTGGTGAGCCTGTAGAATTTTTCAGCGGACTGGCATGTGACTGGATGGAAGAGGGGTTGCACCATGCGCCCACCCATTTTGAACCAGTCGGCATCGAAGTCCTCGTATGAGTGATATGAGTCGAGCACGACGTCGTACGAATGCATGAACCCGCGGTCCTCGCGACTCGCTGGTCCAATAACAATATCTGTCTACCTATAGTTCATTTTCGTAATGTATGAAGGGCACAGGCGACGTACATTTGGGAAATATGGGGAGTAGACCTCGCGGTAGCCATCGAGATTAATATCGTAGCGGTCATGGCTGAAGAACACGACGAGCAGCACATCATCGAATGCGTGGAAGTCAGGGCGCGTGCCTGGGCCAACGTACACAGATGACGACGGGAGCGGGCGGCGCACGCACGACGTGTTCTGCGTGAGGTTGTATGTAGGGTCAAACTGGTGCGGCATGAGTCGCTCGGGCGCGCCGGTTGCGTTGCTCCACACAAACGGCGCGGGGTAAGGGATGGGCTTGGGGGGATTGAAAGCGAGCATCACGAGGAGCGGCGCGAAGGTGAGGCCCACGAGCATCAGTGTGCGGCGCGGCCGGAAGAAGGCGGACGTAGTCATCGATGCGGGCGACTCTGCGGGGCTGTCGATCAGGTAGGAGAGCGCGGCGTATAGAGCGAGCGCTGAAGCGAGCCACTGGACGTTGGTGAACGAAACTGTCGTCCAAAGACGGTGTGTGAGAACGGAGGGATGAGCGAGGCGGAAAGCAGAGTGATGACGCTGAGAGTGAATGCGAATGTCCCTGGGATATGAGTTATTAAGACGGAAGGGAGAATGTGGGTGGTGCACGCACGGCGGAGGATGGCTAGCGTCAAGATCTCCCCTACAATACGGAGTCCCAGGATCACGCCCGAAGCGATGAGATCCCGGGGATGGGGATTCGGAGCTATGATTTGAGGATAGGGAGCTGAGGATAGGACGGCTGAGATGACGTATCCCGCGAGACAGGTGCTGAAAAGTACGAGGTTCATTTTGTGGAACGAAACATCGCGCATCGTTTGGTAGACCTGGCTTCGATTAAAGATTGCAATTGGAGATGGTGCGATGCTTACCGTGGATGTAGCAACCAAAATGAAGGAGCTCAGAGCACAGCCGAGGAGCAGTAAGGCGTACGTCGCCAGGCTGTACTGCGGGACCTTTATGACGCGATGCACGACGCAGACCGCTGAAATCTGAGCGGTATACAGTCACTTGCTTGACGTAGGAAGCCGAAGGGGGATCCGTGACGCACCTGCAGTAGGGCACTCGTCCAATGCCTCAGTGGGGTCGTCCTCGCCACCAAGATATAGGTATGTAGACCGACGAACAGGATTACGAGAGAATCGGCGCTGTCGAGCGTGGCATGGTTCGCGTACTGCGGGCGGGATACAGTCTAGATGCAGAGGAGGAGTGAGATGAGGTGAATAAACAGTATAATACTTGGGACATACCAATTGGTATCGCAGAAGATACAGGCATGCGAGTGGTCCCAAGGTAAGGTATAGATGCCGCGTCGGTCGATGAGGCAACGGCTCATTGTCTGAATGGTCAGGAGCGTGCACCTCCAGCTCGTCCGACGAGGTGGAGTACAAAGGGAGAGTCTCGTCCAGTGAGACAGATACGTAGGACGACCCGGGGATTTTTAGTGCCTTGGCATCGCGGTAGAGGAAGGCGAGGGTAACGATACACTTTGCGAGTTCGAGCCCCACGGACGTGAGCGGTGGGGGCTCATGCCGGCTGGGATGCGTGAGGTCCTTGAAGCCAGTTTTCACGACGCCCTGGACGGTCTGAATTAGCACGAGAGATGCCTGTGGGAGTTGGTAAAAATATGCCCCAATCCTCTGAAAGTGGCACGAACGAGGTGAGAGATCGGGCATCCGAAGAGCTCGCGAGTCCATAGCGATGCGAAAATGGGACTGTAGGGGAGCGAATTCATGGTCTGGGTCAACAAGGAGTTGAGGCGGAACTGTTTAGAAAACTGTGTAGATAAAGATTTCACTAAGCGACGTGCCAGTGGACGTGATGCGGATCAATCTGCATTCTTCCCGCGTCACTCAAGAAGGCAGAACGCCCTCGCAACCACGCGTCAAACTATGATCTGCAAGAATATGCGCGCCGTCTCTATCACAACAGTCGTAATAATCTGAATCGTATGATACCAATCCCACTCGGCAGCATTCACTGCTAATTCTGCAGACTAGGATTCTGAGGCTCTGTCATGATTGATCTGAAAGAACATGTAAGTCGTCTCTGCCCGAACAGTCGTAATACCAATAAGCTGAATCATCTGATACCAATCCCACTCAGCAGTATTCAGTGGGAGCTCTGCAGACTTGAAATTGAGGGCGTATGCTCAATTCGGCATAACCGGCCGCCCTATAATTCGATTACGCGCGGATATCACAATCGTCCTCAAAAAAGGGAGTATTCAGAGGCTCTGTTATGATACTTAGATCTCAAAAAACACATGTGAGTCGTCTCCGTCCAAACACTTATAACCATCTGAATCTCATGATAACACTCCCATGGGCAGCATTCACTGGCAGTTCCCCAGACTTTTAATTAAACGCCTATATTCAACTCGGGACCCGGCTGCGCTATAATGCGGATATCGCCATCCCAGCGGCTCTGTTGTTATTGATCTCAAAGAACGGAATGTGAGTCTTCTCCGCCAGAACAGTCGCAATAATCTGAATCTCATCCACTATAATTGGATTGTGTGCGGATATCGCCATTCGCAGCGGCTGCATTATGATTCTCGATCTCAAAGAACTGGATGCGAGTTGTCTGTGCATATTCTCAGTTCAAACACTCGTAATGATGGGCTGAGTCGGTTAGATATATTAGGGACAGTCAGAGTAACGGCTTTGAGGCAGTTCTGACAGTCGGTTCTGATGGCTGTTCTGGATTTTAATAAGCGTGAGAAAACCGTCGAGAACCGGAACCGCCTTCGAAATGCAGAACCTCCTCTGGAGGAAGTTTTACAACGGTTCTCGCAGGCGGTCCGGTTTTCAGTCAGTAATCTTTACTTTCACTACAATTTGCTTTGTGACTAATCTGATGCGCTTTTCCTCTCCCGACTCGTCCACTCCTTTCGAGTCCGCCGTCAGGCTATCATCTGGCAATGTGAAGCAAGTCTAAGCGGGCTGCCGCCGTCTCGCAACAAGCCAAGGATGCTGCCAGCATTGCAGCTAAGGAAGCTCGAGAAACGGACAAGAAACCACCCCCAAAAAAGAGAAGCCGCTCCCCGAAAAGTAAGACCGTGGCAGTGCCAGCGCAGGAGCTTGATGGACTGGATGCTACAGATACAGTGGCAGGTGCTCAGGCAGAAGAAATAGACAATGTTATCATCGAGTGCGTACGCACCACATATCAATTTCTACATCACTCACTTACATATCAAGTTGGACCACCAACCTTACTAAGACTTAGTCAGATGAGGACATCCGCGATGGCCTTTTCCCTGGCGCCGGGGGCATCAGACTGTCCAGTGGGAAGCCGAAGGCTCACTATTATTACAAGCTGGCTGAGATTTGTTTTGCCGACCATCCCGAGTACCACCAGGAGGTGTTTGCTGTCAAGCCTGAGTACAAGGCAGTCCAGATCACACAGCAGAGGAAGCTCTGGACCGAAAAGTCAAGAATAAAATCAAAGAGTATGTGCGCGGCCACAGAGTTTAGAGCTGGAGACTCATATACTGTCAGATTGGTCACCAAAACCTGCGAGAACGTAACCGAGATGGCCGTGGATGGGCGAGACTGGCGCTGGAATCACGAGCACCGACCAAGTTATCCCTGGGACTGTATTTGCGACCAAGTGGGGTGAGTTTCATCCTCTCATCGGAGAGTGGTGCACGTCCTAACGTGGTACAGATCTGATGATAAACGAGTCTCCTTGGTACCTCCGCATGCGGACCTTGATTGTGGCAAGATCAAACATAACACCCGTTGGGCTCGGCAATAGTGACGCCGACTTCGACACTTCCTTGCTTATCCCTCCCGGGTCTTCCCACGACAACGACGAGACTTCGAGCGGGCGAGAAGACACAGGTGACTTGTCTGACGGGCTTTCAGAGCCAGAGGTGGTCGTCCTCGATGATGCCTCGGAGAGCGACGATGACATCCTCGCTGGTCCCACTCTCGTGACGGCCGGTAAACGTAAGCGTGGGGAAGATAAGCGCCTGCGGGGCACTGTTCCAGGGAAGCCTGCGGGGAAGAAGACGAAGCCACAGCCCGCCATTTCTGTTCCCGCTACGCCAGCCGCACCGACGTCGAAGAAGGCTACGAACGTGAAGGACAGGTTCTCAGCGACCACACGCCCGGCTCCGGCGGAAACGAAGAGAGACAGGCGGCGAAGATGGATTTAGTCCGCCTGAAGATGGAGCAGGATCACTAGTTCCGCATGGCGCAGTTCAGTCACAGCAAGGGGGGGGCAGGGCCGAGCTCGTTTCCAAACAGCAGCTCTCACCATGACGGCAGTCCATTCCTGTCTCTCTTCGATGATTAGTGATGTCGCGGGCTCGGCCCAGGCCCGCAAGCCGAGCCGAGCCGGGCCCGGGCCTGGTCAAGCCGAGCCGAGCCCGACACACGGCTTTGGCGGGCCCAGGGCTCGGGCTTGAGAAATGCCAGGCCCGCCAGGCCTCGCAAGCCCGGGCCTAGATATATATATCTAAGAGCGCGCCGATGGCGCGAAGCGCTCACGGCATTTTGGCCTAGGAGGCTTCGGTGCCGTCAAATGCCGAACTACATGGGCGCGAAGGGTCGTTCGGCTGATCGGCACCGCTCGAAACTGGCTGATGGTAGAAATCGGTGCCGGCAATCCGTTGATCCACCGAATTGCAACGGTGTTTAGTGGTCAGAAAAGACCTGCATATCCCCCAGCAGAGTCGTGGGGACTTTAGTACCTTCTACACACACATAATATACATGTACACTAGCATAATGTTTTTTTTCTTGGGCTATGAGAAAGCCCGGGCTTGGGCCCGGGCTCAGGGCTTCAGGCCCCGCACTCAGGGCTCGGGCTCGGGCCTGAAGAATTTGAAGCCCGAGCCTCCCCAAGCCGAGCCCGAGCCCGGGCATTCAGGCCGAGCCGGGCCCGCGACATCACTATCGATGATCTAACGCTTCCGACACCATCCGCTGCCAGCTGGTGGTTCTCCCGGGCCGTCATCATACGGATGCTTTGGAGGTTTCCCTGACCAGTCTTATCCATAGCAGCAAATCACTGGGTGTTCCCGTTTCCGCGAAGGCATCCGCTGGCGATGAATTTTCTGCAGACTTGGATTACATAATGATGATGTCACTTTTGGGCAATATTCTCGTAGTTTAGACTGTTTAATGCCCAAAATAATGTCATCTATCTAAATCGCCATTCCTCTGCGCGCCTTTATGCTTCTCGAGCCCTCCGCTTTTCCTTGGCACGGAACAACTTCGCCTTCAAAGCCTCCCAGAAGCGCTTGTCGTTGTTGTCACGGCCGCGCAGTGGTGGACCGGCGACTCCAATGTTCCCATCCGAGTCGTCATCACTGGATAAACCTTCTGCAATGAATGGGTCAGGGTTGTCTGAGTCAGCATCTCCCCCACGCTCTCTCCCCTCGCACTCCATGGCAAATGAATGGATACCGATACATGCAGATACCCAGTATGTCACAATCTTGTAGCTTGTTTCGTCCGAAATATCAACCCGGAGATGTATCAGGGAATGGAATTGACCCTTCAAGAAATCGATTGCATGTTCCGATCGGATGCGAAGGATTGAGAGGTGATTATTGAATGTCTCATTATCCGGCTCAAGGCTGACAGGCTTGTTGTAGGGAGCGGCAAGCCAGTCATTAAGCTGATAAGACAGTAAATAATCTGAAGGCATTGGATTCAAAGTACAAATTGACCGTGTAAGCAGAGTCGGCCCAAATCCATTCGCCATCGGGAAAGAGATTACCGTGTTCCTGAAACATATGTGTCTCCTTAAAAGCCAACGAATCGTGGGTGCTTCCGGTGCGTCCATAACTGAAGTCGATTATTTTGAGGTTGAGAAGATTCGTGATCTGTCAACCGGTCAGAACTCAAGCCAAATAAACCACTGTATGTGTCCCTACCTGGATATTCAAGGAATAGTTACATTTCCTGTCGAAGTAGCTTTCCCAGTACCAAGCCGGGCACTCCTCCAGGGGAATCAAGGTGCCGTCGACGAAGCACCTTCTGTTCCGCCACGCTTTACACAAGTGGTGATAGACCCACTGCTTGGCTTGGGTCTTTTCTAGCGCAGTGGGCATGCGGACAGCTGTCTGCACTCGAGGCCACCGTCGCCGCTTCCTGACGCTATCGGTCGTCCTTACGGCCGCACCGCACCTCCAGCGCGCCATCCGGCATCTCACCCTCCTCGTACGGCCCGCGATTCTGGAACCCATCTCGCAGATCCGCTTCTCAGGGCTGGAAAACCTCCGCCCGCCTCGATATCAATGTTATGCCCTTAGAAGAAGGGCTATCTCAGCTCTCGCGCGATTTCGTCGGAGTCCCCTCGCTCCGCGAGCTAGCGCTCAATTCCGCGCGGGTGCCGGACATACACTACATTGGGGCCCTATTCGCGAGCGACACCCCACATCTAAAGGTACTGAGCATTGCGGTTGACCCCGTCGCGGTCTTTTCCACCGCGTCTGCATCGCTTCCCCGACAAGAATACGCCCAGATCAAGGAGCTGAAGCTCACTCATAGTAAGAGAGGAGGGCTCGCAGAGTGGCTAGTCTCTCCCGCATCCCCGGTTTATTTCACCGCCCTCGTCGGCGTCGAGATCAACTCTTGGGAGAACCGCGCGTTGGTCCAGCTCCTGCGTTCCGCATGCCCGAGCACACAGCGGTTGCAGATATTCGGCTGTGAGCTCTCTTCATCTCCTCCTCTGCCTGATATGTGCTGATGTGAAGCAAGCAATCGCGTGCAGAGAATTGTGCTGCACGTCGCATTACATAGCCATTATACAGCCCGCCAATGGACCGTGAAGCCGATCATCGATGCCCTCGCCGCCGACGCCCCAATGAGCGCTTTGCAGGCGGTGGAGGCCCGCATGGAGGGCCCGGTTGATGATGACTTTAGGTTGGACTTGGACTCCATCCGATCCTATTTTTCAAATATGGGGGCGAAAGGTTTGCTTGTAGTGACGGACTACAGAGGTGCGGGTCTAGAACGTACATGTCATAATTCTCACCCGTCTCAATACGCTGTCAGATCCCTAGGGTCCGGTGACAGTTAGTGTCAACTGTCAGTAACTGTCAGGATGACTGTCAGAATCTGACTGACAGTTAATTATTTTTGCGTGGTCGAATCTGACAGTTGACAGTTCAAAACCATTTTTTTTTTGCTCCGACTTGCAGAGAATGACCTCCACAGCTCCCACTCGCCCGGCGCGGAATCGCCAGGTCTCCTCCCGTATTGCCAATGACGACAACTCTGTAGGCCTCAGTGCAGCTGCTCAAAACCTTCTGTCCGGTGTGTGCTGCTCACGGCACGCCGATGATTCTTATTATTATCTAACTGCCGACAGCAAAACCTATCATTGATTTGGTCAAGAAAATTGCGAAGCTCACGTTGTTTCTCCGGGAGACTGTACCACTTGCCACAGAGAAAGATGATATTCCGCGTCGCATCTTCGAGCTGGAAGGTGAAGAAGGCACGGTCGCCAGCACCTTCAATTGCCGAGTCGATATCTTGTTCGGAGAGCATGTTCGCGGCTCTGACGGCCGCCTAAAATACGTGCGACGTGGGAACCTTGGCATGGACTGTGTTGTGAAATACCTCGAGTCAATTCACTGGGAGTCCGCGAAGATTCCGTTGGACCTTGCTCAGGGAAAACAGGCGAGGATCGCAGATGAGTTAGACTATCTGTGGTGCGTGATTTCATTATTTATTATCAATTCACTGGGAGTCCGCGAAGATTCCGTTGGACCTTGCTCAGGGAAAACTGGCGAGGATCGCAGATGAGTTAGACTATCTGTGGTGCGTGATTTCATTGCTCGCCGAGATTATCTTCCCGCATTTGACCCAGACTTGCAGGGTATCCAATTGGCGATTATCTACGTGAACGTGTGGTGCCCGCGCCAGAAGCGCCGACTCACATCAGGTTCTCGCACGCGTTTCTTCGTGTCAAGGCGTTCATAAAGACTCTGTTGAAGGGTCTTATTGACCAACACCAGAAACACGACTCTGGGTGTAACTGCCATCCGATTTTCAAAAGAAAGACATCTCTGGAAATCGTTCGTGAGGGCCAGGCTCAACTCGAGGCATGCTGGCAAGGCGAGGCTCCATTTCATGCACCTATTCTCAACGACGATGCGATGGAGTGGTGGGAAAATCTCGAGATTGGATATTCCCCGCGCTCTGGTGTTCTAGCAGTAAGTTGTCGTTTTATTAGCACAATATCACTGACCCGGTACTCCAGATGCTCGCAGTACGCATCTTCGGCATTTTGGCCAACTCAATGCCCGACGAGCGCACGAACTCCAATATTACATGGTTCAATTCTCCACTGCGAGGGAACCAGAAGGCAGAGAATCTACTCAACATGATCTTGGTCGGGCAATGGCATACATATCACGCGGAGGTACGTCGATTAATATTCACATTCCTAACCCAAGTTCAACTATTTATCACAGGGTGTAAAAGTGCGGCGTCCTCGCTGTGGAAGTGCGACTTGCCTCGCTCGTCGCCTTCGGGCTTGGAAGCAGTTGCACGTGACAGCCAAGTCGGACAAGCCACGCGTCGCGTCTTTCCTCTCGCCACCGCAACAGATGTTTTGCCACTTCCTCAGCCGTTCAACACGGTCGAATTTCTTTTCATCTAGATATCTATAATGCAGCTGCGAGGGCTTGAATCCCCATAATGCACTGCCAAGCCGTACAACCGCTCTGTAATTCATCTTCGCGTCTTTTGGGTTCAAAATGGGTTCGGGTTTGATATTTCTCTCTAACTCAAACATTCTATGAATACTACTCTTACTGAACGATTTCTCTACCTATCTGTAGCAATCTCAACGCGAAGGTCACCTTCAAAAGCGTCGTCGCACTCGGAATGGGCCGGGGATTGACATTCGGCCTGGCTTGGGCAACCTTGTCGACGCTGTTGGGGGGCAGCGCGTCTCCCTATACCGTCTTTGCCCATCTCCCGGTGTTGGCGTACGTCTAGGAGGTGATTTAGCTGCGAGGTCTACCACGGACTCTCTACTTACGTTTCGGAACGTTCCGTATTGCACGCGGGCTCCGGTGTCCCACGAGAACGGGAGCAGCCGTCCCCTTATGTAACATTCCAGATCATTCTATCGCATTCCACTTTCTACCTCTTACCACACACGAGTCCGAGCAAGAGCGAGCAACATCGAGCAAAACAACGAGCAGAATCAAACCTGATTGAGAACGAGAGCTACGTACACAGTTCTCCTGTTCCTATTGACACCTTCACAGCCGCAGCGAAGATCTCCTTCGAAAGAAGGATCAGGCGCCCCACGTGTGCAGCTGAATCGAGCACGACCTAGGCCAACCTCAGTTCCGCAAGCGGAACAACCCTTTCTTCGACATCGCCGGAATCCAACCGTGGCTTTCCGACGCCTAAACCCCGAGCTCTTGGAGAAGGTGAAACACAAAGCCGCCGACCATTCCAACAGCGACAGTGAAACGGACTCAGACTCCGACAAGGAGTCCGACTCTCCCACTGTTGTCGCAGAATCTGTTCCCTCGAATACCGTCGTCTCTGCTCCTGCCGTGGGAGAGGAGCCATCGCACAGTGAGGATGAGGAGGCTGACAGAATCCGTCACAGGTATCATCGTAAAAAGCGGGCGGCAAAGACGAAAGGGAAAAAGAAAGTATTTCCGTCTCACACGACATTCGTCGTTGATCCAGACATCAACCTGCGCTCAGCTGGACTCAAGGAGCTTCTCAGTGATGAGCCGTCTGCACCGAAAACCCGCGCTACAGTGGTGATTGGCGTTGATGCGTCCAGTTCGGACAACCAAAACCTCTGGGAAGGCTGGTAACTTTGCGTAGTAGTCCTGTACGCCGAGCTCGCAATTGTCAGAACTGTCAACTGTCAGAACTGACAGTCAGCCTGACTGTCAGCCTGACAATCAATTATTTTCTCCAAACGCTAACTGTCACCGGACCCTACAGATCCCCCTAGGTCGAGTGTGGTCCTTGCAGGGGTGGAGATGAATTCGGACGCCCTGCATTAGGCTGATGCAACTCTCATCGCGTCAGTTTAAATCGTTCATTTGGCCTGTAAGCTGGTTCCAAGTCCTTGCACGCGTCTGCAGCGGCATGTCCTTCAACTATCTGGATCAAATCACGAAAGCACCTTGAAAGCACCCGCAATAGCAGCCCTTGCACGGATTATTGGCTGGAGAATTCGTTATATTATAGGTGCATATACTTAGTCTCGTCCATAGACCGTCTTTCATTGTTGTCCTTCACGGTGAGCTTCAAAGCGAAGTTACATCTCGTACCATCAGAACCCCTTGGATTTCTCTGGCCAATTGAATGAGCACTGTGTTCTTGCTTAAATAATATATGGTATTAACCGGTCGGGCTCAGTCCACAGAAAGCCGGTTGACTCGTGACTTTCACGAAATGCGTGGTTCAGAGGATTCTATGAACTAAGGCTCCAACCCTTTCTGTTTTTAACCATTTTTAAACGGTAAAAACCGTTCATTTTTCCGTTTAGTTTACGGACCCCAGTAAACGGTAAATAAACGGAAAAGTAAACGGTAAACGATTATTTTTTTGAGAGGTAGGGATTGGGCAATGAAACTTCAACTTACATAGGCGCGTAACGTGGCTATCTTGTGATTCTCGGGTGCCCGGATCAAAAGATTACGCGTTCATTCTGCTGTCACTTGTCCATCACCGTCAGCCGCTCGCTTCACCTGCGCCTGCCTGCGCTACAGTGAAAAAAACCCTCTGTCGGCCTCTGATGGCCGTGAAACAATTGCGAGAGCAATTGCTGGCTCAATCCTTATGATGTTCACTTTGTTCATTTATTATTCGCGCGCAACTTTTTTATTTGCGCGCAACTTTCCGTAGTTTCCGTTCGCGCGGCGCGCGCAATGTTTCACTTGCCTTATTGGGAGAGGCCGGGATGCCGGACTGATTTCAGCCAGTGCCGGTGATGATCATGCTTGCATCTGCTTGGCTGCAGTCTTGAATGAGCCGCTGATCCGGGTCGGCAGGGCGCACGTGAGGTGATCTTAACGCGCGATCTGGCGCGTACACAGGGCCAAACTTACACCTAAAATCGAGCGGCCCGTCAAAACTTGCCCGAGCACCACTGGGGCCGACCTATTAACTTTCGGCTGTGGGGTGCTTTAATTAAATTTCGTCCTTGTTATATTGAAGTTGCCACTGTGTTGCTTTGAGACAGTAAAGTGACTACTGCGAGGACTCCTGAGGAGCTCTTAAACCTGAGGAAATTGACATAAGATGCCACTAATGTTAGCTGAGGCTAGGAATAATTTTTCGAGCCAACATTGGGTCTCTCTGGGAGTCAGGTAAACAGGTCAAACCAGACGCAGCCTGCAACAAATGCCAGCTGATGGCTCATATCACATGCCATCCAATAATACAGTAATACAATTAGGTGAGGTACGTGCACCACTCAACAATGGGTGACTTCCCATAAGCTTAGAAAATGGCGTCCAATTATCTGGACTTTTTTCGCCGGGATGCCGAGGCAGCTGTCAGGACCCCATCGGACTGAGATCTCAATTTAATGCGACCTTGGGCCTCTTCAGACTTTATTTTTATTTGAATCTGGAGAGGGGTACCCCCCCCCCTCTCCAGATTTATTCATGCTTGAATAAATGGGTTCGGACTGCCATTTCGCCTGATTCGGTTGCACGTCACGGGCTGCGGTAGGGGGTATTTGGCCATGTTAGTCAGCGCCTTCAGAGCCTTGCCGCTCGTGACCCTTGCTGGACCCGCTCCACTGCGACAGTGTATTTACCGAACTGTAGACTTTGTCATGATTTCCTTGCACCTCCGACATCCAACCGGGTCGATAGCGCGGGCGCAACATGTAACCGCGCTCCTCCAGAAAGGGCTCTTTCTCCCTGATTTCCTCTTTTGTGGTGATGTCTGTCTCGACCTGACACCCTCGGGCCTCTCGGTAGCATAATCAGCAGGTGCTGACCGTTGTCCATGACTTCTCATTGGCAGTGTGCGGTGTTTTTGCAGATTTCACTTTGTAAACATCCCCCGAATGAGCATATTGTACCGAGGCGGAAAATTATACCCGCTATACTCTATTCAAATGTATCCCTTGTGGGAACTCAGAGGGATTAGATTTTCCGAATAAACAGACATGCCGTCATCATTCGGCACCCCTCAAATAAGCTCAGATAATCGGACACCTTTTTCTAAGCTTATGGGAAGTCACCCAATCCTCCCGTGTTCAATAGCCTTGGATAAACTTCCACAAACCGCCGAAGTACATAAAAAAAACGTAACTTTGCTGGTCATGCATCCGTCATTTTTTTCCCTCTAAAAATACTGTTTATAAACTGTTTTAAACTGTTTTAAACTGTTTTCGTACCGTTTCCGTTTAGTTTACGCTCGAGCGTAAACGGAAACTAAATGGTTGGAGCCTTACGTGGCGCACTCTATTCCGGACAGAGCGGCTGTTCTGATGATAGACGGCTCAGAGCCGCGTTTGAGGCGTGAGAGGGCCGCGCTTGCGTCAAAGGCGGCACTCGCTAGTTGGGGCGCCCGGTCTTGGACTCGAAGTCTCGAACCAGTCGCTATGGGACCGTGAAGTTAATGACAATCGATCAACAGCACGGGTCGGGGCCCGGGCTGCACGGCTACTCCACGCACTCAAACTTCACCGTGAAGAATGAGCCGAACTCTTCTGCGGATTTAGGGCCAACGAGTCCTCCGACAACACCGCCGACTTCGGTGCCGAACGCGCCCCCGAGGTCCGCGCCGACCATCTGCCCCTCTGCTGTGAGAGGGCCAATGAGGCGTGGATGCATGGTGGCGGCGCCCAAAACAGGAGGTGGATTCAGCGTTGGAACGGAGCGGCGGAAGGCCACACTGTTCTTTCCCCCGTCAATCTGGGGTTTAGGTAGATCATGGATGAGCAGGTACTCGGTTCATGTTGTTGAGTAACTCACCGCGTACAGGACAAACGGGAGGCCCATTACCATCCACGCACCCGTAACAAGAGGGACAACGAGCGGAGTGTACTTCATCTTGCTGTGCTGTATCTTGCCGAGCTGCGTTCGTCCGCATATTTATACTATATCTCTCCTACTAGTCCATTTGCAGCAACAGTCAACACGCTATCCGCGATCTTCACATCGAAGTTAGTGTCTGATCGGAAGTACTCAGAGCGGTAGGGTAAGGGCGGTTACGAATACCTAGCGCGAGGTCGACGGATAGTTAGTTCAGTGTGGCGATGAATTCACCTCGTAATCCTATTGCTGATAAGCACTGGCCTGAAAATTCCCGTCTCTGCGAGTTGGAAACGACTTAGTCCAACATTAAAGCAGAATGGGTAGTACGGGATTATCCCTCGGGCTCACAACTATGCAGGAGATGATAGCCTCGATATCAATTCATCCTGCCGCACTCCCGTCAGTAAAATCCGCTCAATAAGATACGGCACGACACTCGTAGAGTCGTAATATCAAATGCACTGCTATCTCAAGCGGCACAGCCGGGTAAACATCCTCTTGAGAACGCTCTTAACAGGTGGAATATATTATATATACAAGAAATAAATACGGAGCCCGTCTAAAGTTGAGCAGTTACAAGGCCGCGAAGGATAAGAACAGGATAGCGGATGTTGCGCTCATGAGCCCGGCTGCGACGCGCGAACTGCCACCAGTCTGGCCAGATGGAGGCGCGGAATCACCCGTGGCTCCTGGTGATGCACCCGACGCCGCTGGGGATCCACCGGATGCCGCCGAAGAAGAGCCTGTGCCCGCAGGCGAGGAGCCGCCGGCAGTCTGGCCAGATGGAGGAGGCACGGACGCGCCCGTGGCTCCTGGTGATGCACCCGACGCCGCTGAGGATCCGCCGGATACTGCCGGAAAAGAGCCCGTACTCGCAGGCGAGGAGCCGCTCGACGGAGAAGCGGGGCTCGATGCACCGCCGGCGCTGCCAGCACCCGAACCTCCGCTGGCAGTGATCGTGAGGGCACCGACGGGATGGCCCCCGGTGTTGCATCCCGTCACGTAGGCTGGATAGATGGTATTGTCATGACCGAGAGCGGGCGGGGAGCGACGAGTTCATACCATCAAGGACTTGCTGCGCGGCTTGTGCGTCGAGCTCTGCACTCTGAACTTGACAGTTGTAGCATGACGCGTAGTTTGCGGCAACGTCGTCCGTGCAGATCGCGGCCAGGCCGCCAGTTTTCACACCCTGCGGTGGTCGTTAGGTTCGCGTGCGCGATATGGGGAGGGATGGGGGAGACGTACGGCTAATGAATCGGAGAGGGCCTTGCATGGGGCAAGGCAGTCGTCGGCTGCTTGCCGAACGAGATGGTTATGGTGGCGAGCAATGGCTGCAGGGAGAATACCATTATTATCGTGGATCGGGTCGAGTGTTCCCCCATACCAGTGTGCGCAGCAACTGATAGGAGTGGGAGAAGAGCGAAGAAGCGAAACATTGTGTAAGAGAGATATCTGAGAAGAGGTGAACGACGGAGGGAGAAAGGAAAGGAAAATAATGAGAGGGGTCGCAGCGCCAACTATTTATACACCTCCATTGAACGCCCAAGACGATTGACATAGAGCGCTGGAGCGACGTTGCAGCGACGCAGACTCCAACGGGCGTCCAGTATGGCAGATCAGCGAGTCGAAAGTTTGAGTTTCGTCACGCAGCGGTGCCAGTTCATACCCATAGCCGCGAGCACAAGCAGAATGTAGTCCAGTTGACAGATGAGAAGCGTGCGAGATGCTTCGAGCGCCCATCCAATGTCATGGCGCTGAGCGCGTGCCGGACGTTGCCGGATGGTCACGGTGGGCGATGACAATCAGGGACGGAGAATGAACCTTACCGATGTCTACCAGCATTCATGGACATGTCACGCAGAGGCAAGGGTGTAGAGTCTCGAAAGATGACAGTTAAATCGAGAGGGAACATGATCATATCGAACAGAACACCTTAATGTTTCTGAGGGTCCCACCCACAGTTATTTGCGAAAACTAACTCTTCCAGGGGGTCTTAGGGTTTATACACAATGCTGCACCTCGCGCTAGTGATTTACTCACCCCAGGAGTATAAAAAATGACACAGGTCCCTTTGAAATTCAGTTTACATCCAAGAAACTTGTCAGAACATCAATTTCACTACATAATCCAGACCTATATCCTGGATGCCACAGCATCAGAACCCAGAAAAATAGCTAACTACTAAGACTTAGATATTTGAAAATCCGGTTGCAGCTGTCACAGCCGTGCCGTTCACCGTGCCGTCCCGTCCTGGATTTTGAACAGCACTCGGCATTGGTTAATCCATATCCACACAACATAGCACTCTCATGGTCCGGGCAAAGTGATACGGTCCGGAAGTGTTTGGATGAAGAGTTCAACGTTCCGGCCAGCCGGCTGCACCGGTATCATGAGCGGAGTCCGGACTCTTCGCAGGCCGCGGATTCAAGCCGGATCCAATCTCCCCTCGGTCAATCACGGATACATCCATCCTGAGGAAATAGAAGAGGTCTTCTATTTTTCAAAGTCAGAATAAGGTAGTGAATCCCTTCAAACTCAGGGCGTGTTATTTGTGATGACTACGAGCCGGTGATTTTTCGTGGAGGATTGACCTGTGTATTTTTTGGAGGGATCTCCAGCAGTGAAAATTCTTGAACTTCACCGAGGTGTGCATGATTCAATAAAAACAGCGGTGTGAACTATTCAGAGAGGCACCTGTGTAACTGCGAAGCACCTCGGTGAAATCGAGAATGATAATTTTACAGCATTAACCATATGAAATGGATGAACCCCTCGTGCTGAAAGATCAGTCGGGGGTGATAGAGAGAGGAAATAGAGCGGGGTACTGATCTGATGCCTCGAGCCTGAGTCGAACAGGCGAGTTCTGCATAATATCACAACTGTAGCACACATGCCGCAGATGCGAACCGTCCGACACCGAGTTGGTGCTAATCTTGAGACTGCGTTGGGTAAATTCAACTCCGGGGGAATCAGTGCATAAAAGGCGAGCGACAAAGTCTATGGCTCGGGCCTGAGTCGAACAGGCGAATTCTGCAGGATACATGAAATATTATGACATGTCGTGCAGATGCAGACCATCTGCTACCGAGTCGGTATTGAGCTCTTGTCTGTACTGGATAGATAGGGCCCTCGTGCGTGAAAGAATGAGTCGGAAGGAAGGAAAAGTGTGAATGCAACGCTCAATGACTCGGGCCTGAGTCGACCAGGCAACCTCTGCAGGACAACTTCACATCTATTGATTTTGAGCAGATGCGGACCGTCCGCCACCGAGCCGGTTCTAACCTATCACTTGCCCTCAATACATAACTAAATCCCTCGTGCCGGAGTCCCCGGAGGATGAAGCGTGACTACACCAATAGGGACGGTCAGAGTAGCAGTTTTCGGCCAGTTATGAGGCCAGTTATCAACCCAGTTATGGACCCAGTTATTGAAAATGTTTTCATCATAACCGTGTGATAACCGGCCTCAGTTCTGACCGCCCCACTTTTAAAACCGGTTACGGATTCAGTTATGGATCTTTTGATGGGTCCATAACTGACATTAACCATAACTGCCTCATAACTGGCATGTAAAACCAGCTCTGGAGCTGGTTTTACATCAGTTATGGATCCAGTTATCGGTTTTTGTTAGCTTCTGAGGTCGTTTTGGCATCGATTTGTGATGAGACAAAACCGGACCCAGAACCGGCCCCTTAACTGCTCATAACTGACTCTGCACTCGGTTATGCAAATCGAAAAGATTTTATCAAAAGATTTTCAATAACCAGATCGATAACTGGGTCGATAACTGGCCTCATAACTGGCCGAAAACCGCTACACTCTGAGCGTCCCTAATGGATGACTCGAGCCTGAGTCGACCAGGCAACCTCTGCAGGTCAACTTCAAATCAGGTTTTGAGCAGATGCGGACCGTCCGCCACAGAGTCTGTAAAACCGTGCCCTGTGCACTACTTGGTCAAGGAACTCCTCGGGCTAAAAAACGAAAATGAGAAATGAGTCCGGGGACGATTTAAAAAAAGAAAGCGACAGGGACGAGAATCATGGCTCGGGCCTGAATCGAACAGGCAGCTTCTGCAGTAATTTTAATATCCGCCTCCTCATCCGCAAGTGGAGCAGACGCGGACCATCCGCTACCGAGTCGGTATTTATGTGGTATCTTCGCTCAATAAATCAATCTCTCGGGCGTGAAACATGATTCGGGGACGATAAGGAAAAATGAACCGACGAGCCAAATGACTCGGGCCTGAGTCGAACAGGCAAGTTCTGCAGAGGATGCTCTCAGTTGCCACATTTTGCAGATGCGGAAAATCCGCCACCGAGTCGGTATGCAGGTGGCATGTGGGGTAGATTTATCACGGCGCTATTTGGAAGTGATGTGTTGACATTTTGCATCTTGTGACGTCCGCCGCGGTCCGCGCCTTTGATCAACACTTTAAACAGCTCCGAGGCATGGGACATATGCGGTATCCACGAATATCCTGCAGAGTGTCGCGATCAACAGAGCCGCTCCGCCCGTAGCACCCCAACTTGATTGAACGCCCGAACACGCCCTTGGTCCGTGCACCCCGCACGTGACTGCCCCATGCGAGGCGATCGTCACCCGTTACCGTGACACTGCTTTTTCTCCGACCAAGTATCAAACGACGTTCTCCCTCCTTCTGTGCGACTCACCCACACTCCCTCTTTCCGGGCGGCGCACGCGCTGGGCTTCGGCGTCCCGTCCGCTCTAATCTACGATGTTCTCCCTCCTCCGCCTGCACGCCCCCGTTTTCCGAGCCGCGGAACCGCCAGGACTACGCGCTCAGCAACTCGGGCGACAACGCGTGCGAGAACGACCGCACGGATCTTACGGAGCAGGCGGTGTTCTTCCGAGGCCAGTCCTTCGAGCCTAAATGGTGGTGGTGCGTACCTCTTCTTATTCACGCCCTCATTAGTCGCTAATGCATCTGCAGGAACAACCACGTCGGCGGGTTCATCAAGTTCGCGCTCACGGGCGGCCACCCCCGCCAAGGTCGACAATAAGGACATGTTCGCGAACGAGAACATCATCAACGGCCAGTGCTACACCGGCGGATGCAACAAGGACGGCTTCGACCCTGGGAACGCGCACGAGTGCTTCGGCAAGAACGTTACGATCCCCAACTGGGTTTCCGATGGGGACTATGTCTTCTCCTTCAGCTGTACGCCTCCCTCCTCCGTCTTTGAATGGGTGTAGAGCTGAGCTGATGATGAACAGCGATCGGTGGCTTCAACTCCGGTGCCGTACCCACGAAGCAGCTCCCGCTCTATCATAACTGCGCTAAGTGCGTTCTCGCTTCTACCTTGCTCGTCAAAAGCTCACCACCCGTGATGTTTTTCAGCATCCGCGTCCAAGGCGGCGCGCCTCTCGAAGTCCGCCCCGCTAACTGGGTCGCGCCCTTCATCGACGGCTCGCAGGACAACGTCAAAGGCCAGCCCATCCCCCCCCGATACCTGCGCGTTCAAGAACTTCGTGCGTCCCACCTCATCCCCCACTAACCAATAATTAATGATAATTGATTCTGAACAGCGCGCCGAACCAACGGACGCCTCCATCGTCGACGTCAACGACGTCAGAGACAATATGGACTTTGGCCTGCTCGATGGGTGGGCGGTGCCCGGTGGGTCGCCGCCGCCACCGCCTGCTCCTGTCGTGCCGGTTACTCTTCCCGCCGCTCCCGTCACTCTTCCCGCGGCGCCTGCGACCCCTCCGGTCGCGTCTGCGCCTGTGACTGGCCCCGCCGTGCCCTCGCCTCCCGTCGCATCCCCGTCGCCTCCCCCCCCGGTGCAGGATAACACCGAAACCACCACAGGGGAGGACGAGGAGGAGACCTCCGAGGACGGCGAGGAGGAGACCTCGGTGGACGCGAGGAGGAGAGCGGCGAAGTCACTGGTGAGGAGGACGGAGTCACCGGGGACGAGGAGCGCGAGGACGACTCTAGTGCCGAGGAGGAGGGCCAGGAGGACTTTTGAGGGCGACTCGGACGACTCGGAGGAGGATTTGGAGAGGAGAAATACGGAGGAGGCCATCCTCCCGCGCCTGGAGCACGTCGCGCGCGCGTTGCGCCGGTTTTACAACTGAACGGGAGGGCTAGGGACCGCGAGGATGATTGTGTTGTATTTATGTGACGATCATTTCAGACAGAGATGATATAAAATCCTTATTCTGACGGCGAGGTTTCGCGCGGCTCAGTGCTCGCAACGAATCGTGGGGAATGGGGATGAGATAGGTACGTGCATAAAAGATTGAAAGTATATACTTGTGGAAGCTCAAGCTGAAGTTCTACGTTTAAATCAAGGTTAGGCGTTGTCAAGCCCGAACGAACATGGGAAGCCGGAATCAGCTGCTCATCCAACCTCATCGCCCGCCTCCCTCACAGCGCAGCACAACGCCGTGCGCACGGCGTGCAGGTCTCCACCAACGCGGCAGCGGAGTCATTTCTACTGAGTACTCTGAATTTTTGCCGAATATTATCCCGAGCGGTGAGCCAGATTTATTTTGCATGCACGTATTTTAAACGCGTTGTACATCTTTGGCCTCTCAACCGCGACGCAAGAGAGCACGTGACGTCTTTTTTTTTTTTGGTCAGCACCTCACCTCACCTTTCTTGACTAGCTTGACTCCTTCTTCCAAATTCCACCAATCTTCACCCACAAACGCCTTGACGCGTACGTACCCTATAGCCATACATTTAAAGCCTAGTATAGCCTCCGTGGAATCCCTGATGCTGCACCGCCTACTCTTTTGCGGCTATAGCCGAGTCGAGCCCGTATCTCAGTATCTTCCTTGACTCTTGTCACCATCTCGTCCGCGAAAGTCTGCGAGGCGATGCTGGAGAAGGTTCCTACGCGTCCCAATGTGCGACGCTCGAGGCTGTCTCGGTGTACCCTCCTTCTAGCTACTCTCGCGGCGGTCGTTCTCCTCTTCCTGGGCAGCCGCCTGGTCTCTGCTTTGCGCTTCCTCAAAACGACACCGCTGTACGAATTCCCACCCCGCGACCTCTTTGTCACCGAAACAGATATCAACCGCGTCCTCAATCGCAGTGACGTCGTGCAGCCGCTGGTTGGGGCGCACGACACCTTCGACATCGCGGTAACCGTCTGGCAGCTGACGACGTTCGAGGAGGAGATTGCACAATATCGGGACCTTCAGCAGAAGAAAGCTGAGGCTAATGAGGCTACCCTACCGTGGGCCGGACTGGAAGACGAGGCGGCCTACCTCTATCACGAAGCCTACGTCAAGCGGTACGACGACGTCAGTCTCCGCGAAAAGACCATCTTCTCCGACATCGTATTCCGCGACATCCGCCTATCCGATACCGACCTCCATACCAACGTGACGTTTAAAATCCCGACCAAAATATTGTGCGCTCGTCCTCTGCACCGCGTGCCGTTCAAGGCTAATCTGGCTATAGTGACGGCCACCCGGGCACGAACTACGACCTGCGAGCATCCTTCGCGATTCTACCGCACGCACCTTCCCTACTCGACCATTTCAAGAGCTTCTCGTCGTGGTTCCCCGCCGCCGTCAATCGACCGCGGTTCAAGAGTTTCCCGTACGTGCTTCCTCCCCGCCTGCTTTGATTTTTGCCTTGCTCACTGAAACCAGATTCCCGCTTATCTCCCCCACGGAGAACTACCGAAGGCCTGTACACCGCGCCCTGGACTCTTTCGCGATTGACATTCCGTTGCTCGAGCGGCACGAGGTCCCCAGTGTCTGTCCCCGTAGGATGAATCATTCAAAGGAGGACTTGGAATATTATAACGACTACCCTGACGACAGCGACATCCTTCTAAAGCACCCGCACGTCGTTACCCGGTACGTTGTTGCTCCAGCAGGATGGACACGTGCTCACACGAGCGTCATGCTCAGCACCCAGCTCCGCATCGTCCGCGAATCACGACTGTTCCGACGGGATGGATACCTGGGGATGCACGATCATCTGCGCAATGTCTCCGTGAGGCCATCTGCTTCATTCCAGTCCGTCGAGGGGTATACTAATACTTGAATGACCAGTGCGGCCAACACCACCCGGACGGAAGGGCGCCGCACCTGGACTACTGTCGCCGATCGTATTATCGGAACGGGAATTGGGAGACGATGTTGCAGCTGGCGGTCCCTCATCCCGAGGCAGAGGAAGGATTCAGGGACGAGTTCGCATATGCGCCGTATATGGATGTGTTGCAGATCGCGGCGGGGCCGAAGGTCGGTCAGTTTCTTGCGTCTATAGAGCGATCAATAATTCCTCCAGGATATCGTGCCTGTCCCAATCAACCGCGAGCGATGCGGGATGTATGGGGATCCCGTGGTCCCGGGCAACCGTACATTTTCCGGTAGGTGCCTTCCTCTCCCTGATCGCAGGACACTCGCTGATTGGGGTATAGACCACATGAATATAACATGGCAACTCTCGTACACGAGCGTCTCGCCGCGGATGTTCTTGCTCGGCGACTTGCTGCTGCCCAACATACATCGGAGCCACTACAACGACAGCGATTTCTCGCGGGCAATGAAGCACAATGTTGCGGAAATGCACAGCGCGTATTCCGCATATTCGCCTTTCGCTCAAAGCGTTTATTTGACCAGCAGATAGCGTATACGGGCATAGATACGACGAGAACTCGCATCCGCGCCGGCGCTTCGCGAGCCTGATTTTATCGTGAGTTTATCCCATTTACTAACTACAGACACTAACGTCAGTCGATAGAACACTGGCATCCTTCTTCCTCCTGTTACTCAACTGCATCTATTGGGGTTCTAGAACGACTCGCGCATACATCAGCGTGCCCGGGACGCTCCTCATCGCAAACGCGGTTGTCCTCGACCTTTCCACCGTCCTGCACGACGTCCTGTCGCCGGACATCAGTGACAGGCGCGAGGGCGGGGAGAAGGTCGTCGGGCTGATTCTCTCGCTGATGTACGGCGATCTGCCGCTCCCTGTGCTGATGCTCAGAGCTGTCTCGCCCGTCGAGTTGTTCCGCGAAGGGGCGACGGTGCTTCCGCGGCTGAGGTGGGCGCGCACGACGCACCAGGAGCGTGCAAGTGCGCGGCTCGACGCGCGCACAGATTGGCGCTGGAAATGCGGGGTGAGTGAGATCCACATCCGTTCATCTATATGTCACGATTTCTTGTCCAGATATTCGCCGCTCTGCTGCTCGTCTACTATACACTGAACTTACACACGCGCTTCATCATCGCGCCCATCATGCCTGAGCACAGGGCGGGAGACCTGCCCCACGCGCTGTCCACCTACATGACCATCCTGGTCGGCGCGCTGTCGATGGCCGGGGCCATCATGCAGCTCATCCTCAACTACCGCGCAAAGGTGTTCGCGGGGCGGTACAAGGTGGCTGTGATGGTGCGTCTCGCTCTCCAAGTACTAAGATACGGCAACTTTTTACCGGCGCTTATGGGGCGGCCGGAGGTGCTGGAGGGCTTGTCGTACGCGGACCTGCTCTGGGACGTCGTTTTGTGGGTAACTTGCTGGCAGGCGTGGAGATATTCGAGTCGGATACCCGAGGATGAAGATGGGGAAGATGAGGATAGGGCGGACGAAAAGTAGAGTCATTGTGAGCCTGATATTGTTTATTTACTCCTGAGCAACGCTCCATCACTGTATTTATTAAGTTGCCAGCAATTGACCCGGTGTCTGAGAACTCCTCTTTGCAAGACCAAATGCCGGAATTCGCTGTCGATGTACCTGGAGCGGTGACTGAAGCCGGTGTCGTGGGCGTGAATTGTGGATCGAACTGCTAGCGCATCACATTCCCGGTATACTCGAAGGAGGATCGAAGCTTACCTTGCTTACGCATGGCGGGGTGGTTCTCGAATCCATACGTGTTTTAGTTTTGGCTAAGGAGAATACCTGGACCCAGCCGCCAGGTGTGACGCGAATTGTTGGTAGGAAAGTTGGATACTACAACGAACGATCTACAAACAGTGTACACCCGTACTTCATGCATACGTTTCCACAATTTCCGTCGCACTCAGCATTCTGATCCGTTCTCTAACCGTGAGACCGAGCTGCTGAATCCGAACCCCTCTCGGAATGGACACTGCGAGCCAGACGAGACCGTCATAAATGGCCGAGGTGCTGGACTGCAGCTGGAAATCAAGAGCCACCCGGCGAGGAGATGCGCCGCCCACGCCGCTAGCAGCAGCGCTCACCACCACGTGGTGCAGCCCTGAAGGAGAGTTGGCATCCCACAGCTCGCTTGCGGCGGGAAGCTCCGCCGGAGGAAGATCCGCGAGCGGGATAATCTGAACTTCGCCAGAGCCTGTCGTGTAATCGAAAACGATGCAGAATTTTGTGTATGGGTGCTCGTGGATGAATGAGAATTGGGCGCCTAGGATGTCCACCTTGTAGGCTTTGTAGTCGCAAAGGACAATGAGACGCAGGAATTCGTAGTCGCGTTTCCTGGGGAAATGCAGCCGGTTTGGGGAAACTGCAATCGTATCAGGGATCAGATCTCAAGAGAGTTGAGGATACTCACGACGGTGCTGCCGAGGCAGACAAAATTCTCGATGTCCCGCCTCTCGCCAGGCTGACACTTGGCATTTCGTTGAGCAATAATGGGACATGCGACAGCCAGAGCAGCGCTTGATTTCAGCGCTTTTCCTCGCAACGCCGCACTAAGGATGTGGACGTCAGCACCGGAAAAAAAAGTAGCTGAGAGCGACCTACCTTTTTGTTATGACAAAGCTTGTACCAAGATATGGCCAGACCATTCAAGCTCCTGGAGCACAAGCACCCGCTGGCATAGCAGGTCGAGGAACGCCAGCCAGTCGGGGAATATAGCCGACGCCTCGAATCTCGCGCGATCGCGCGCAGCCTCCAGCGCAGGGATATTGCGCGGGATCGTGACGAGGAGGACGGGGTAGTATACCAGGGCGCTCGGGAGGATCTCACGCAGGAGCTGCTGCAGATACCCCCTCAAGTCGATGCGGGGGAACCGTTCCTCCATCTGCCCCAGTATCAGGATCGCGCGGAGCAGGCCGGCGTCGATGGCCTCTGGGAGCCGCTGGTACGCCGGCTCGGCGTAGAGACTCATGGTCAAGACTAGGAGGCAACTGTGCGGCACGAAGTCCGTATCTTCGAGAGCGCTTTCACAGCGTGGAAAAAGCGCCGCCGCAACAGTCTTGACGAGCCCCGCGCGCATGAACGGCCGGGAGACGGGCCAATTTCTCGAGTCGAAAGGCTGGATGCATGGTGGTAAGGGATGAGTGTCAGTCGCCGGTGGCATGGATCCCTTTAAGAATGCTGCTCGGCCCTGCCACCAAAGGGATGGTCATAACGCTCGGGCCACCAAAGCACCAAAGGAAGCTCCGAATCAGGCAAGAGACTTCGATTGTAACACAAAGATCATTGTTCTAAATTTTGGTGTTTGTTTGCACCGTAAAACATTCGTCCTCCCGGGGAGGCTAGAGCTCCGTCGTCCCGAGTTGCGAGATCTTGGGCCTCCACTGAAAGTCTCCCGCACCACTGCAGATGAGCTCAAACATGTTGATATATAGACCTAGTCTGAACCCGAATGACAAGAGAGAGGCAATGACTCGGCAATCTGCATGCAGGGGAGGAGCTTGGGAGGAAGCAGGGAGCAACGTCGGAGCGAGAAAAGGACACTCAGAGAATCAGAATTGGTCAGAGATCAAAATGGCAGTGCCACCACGTGTTCTCCTCCAGTGTCGTCACGCTTAGACCGGATGCCGGTTCCTCTCTTCCGTCGTTCGAGGCGCTAGATTCCTTGGCGATAAGATGTAAAAGATTCCGATGGATGGCCCCCTTCAACCGATTTTTCCATTTTCGCGCGTGCACACTACAATATTTAAGATTTATCCTTCAGCGAGGACGCCAAAGCTGTGACATAGTCTCCTTCCGGTTGCTCAATCAATCGGACTCCAAGCCACAAGACATTCAAATGAGCTTTAAAAACGGAACATCACACTTGTGGTCGAAATACATGGTTACAACAACCATGCAAGGTATTGGTGATTTTCAGGAGGACACTGGGTTGAAAAAAATAGCAGGAGGAGGACGGTAAACTCGGTTTAAAACAGCTCGAGTTGGCATTGGTGAAGCGTGATATTAGTGGGGAATCCAACATAACTTGCGGAGAGATGAATCACTCGTGTCCTGGCCTTGAGATTCAGGTTCACAGATCGCCCAGTAGCGTGTTCGGACAACGGAATACTGCGTCACAAATTTGAGTTTGGGGTCAGTTGATTCAGAGCAGTAGAGGAAGAGGTGGGGTGGTCGAACAGTCTGTGTTATGTGGAATATGCGACGATGGGCAGATGCGAACTACCCGCCACCGAGTCGGTGATATGCTTGGATGTGTCCTGCATATATATGAGGCAGGAATATATCGGGAATCATAGTGCCCTGGACCCACGTCCGTCTAGAAGTCCTCCGGGTTTGGATTCACTGGCACGCTATAAATATGATTCACGCTATGAATCGATTCAGCCAATCCTCGGAGGAATCAACGGCGGGAATGCAACAGAAAGAGAACTGACCAAAAATAGTCTTCTGACTGCAGCATGGCTCGGGCCTGAGTCGAACAGGCAGGCGCCTTCCGCAACATAGATGGAACTTGTCATTGTATCTTGCAGGCGTGCAGCATCCGCCACGTGCGGCAAGATCCCGTAAGGTGAGAGCCTGCACGCACCGGGTTCGTGCGCCTTCGCGGCGGGTCTTATCTTGCA
This sequence comes from Mycena vulgaris, assembly GCA_029204335.1. Lineage (NCBI taxonomy): Eukaryota > Fungi > Basidiomycota > Agaricomycetes > Agaricales > Mycenaceae > Mycena > Mycena vulgaris. Next base: position 151,066 of record JARGYA010000241.1, read on the forward strand.
CAGGTCTCGAAAGGCGAAGCCAATGACTCGGGCCTGGGTTGAACAACACTCATGTATTCGAGGCACATCCGAGGTGAGTGGAGACTTGGGGGCGGGTGGGCTGGGTCTGCTCACTATGAGGATGTTTTCCATGGTACAATACTGCAGAAGGCGCCTGTTCGACTCAGGCCCGAATCACTCAGACTCATCATTTTACTGTAAAAATCATCCCTGGACTACGGAGGGTTGGCTTACTTTGCAAGTAACATTCAAGCTCACTACAGACTCGGTGGCGGATGGTCCGCATCTGCACCACGTATCTCTGTGGGATGATCGGACGCTTCTGCGGACGTTGCCTGTTCAACTCAGGCCCGAGTCATAAGTGTTTCGAACACTGTTGTTTTTGTCCGGACGCATGTTTGAAAGCTCACAAGGGATTTAATTATCAGGTGCGGATGATTCGAACAGGCACCTTCCGCAGCACACGCAACACTTTCCGTTGTACGCAGACGCGGACCATCTGCTATCGAGCCGCATATTCCCTTGATATATGAGCGAGGAATACACCAGGGTCGGAGTCTGAGATCACTGACTGCCGAAGTGCCCTTTGGCCAGAAATACATGAATAACTTCTGTCTTGTAAATGGAGCTGGACTGTAAACGGATCACACGTCAATAGCGGCAATTCAGCACGGTGCCAAAAAAGCGTTTGCCATCACATGCCACGACTCGGGCCTGAGTCGAACAGGCGGCTTCTGAAGTACTGTCTCAAGTAGGCTCGGGCACACTCATTTTGAACAGACGCGGACCGTCCGCCACCGAGTCGGTACTTCCCTCGGATGTGGCTCGTATATGGGTGAGGAATCTATCATCTTGGTTTTGGACAGCGAACGCGATAATTGAAGGCTGCAAGGCAACGGAGGGAGTAATAAGCGAGTCTGACTGGACCATGACTCGGGCCCGATTCGAACAGGCGCCTCCTGCAGCGTACAAACCGAAAGGCAGATGCGGTCCCCCCGCCACCGACTCGGTACTCGCGTAGTGTACACCTTTCATAAATGATACCGAGCGTGGAAGCGGGCTATAAATGAAGTCACCCAATCCTAAGAGAAGTTCAACAGAACATGCAGAAATAAGATTGTGTCTATTGTCACAGATTCATCCCAGCTATCCATCTTTCCTATGACTAGAGGCCACCCCTGTGTCAAAAGAACATATCTACATCCCAAAATCCCCCAGAAATGCCCGCCATCGCGCCGCGGGCCGCATCTTACGAATGTTCCCCTGACCTCCTTTGAGCCTATCGAGCTGTTCCAGTTCGTGCCGACCAATCCAAGATAATAAATTTTCAGCCCGACGACACAGTTCCAGATTGCCACTACAATGCAAGGATGAACCCGAAATATACATATAGATGGATGTACCATCCGAAAGGTCGTATTCCAGTGTGAATTCAACGCAGACAAGATTCAGAGCTGCTGCGGGAGGGCCAATCGAAAGAATGAACAGAATAGAAGGTTTGTGATCCGCTTACAAAAGGATACGGTGATGACGGCATTGATGTGTCGGCTTGGATCGGCGATTTGATGCCGACTGAGGCGCCGAGCTGAAAATTGGCTGGGGAGGTGGCTGAGGACGGAGGTCACTCGAGAGGAAAGTAGTTGCAGCGAGGGCGTGGTTGAAAGAAAGAAAAAATTAGATTATGCAACTGAAAAAAAATCGATCAAAGGTGGCCAATTTAGTAAACGCAGTTCGTGTGCTAAGGAGTGTAATCTACTTTGACGATGCTAGCTGAAAAAATACGCTCCTGAAAACCCAGAAGCAGGATGATGTGCCAATCTCAAGTTCAATATTACTCATTGCCAAAAATGACGCGGTAGGTAAATTTCACAAAGTTCGCACGAGAGAACGAAATTAGTTGACCAATCCTCAAAGGTACCAAAAATCGAGACCTCGAACTAATGCCGACCAGGTGAACACCAGCTACTTGTGTGACTCGCTCCGTATCCCGTATGGCGTGGCCATCGGGAGGCTCCGCGACTGTAACACCTAAACGGAGCAGGGTGGGCATAAGGAAGTCTGTGGTCGCATTTTTGCGAGGATATTGAGCTACAGGCTCGTCCATGTTCGGGAAAATGTTGTTGGCCTGACGTGCTAGCTGATATTCATACAATCACATTTGCTCTTAATCAGTGTAACTTTTTGTTTCTCTCATCGCTTCCCCCCCACTGCACGATTGGGTAGATGATAGATTTATCTCCGTTTGCATGACGCACGGTCTGCAGCCAATCGGTCTACACAACCTTCACATCACACGAAGAAATCGGAACAAAGTGGCCTCTGCTGTACAAACCGGAACAAATGATATACATTGTGAGATAGTCGAACATAATTACATGATAACGGTGGAACACTGTGCAGTCCTAGCACCAATGAAAAACGCAGCATGCGTTCTGTTACACGTCCACCCCACACCATTCAGCGCGCAGTTATCTCCGGCCGTACTTTTTTGCGGACGACCTTTTCTCACCTTCACGACCGCCCAGTACCCGGATCTCCCACTCTTCCGCCATCTGTGTCCGCTATGGACGCAAGCCTTCTGTCGAGTTGGGTTATGTCATTGGTTCGTAGAGACCGTTCATATAAAGCCCTCGCTGCATGCCAAAGCTCTGTAGCCTCTTCGATGTCTCCTCTCTGCTGCGCAATATCTCCCAGACGCAGCATGCAGTCGGCCCTGTTTCGGTGAACATCCATTTGTGTGAATCCTGCCAATGCAGTAATGAATAAATGGTGGGCCGTTTCCTCATCCCCATGGGAAAGGAAGACATCTCCTAGGAACTGAAGAGGTATGTAAATTGCCCGCCTCTCCTTGGCTCGGACAGCGTATGCCAGATACACTGTGGTCCATTGATATGCCGAATGAGAGTCATTGACTCCCCAGCGACCGGTATCAGCTAGTCTCTCCAGACAGTAGGCCATGACTTCGCTATTTCTCCCCCGACTCGAATTCACACAATCCGTGAATTCAGTCTTTGCAGCCGCATACTGTCCTTCCCGGAGTTGAAGATCCGCAGAGATTGCCTTGTGGAACAACAGTGCAGTCGGAGACTCAACGGTTGCGCACAATCTTTCCGCCTCCAGCAGGTTCCTCTTCACATCTTGATGACTGACGCCAGTTATTATATCGATATCTGTGATACTGAGCACTGCAAAAACCTGATTGAAGCTGTTGAAGTTCCCAGACGAAATTTCTTGAGCAATGTGTACATGGATTTCTCGGGCTTCCGCATATTCGGATTTCATGAGGTAGTAGCCTGCCTCTTTATTGAGGGTCTGATGGTACAAAGATCCTCCAGAGATTCCGCAGAGTTCAAGGAGGTGTTTGGCTCTCCTACAGAGTCGGATAATGTCTTCTAAGTTGCCGAGACTCAGATTACACAGCGCTTCCGTTTGAAGTGCTGCGGCTTCCAGATATATATCCCCGGCCAACTTGGCAAGATACTGGGCCTCAATGGCATGCAATCTCCCAGCAGGGTAATGTCCAATCTGCTGCTCCATTCCGGCGATGGAATTCATCACTGTACATTCTCTTTTTCTGTCCCCAGCAAGCCGTGAAAGTTCCCGAGATTTCTGAAATGCTTGAAGGGCCGGCGCTATCTCGTTATTGCAACAGTAGTAACTCCCAACGGCGTTGTAAAATCTAGCTGTGAAGATTTCTCGTATGTGAGGAAACCTTCTGTACGGGGTATCAAGTGGACTCACATTCCAGGGACGGGTCACTTAAATTTCGGAAGTGGCTTACAGCCTTCGAAATGAGCTCTTCTGGATCGTCGATTGGTACATGGTTCTTGGAGAAGAATGTCTGCGTTATTAGATCTGCCTCCAAACGGGGGTCAGTAGGCCCGGGAAGAATAGTCGGGATGTGGTCCATTAATGTAGTCCGGCCACGGCCGGTGATCCTGTTGAACACGTTGAAGGCCATTGTGCAGTAGATTAGATCCGGAAGATCGAGATCATCTGCATGCAATTCGTACAGCAGCATCTGGTGAATGTTGCCAAGATTCAAGGTTATTCGGGGGACGATTTGGGCAGTCTCTACTCCCCGGTATTCCCGGTATAGATCCAACAATGAATGGAAGTGCTTGCGGACGGACTGTACGAGACGTGGTGCAGGTGGATACTGATGCTGCATGTACTCGCGAATTGGGACCAAGGCTTTGAGGCGCTTGTTATCATCACTGTAAGCAAGGGCGGTACGAAGAAGTGCAGTCTTGCATGCCATGACTTGGGAGATGGGCAACTTGATCTGCACAAGCTCCGAGTCCGATAGTCCATCGGGAAGAACTGAAAGTAGACCCAACAACTCCTTTGCCCCGGGCACAGAGGAGAGTCGAGGGCTCGAAAGAGAGATTGCTATGGATGCGTCCAGATTAGATCTTTTGTCGTGACCGTCGGAAAGCACAGCAGTTCGTTCTGCCGGCCAGCGCGTTAGAACTTGGGCACATCCCTCATAGTCAACCAGATGCGCAATCATATCTACCGCCAAGGGCAAGTTATCAGTCAAATTCAGCAGTCGGGTGATATCCTTGGGGTCATGAAAATCGTCTGCGATATCGATGAAGGTCTGATGTGCGGCAGTATCCGATAAAGGATGCAAGGGCTTCAGCAATGGCCGAGTCCACCGGACTTTGGCCGGTCGCTCAGCCCCTCGCATCGTGATCTATGGACGTGTGAGCACATTGACTCCAGAAGAATAATGCACCCCCACAATTAATGACAGGTGCACCAAGTCCGTTAGCAGCGACAGAAACTCTTCGACTCTGGCACGAGAGTCGGTTGGCTCCCATGAGGTTTCAAGGTTATCCAATATCAATAAACACGGGGTGTGGATTGCAAAATGCCGAAAGACAGGTTTTGTTAGATCTTTCCCCGGCTTTAGTCCGAGATGGGAACCGATGAGGCCCGCGAGCTCGACGCTTGTGGTAGCTGAGTCACAGGCCACAAAGAGACAATAATTGTGTTTTGCACCAATTTCAGGATGGTGCAAAGCTGCTCTGGCCAGGCTCGTTTTACCCATTCCACCGGTTCCGAGAATTGCGATCCGGGGTGATCCTTGACGGAACAAGTTCACAACTTCTTCGAGTTCCGAGTCACGACCATGAAAGATTTTGGGCCTCGACGGTAGCATTGCGAACGAGTCGGAGCTTCACATCAAATTATATCAGTTGGGGGGTGTTCAATTAGTGGATGAACGGACCTGTGCCAGGAACTATTGGCACTCTGATACATCTGTTTCTGCAGGTAAGTAGACTTTTCGGCCCAGTATCCCAGAGCTGCGTACAGAGTAGATTGTGTCCGCATCCGACTCGGTTGAAAGATCTGCGATCAATGCCAGTATTTCCAGATGCATTTCTTTGATTTTATGCTCCATTTCAGCAACACCGTCGAGGATGACAATGTTTGTCTCGAGCTGAATGAGCCTTTAGCTGTTGTTTCCCCACCCAATATAGAGCACGGAAGGCCATTACCTTGAATACATCCAGCGCCTGCTCGAGTCCTGCACGACAGTCCTTGAACAGTGTAGCTGTATAGCGGAAGAAAAGCTTGATCCTGTTTGCATCCTGTTGCGCTTCAACAAATGTAAGGATTTTGTAGAGAGTTCTGAGCACCACGATCATCAGCTCAGTCTTTTTTCGCATTTGGTGAAACCGAAATACTCTGTAAATTTGCCAACATGCTTCAGGGTTGTCGGTGGGAGAGTTCCTCCACTCTCAGATTTCAAATGCAGTTGGATGATCGCGTAAAGGATGACATGGATATTTTCCATGAGCAGGAGGCATTGATTTTTGTTCATCTTCACCTCCTGGAAACATTGAGATCAGCCGTAGTTGAATTGGGTGCCATGGTCGCACCTGTACTACTTCAATCAACTTCAGCGCCGTTGTGGCGATGATCGGCACAAAGGGCGTGCTGAATGCATCATGGAGTTCCCGCAGAAGCTCAATGGCAGGAGTCAGCCCAATTATGACGTTGTTCAAGCGAGTTTCAGTCGCACTGGTGTGTCGGGGCATTGTCAGAAGTCAGCAAGGGTGCTCGACGGGAGCAGCGAGTATTTATCTAGACCGGGAGCTGTTAATGGTCACTAGCGCTGGGTCACATAGCCGCAGCGTGGATTGAGTGCCTTCAGGTTTGCAGTCCCGATGCGAATCTGCCCAAATAAAGGGTCTTCTTCCCAGAGATGAAGGCGCAATTCGGCAGTGACACCTCTGTACTATGACGGAGGTTCCGCCACATAATTTGAGAGGAATAGGTGTGGGGATCGTGAGGGCCGAGGCCTCCCCATGTAGAACTGTTGGACAAATGAAAGGACAAGAGATAAGCCCATGCTGCATGCAAACACTGAGCGGCGCGTTAGATGGCAGGTGGGCTGAGTCGTCCCAATTGGTACAAAGTGGCACCTACCGTAAGCGAAGCATCCAGAATGTCATGGGACAAATGGAGCGTGGGTTTCACACCCGGAAGGAGCGGACAGCCCCCCTTCCTCAATATCGGAACAATGGTCGGAGGAGGGTCAATACCATTCAGGACTGTGGCTCTTCGGTGCGATGCATTGTGAAACGACATATCGCCATGCTGTAGTCGAGGGAGATCCCGGTGCACTGAGTGACGTCGGCGGCGGATCCAATCTCCGCGCGGAACTGGTCCCGAATGTCTGCAGCCGGCACGCGGGTGCAGACATTCCGTGGACTTTATACGTGTGCGGCATTTCCAGTATGACTTGCATTGATCACCACAAATTTCCTGAGCAAGCCTCGTTTCAAACCTTTCCACAGAGGCTTGCACTTGGTGGTGCTGTCAGAATAAGAATAAGGAGCACCACTAAGCTGAGTCGGTGTTGGAAGGGATTGACAACATCATGCCATGGAACAAACTCACTGAAGGAGGACGGATCCCCTGCCGGAAAGAAAGAAAAAAGCGGATAGGGCCGATGAGCGGCAAGGCCCGCTGCCGGGTCTGGTAAAAGTGACGCGGGCGGCGCGCGACTGACGCGCACCGGCGCGGCACCGGCGCGGCTTGACGCGGCACTGACGCGCATTGACGCGGCGGTGGCTGTGCTATTGACGCGGCACCAGCGTATTTCTCTCTAACTACACATCGGTTATCGTCCCGCTTCTTCCACCATGTGCTATTACGTTGGGCAATTTAATACACCGTCTCGACTCGAGAACCTAACCCTTAGTTTTCAACTGCGAATTCAATCCCGACTTGATTTTGACCCGTTATGCACATTTTGTTGGTCTGAACCGCACAGTTGACAGAAAATGTCAGGGATTTTTGCTCCGCTTCAAACTTGAGTCCAGGTACTAAAGGGTCTCGAATTCAACTGAAGGTTAGCGTCTGCTGAACAAGTGGTAGACGATGCCTAGTTTGATTCTAGTTAAACAGTTTTTCCACATGACCCAAGGATGAGGTGGATGAGTAGTAGCTGGCCATGCGGCTGCTTGATTTGATCTCCAATATGACAACTCTGCGGCAACCCGACATTCTCTTGTATTTCATGGTTCACATCCACCAACGTTAGCACAAAAATTCATGTCTTCAATGCACCTCTGTTTATTATGACGCCGGCTGGCTTCACAACCAGACTTGAAGACCTAGGCCCCTTCTTCGATTTACAATCTCAAGTCGTCGATTGTGACAAATCCCGAATGCCCATGTTACTGGAAGAGTTGTATAATAATAGCTCACGGATTTAAAGCTTAAAATAAACACAGTCATGGCACCGTGTGCGGGGCTGACCTAGCTCAACGGGCGGTAGTCTGAACATATTACTCACCGCCAGAAGATTAAACTCTCGGTTTATTGCTCTGTAGGCACACAATCGGCTGTGTTTGAAGGACTCTTAGTTGAACTGATGCAGGAGCTCTAGAAACAATTCCTCGAAATCGGGAGGGATCGTAGACTGTCCAGCGAATTATGCGACTTGAACATATGCGAGCCCTTCGGTGGAGGACGACCCTTGTTCCATGTGTAAAGCCTGATTGGGTGTTCCCTGGGACCCAAGATTTCAACCACGGGAACCGCGCTGGCTTCGCCCTTACAGTTCCAAAGTACAACATTTCTATTATGACCAATGTAGTCCTGCGACAGACACACTCAGTCCAAGTATCAAATCAGCCCCGCGATGATTATTTGAGCCGACAAGCGGAGAGAAAGGAAATGAGCCGAGGATGAGCTGCAGCTGAACATCACGTATCACAGCTTAGCACCACAGGTAAGATTTGCACCTAGGCCAGCAACGCGGCGTTGACGCGCAATGACGCGGCACTGACGCGTATTGGCGCGGCAGCGGCGCGCATTGACGCGGCACCAGCGCGCATTGACGCGGCGTCCTCTCTATATTCCCAAATCGCGCTGAACTGATTCCCTGTTGGTCAGAACCACTGCGTAGATATATATTCTCACTCCAACTGTAGATAGTAATGCTGCTCCGAGGTTGTAATAAGAGCCTGGACCAAAAACCAGTAGGATTACCCCTCAGGATACAACTCGAAAGTCCTCTAACTACGCGAATGGACCTCAGGAGGCATTTGAAACAGTCTAAACCTCATATTCTTGCTTTCAGGAACCTTGGGACTCGGTTCGGGCAATGCCGCGTCACGCCGCGTCAGTGCGCGCCGCCCGTGTCAATTTCTCCTGACCCCCCGCTGCCATGCATCTATATAAGAATCGAACACCAGAGGTTTCTCGAACGCTGATTGGTCAATTGGGTGGGACATGGAGCTCGGTGGCGTCGCACACTCCACGGTCAGCCTTGCCGAGGGCTGCACCGCCACCTTTGCTTCTTTTCTCACTCGCCCCACCCTGCTCCACCTTCGGCTAGCGTAATGCAACGAACCGTAGACACCGCTGCAATATACCTGTTTGACCCAGCCTTCCGTGAACTAAGTAAGAAGATCGACCATCAAAAAACCTGCGGGAATCGAGACCGATGTAAGTCAGTCATTCCTGTTACCGGTTCTCCGCTGAGACTTGCAATTGCGCCGCGCAGGACTCCATTGACTCCACCCAGCACGCCTCACAGACACCAGGAGCGACGCCGCCAGAATCAACGTGATATTCGCGAGGCCGAGGATGGCAGCCCGCGCCGAAGACGTGTTCCGCTCATTCCCCACACCCGTGATGAAAATGAGCCGCCAACTGCGACTACCGGTGGTGCGAGCGCACGATCACTCGGTCAACTGAGGCGATACCAAGGGCAACGGGCCAATCCACCTCCGGAGATCGATCCGTCCAGATCACTGGTGCAGCAAGCGAGGCGGGCCCGGGAACGTGCAGAAAAAGAGATGCAGATGGACATCGACGGTACGTGTGCTTTTGCTCTAAAATCTATGTTCGTACTTGCGAGCCTGTCTCCGCAGACCCTCCCGCGTCCTCCTGCGAGCGGATTCCCATACCACGACTGCCGCTGCGGCCGATACCCGCCCAGCCTTCCCGAGCTTTGCAGGTGAGTACAGAAACCGGTACGCGATGTCCTGTTAACTGACTGCTGGACATAAGGCCCTCGCAAACGGGCTATCGACCCCTCCGAATACCCAGCGCATCCCCGAGGATGCGAATAGACAGCCCGGTATGTTTACCGCGTTCCCCGCCATTACTATGACCGAGCGACAATGTCTCAGATCAGAATATCCTGCGGGTGCGACCGCAACAACCCGCACGCAACATTCCACCAGGTTAGTTCATAACTGTATGAGATTTCGCATTTCTAATCACTGAGCTGTCCATCCAGCCCGTCGTCGGGGGCCTGCGCCCCGTACCGAGGATTTGTTTATGATTGGCCGCCGCGAATATCGCGATCCCGAGGCGCGTCACGACTTCGGACGCATGAATGATGCTTGCTCCGACTGCGGAGCGCTGCACTGGGAGGCTGAACAGGTCGCGAAACCTTCGAAAGATGCTTCCGCCTATGGCATGTGCTGCAACCACGGGAAAGTAGCCCTCACTCCGCTCGAACCCCCTCCAGAGCCCCTCCACAGGTTATTAGTCGGTGCCGATGCGCAGGCGCAAGAGTTCAGGAGTCATATAACACAATACAATGCGGCCTTGGCGTTCACGTCCCTCGGTGTACACGACGACAAAAACATCAATAAGCATGGGCCGAATGCTTGGGTGTTTCGTATTCTGGGCAATCTACGGCACGTCTCAGGTGCTCTAACGGCGCCTGAAGGTACCGCTCCGTCGTACGCGCAGCTGTACATGTACGACCCGAGCGTCGCGCTACAGCAGCGGATGAACCGCAACAGCAATCTTCGCCAGGACACAATGCAGAGTTTACAAAGAATGCTGACAGCTTCACACACGTACGCTCCGATTTACAAACAAGCATACGAGATTCTAGAGGACCTCGGAAACGATGTGCACGACGCTGAGATTCGCCTTCGCGTTGTACCAGGCAACGACCGCCGCCGATACAACCTCCCGACCGCGGAAGAGGTGGCAGTCGTTCTGCCTGGGGACGGCTCCGCAGGAGATGGACGCGACATCATCCTCCGTAATCGTATGCCCTCGAACTCACCCATGCTCCGTATTTCCGACATCCACCCCGCTTACACGCCGCTCTACTATGTCTTGCTTTTCCCCCGAGGCGAGCACGGATGGCATCCGGACCTGTATCTGAACGAGCCGGACAAGCAGAACCCTGGGCGGCTTACACAAACACGGTATCACGCCTTCCAACTCTTCACGCGGGAGACCGAGTTTTCCACCATCCTCCGCGGCGGTCGGCTACTTCAGCAGTACATGGTTGATGCCTTCGCTTCTAGCGATCAGAACCGTCTCAGCTACCTTCGCCGCAACCAGAAGAAGTTGCGGGCGTCGTTGTACAGTGGGCTCGAGGATGCGATTTCGAATCGCGACGATGATGTCGATCTCAACGAACTCGGCAAGCACTTCATCCTGCCCTCATCCTACATTGGTGGCCCTCGCCATATGCAGCAGCGCTATCAGGACGCAATGGCAATCGCCCGTTACTTTCGTAAAGTGAATTAAAATTGTTCTTGCATGCTTCGTCGTTAACAAATGAACAAAGGTGGACCTCTTCATCACTGTCACCGCCAACCCTCAATGGGAAGAGATCAATCGCGAACTTTTGCGCGGTCAGACGTCCTACGATCGCCCCGACTTGGTGGCGCGAGTCTTTGAGCTGAAGAAGAAGCTAATCATAAAAGAGATTCACCAGCACGGAATCTTCGGCGAGTGCGCCGCATTTGTGTACACCATCGAATTTCAGAAGCGCGGACTTCCCCACATGCACCTCCTAATATTCCTGCGGCATCCGTACAAGCTGCTCAACCCCGACGATATAGACTCGGTCATTTGGGCGAAATGGCCAGACCCCGAGACGCAGCCACTCCTTTTTGACACCGTCCAGAGGTGTATGGTTCACGGTCCGTGCGGGGCCCTCAATCCACGTGCGCCGTGCATGGAAAATGGGAGGTGCACAAAATACTTCCCCAAGCCATTCCAAGCACATACCTCCATGGACTCCGACGGCTATCCGCTGTACCATCGCCCTGACGACGGTCGGACTTACGAGGTCGGTCGACACACTGTTGATAATTCCTGGATCGTCCCCTACTCCCCTTACCTTTCCGCTAAATTCGACTGCCATATCAACGTCGAATGCGCCGTCACTGTCAAGTCCATCAAGTACCCCTTCAAGTACATCCACAAAGGGGGGGATCGGGCTACGCTGGAGATTGACAAGGATGAGATCAAGACCTATATCGACGGTCGCTATATCGGCCCGCCCGAGGCAGCGTGGCGCATCTTCCATTTCGATCCTCACACCCAAATCCCGAATGTGGTTCGTCTCCCCGTACATCTCGCCGGCCACCACATGGTCACCTTTGACGCCGGCGAGGATCCCGATGACGTCCTGCAACGCGCCGCAAATGAAGTCAGCAAACTGCAAGCTTTCTTTGCTGCCAATCGGGATGGTGGTGCGCTTGGGCAGGAAGCGCGGAAGCACACCTATCAAGAGTTCCCGCAGTTTTTCACCTGGAAGGAGGGTAATAAGTCGAAGGGGACACCGGCACGCTGGACTATTCGCCGGAAGGGGTGGGCGTTGGGCCGGATGTATTTCGTGTCGCCATCCGGGGGAGAGCGCTTCTATCTTCGGACACTCCTGACCATTGTCAAAGGGCCAATTTCGCACGACGACTTATATATTTATCAAGGTGAGGTTTCGAAACTGTCTTACTTATTACCTGACTAACAGTCGCGCTATATTTAGGTGTACGCCATGATATGTATCGCCAAGTCTGCCTTGCCCGAGGGCTGCTCCAGGATGACGGAGAATGGCGACTTTGTTTATCCGAAGCAGCCGAAATGCAGACGGGTGCACGCTTACGCCACTTATTTGCCACACTTCTTCTGTTCTGCAATCCATCGGATCCGCCGAAGCTCTGGCAGGATTTCCGTGTCCATATATGCGATGATCTCCAGCACCAACTCCGCCGCATGGGTTTTGATGACCCTACTGAGGACGATGCCTACGACTACGGCCTCTTCCTCCTCGAGACCATTCTTCAAGAGTCCAGCCGGTCCCTGTCCAACTTTGAGCTGCCGACTCCACAGCGAGACTGGAGTGCAGCTGGAGAAAATCCGTTGATAGCAGAACAGCTGGACTATAATGCGGCCGAGGAGCAGGCCAACGCCAACGTGAACTTCGAGCGCATGAATGCGGAACAGAAATCTGCATTCAATCAAGTTGTTGAGTCGGTGGAGCAAAAACTCGGCAAGCTCTTCTTTCTCAGCGGCGCGGGCGGTACCGGGAAGACCTTTGTCTATAACACCCTCGCACACTATTTTCGCGGAAAATCTCTCATTGTCCTCTGCGTTGCGTCCTCGGGAATCTCCGCCCTCCTGCTTTGTGGTGGTCGAACTGCCCATTCCGTATTCAAAATCCCCATCGACGGCCTAAACGACGAATCGACGTGTGGCATCCCGAAGGAGAGCTTACGTGCAGGGCTCCTGCGAATGACGAAACTAGGCATCTGGGACGAGGCGCCGATGCATGATCGCAAATGCCATGAAGCCGTTGACCGAACGCTGCGAGATCTCTTGGGCGATAACAAGATTTTTGGCGGACTAACCATGGTATTGGGCGGCGATCCAAAACAAGTCCTTCCAGTTGTTCCAAAAGGGACGCAGGAGGAAATCGTGGACGCTTCGATCTTTCGATCTTATCTCTGGGACGAGATCAATGTCCTAACTCTGACACAAAACATGCGCTTGGATATTGGGCCCGAGGAATCCCAGTTCGCACAATGGCTGTTGGATATCGGCTATGGCAGGGCCAATCGAGACGATGGTACTGTAGAGCTGCCATCTGACATGGTGTGCAAAGATAGTGCCGCGCTCATTGATTCTATCTTCCCCGCGATTGATGGACCCACTCCCCCACCAAATTATTTTATGGAACGCACCATCCTTGCAGCACGTAACGGGGACGTCGACGGTATCAACGAGGCGGTTCTTAATCGCCTGCGCGGTGAGCACCAGACCTTTGTCAGCGCCGACAACATCGTCACGGAGGCAGGAGCAGATGATGTGCAGGTCCACGATGCCATGCCCATCGAGTATCTGCGCTCCTTGGAAGCCTCTGGCCTTCCACCCGGCGAGCTGTCGCTGAAAACTGGCTGCCCGATGATTCTGCTCCGAAACCTCGCCCCGTCCCAAGGTCTTTGCAACGGCACGCGCTTGGTGGTCCGTCGAATGTCTGGCAGAGTTTTGGAGGCAGAGATTCTCGGCGGACAGCACAACGGCAATGTCGTTTTCATTCCACGCATCACTCTCACTCCCTCTGGAAGCACGAACGACTTCTCATTCATCCTTTCCCGCTTGCAATTCCCGGTCCGTCTCGCGTTCGCGATCTCCATCAACAAAGCGCAAGGTCAATCAGTGAAATATGTCGGCGTCGATCTTCGAACACCTGTGTTCAGCCATGGCCAGCTTTATGTGGCGTTGTCACGTGCTACTTCTCGACACCGTGTAACCGTTCTTCTACCTCCGAGAGCAGCAGATAACCGGACCTTGAACATTGTTTACCCCCAGATATTCCAGTAGAAAATGTGTTATTCCTTCGATTTCAATTAGGTTTTTCCGTTCCAATACTTAGCTTCCTAACATTTCTCTGCCTCTATTGCGAGAACTATATGATTTTTGGCCTAATTACGGCCACCAAGCAGCATGTGGGTGCAGACCGAGCTCGCCCTGGGTAAGGCTATGCTCAAAAAATCCCTTGAGTCAAAGTCTAAGTTCCTATTCTGAGCTTTAGTGTCGCCAAACCATCCCTCGACCGGTGGACAAATGAAGATTATGGGGCATAAATACAATTCGTTGGGGGTCTAGCCTAACACAGCCAAAGCCATCACTTCAGCGACGCGTCGCGCGTCTGCGTGTCGGTTGTAGAAATATCAAGGTATGAAGGTGCCCGCTACCTCTACTCTGGAACTCCTTCTCAGTGTGCTGCTTCTTGAACTTCAACACACAAAAAAATACAGAAGTTGAACGGCATACCTTTATATCTGAATCTTGGGGCGCCCGCTTCGGATTGGAAGACAAGTCATGGTCGCCGACCACAACCGCTTGAAATTCTGCATGGGCCTCGGGATTCAAAAGACTCTGGGCATTACACACAAGTCAGCATCCCAAGAATATTACGACAACCACGGTCAAAGTTCATACCTCAGGGGTCATTATCTGCGGCAATGGGTCGGTATTGTTGGCCCACCAGCGCGCGCCCATTTTGTGCTCCTGGACTGTCGCCTCATAATGTTGTGCACGCGTCATCTTGCATCATCATGCTTTGGAGTCGTTGGAGTCAAGATACCAGGTTGCGGAACAAGTGACAAAATCTATGACGCAAACGTGGGCCCGACCACCCAATGCTCCACTTCTCCACTGCCCCACCTCACGGTGGGCTGACCTCTTCAAACACGAAACGGTAACATGACTAATTTCTACACGCTTACCCTGAATATCTGAATTTTAGCGAACTCAGTGTTTCCACCATCTCCACGCGTCTCCACCATCCTCTCCAGTGACGTAGCCGACACTCAGTCTATAAAGCGACTGCCTTTCTTTCTACCCCCCCAAACTACTCGCACCATGTCTTTCGCCGCTTCGCTCAACGCTATTGCTGTCCTTGAGAATCCGCGACTTATTCCCAAGACGAAATCTATCGTCTTCGATGCCCAGATCTATCTGGGCTCCGGTGAACCCGCCTTGATTGCCTCCCTGCGCTACTTCAATGCCGACAATCGCGAGTTTGCGGATGTGAGCTGCTGTAGTGTTGATATACATGTATGTGTGTTGATCCATCTCCGTCGAGCCTCTTTCTCATTCAATTTCTGTCTAGCCCGCACGTACCACTCCGACCACCAAGGTCTTCTCTCAGGATCTCACTCCAGTTGACTATCACGTTTTTGGGGACATAGTCAAGGTGCGTCTTATTTTTCCATTCTACTCGGACTACGTTGACACTCCTCATAGTTGGTGCCTCTCGGATCTCCGGAGAACTTCGACCTTCGCCACCACGCGACTGCACACATTTGCGGACTCCCCAGCAACATCGACGAGAACGACTCGACCTTCGAGATTCAAGCAGTGCAGTATCTCACTGCAACGAGGACCGCCGATAACGCCTTCCCTGTACGATGCCTGTTTCCCAGCACTCCGCGCTGGGCAAAGTACAAGCCCATGCCTGGGAGAGGCAAGTCCGTCGCCATCGAAGGTTTTTTGACCGGCGTTGAACGCAACGAGGATCGTACTGTCAAGTATTTCATTGTTGACTTGGAGAAAGTCACCTTCCTCGGCCAAGCTCCTGTCGCACCGAAGGCTGAAGAAAGTCCAACTAAACGTGGTGCGTCTTTTCTTCGAATCTTTCTAACAACCTGCTGATATATGACAGTTACAGTTAACAACGGCACCCCTGCGCGACTTAAATTCACCGGCTTCTTCGGAAGTCAGGAGTCCAACAGTAATTCAGGGGAGCCGAGTTCGAAAAAGCGCAAGACGGCAGACGATCGCGCGCTTGAGGAATCCGAGGATAAGGGCGAGGGAACGTCGACTGGCCGCCGCACTAGACGCTAAAATTGATTCTACTTTACACAAGCTTCAAAATTGAATATTACTGTACAAATGTTCGCATCTTACTCCGTAGCGAAGCACGGGTCACTGCTAGTCTATATAAGAATTGAACACCAGAGGTTTCTCGAAAGCTGATTGGTCAATTGGGTCAGACAAGGAGCTCGGTGACGTCACACACTCCACGGTCAAACGTGCCGACATGCTTTACTGCCATCTTGGCTTCCTTTCTCACTGGCCCCACCTTGCTCCACCTTGACTATAGTAATGCTACCAGCTGTAGACCCCGCTGCAATATACCTGTTTGACCCAACCTCCTTGAACATATTTAGGTCCCCACAAGACAAGCCAATTTGGGTCCCCATATTCGGATTGTACACTAGAGATCCCAATGATGTCGTCCGCTCCACAGTTCTGCGAAAATGTCGCACGCACCACTGCCTCTCCCCCAATATATTGTATTTCTAAATTTAGGTGCTCAGATGGCTCCGGGCCATATGTAAGCTCTAATACCGTCGGCAAATTGCGAGCACTGGTTCCTAAACCAGCCGCCGCTGGACCGTACTGGTAGCCGCGTTCGGAGATCTCTTCGAGCTGTATGACGGAATTCTACCAGAGGCAATTATAAAAGAATATAAGAGCGCGCCCGGCACTTCGGCCCAAGAGCCTCTGATGCCGTTGGATGCTGGGCTTAAAGGGTTCACGCGTTGCTTGCAGGTAGGTTCGGGTTCACGCGTTGAACCTACCTGCAAGCAACGCGTGACGTGCGAACATTTTGAACCGCGGGGGTCCGCCAATGCGACTGGTAGAGACTGGAAGTACTTGCGCGATGGTTGTCTGCCGATTCGCGAATAACTAATCAATACAAGTGGGATGGTATTTGATGCGGAAACAGGAAGAAATGCAGGGCTTTTAAAGAAGTTTGAAGACGTGGTGACACGTTGAGGCCACGCCGCTGATACGTAGAATCAGTTGTTTGTGAATCATGTCGGGAGGTCGTAGTGAGGAGCCGAGCGCATCATCTCGATGCGCTG
The DNA here is from genome assembly GCA_029204335.1 of Mycena vulgaris. Taxonomy (NCBI): domain Eukaryota; kingdom Fungi; phylum Basidiomycota; class Agaricomycetes; order Agaricales; family Mycenaceae; genus Mycena; species Mycena vulgaris. Next base: position 168,234 of record JARGYA010000241.1, read on the forward strand.
ATTGCCTGGCGGAGTTTAAATAAAGGGTTTAGACAGACGTAATTTTATAAAGAGGAGGATGAGAGAATACGAAGGACTTGGGCGAGCTCGATTTATAGCAGCGGTAATTGAAGGCCGAAAGATGAAAGCCTGGTTGAAAGACCTTGGAAAGAACCACACGCACGAGTGTGGGAAGATTGAGGCAGGGTCTTGAATGAAATTTCGGGAGCGGCAAAGGGACGGAGAAAAAGCTTAATGAAACTGGGGAGCATGAACTTGAAGGTAGCATAGTTTAGCATGAAGGGGCGAACTACACAGGATGACGGCAAGGGTAGACGAAGGTGGATTGCATTTTTGAAGGAGGGCATGATTTTCCCAAAATACAATGATTGGGCGCGAATCTTTAATCGAATAATGAAGGCAGCGTTGAGATGGAGGCAGCGTTCACAATGTAGGAAGGATGGGGAAGGCTGTTTGAAGCATCAGGGAACTGTACTGCAATCGGGACGAAGATATGTTGTCAATTTAGAACCTGTAGTTGGCGGAGGTGGATGCAGGTCTTCACAGCGATTCCGTGTAACAAGGAAATAATTCTCCGCATGAAAACGGTTATAAAAACCTGATGAACTTGGTGGAAACTCGAGGCAATATGCGGAAACCAACATGGGCGGGATAAAGAGCGAAGGATGGCTTGAAGTTGCACCAGTAATTGAGAGCAAACGGAACATTTAGTTGCTCAGTAGGCCGCGGGGAGTCAACCGAAGGTTGACGACGAGCGGCATCTTTAATCCAGTCAAGTTGAGGAACCCGACTGGCGAGGTAAACTTAAAATCCAATCCCACTGACCTTTGCTGGGAGATGTCCCCCGTAGCGTAGCACGGGTTACTGCTAGTCTATATAAGAAATGAGAGCCCCTTGTGTGGGCCGGACAAGATAATTAGACAAACATACATTCGTACTGGCCCCAGAGGCTCCAAATGATGTCATTTTCTCTACGGTTCCACCTAGATGTTGAAAGCTCCACAGGTACTCCACCACAGTGTTCGATTTCTATTTCTATTTATAACTGTTTCAATTGTCAAGTTCGGACGTCGCGCTGGGTTTCTCGATGAACATGACACACGCTGGCCAACTGCGACCTCTCCTTCCCAAATCTGGCTCACAGACGAGCCCAGAGCCATTCCAAATTGAGGTAGGTCACTGTAAAAGTCTTCATGACAGCGAATGATCATCTTCCGCCGGTTTTCAGCCAACATTTCAAGATAAGGCGCCAGTTAATTTTGAAACATATGTACTCAGTGGAACGGAAAAGGTACGCTTCTGAGTGTCTGTGGATTTTCGCCATTGATTTAATTCGGTGTCTAGGCTGAGCCGGAATTTGACTGACACTCGATTGGCTAAAAAAGGCGCCGGCAAAAGGAGAAAGAAAATCGGGGACAGGTACGAATTCAAGCACAATCTTCCACCGCATTTATGACATCCCACTAGCAGTAACCCGTGCTACGCTACGGCGGATTGAACCGCATCCCATTGGGCATCAAAAGTCAGCTAGATAGTTTGTTTTTAATGTAACATGTAAGCCAAATAATAAAGACGCCGCTCGTCGTCAACCTTCGGTTGGCTCCTCGTGGCCTCATGGGCAGTTTAATTTAATCTTTGCTGACAGCTGCCAGGACTGCGGCATCTTTATCCGGAAAAATTCCGAAGTGTAAGATGCAAATGGGCCCAGGATAATTTCTATGAGACGGATCGGATACTGTTCAACCTCAATGTCATTTGTGCAACATCTCATTTGTTCATTGTGACCTAGTCCAGCCCTCAAACACTGCCACATTCAGCTTGTCTCATTTGCAAAGAAGGTACCTTCAACCGGCCTTCATCCTGCTCTCAGCCAAATTAAAAAGCCCGCCTTCATCCAACGTTCATCCTCATTCCATTGATCTTGCCCAGGTTACACGAAAAACTATGTTTACCTTCATCCTTGCTAAATTTGGGGTACAAGCTCGGCCAGCTTAACCCTTGCCTTTGTCTCCCTACTTTCATCTGATTTCCCTCATACCAAGGGTTGCCTAGAATTTATAGCCAGACGGCACCTCAGGCTGGTGAGTGAATGTTCACAAGGATTTGTCATCCAGCGAGGTTTGCGCTCGGAAAAGGAGGTACTCACCATCGCAGCGGTTTATAAATAGCAATCGGACAGTTGGGTGGAGAATTGAACATTTGGGTGGAACCGTGGAGCATGTGACATCATTCGGAGCTTGGCTGTCCAGAAACAAAGGTGGCCAGCAGCCAATCTGTATGGTCAAATACAAATTATGTTCCTTTCTTATATAGCTATATAGGTATCCAACAGTGCCAGTGGGTGAAGAATCGAACGTTGAAACTTGAGCTGCAGCAGTGGAGATCATGACATCATTCGGAGTTTACCGTTGGAGCTGATAGCCGGTTTGTCTCGAGACAACGCGTTCCTTTCTTATATAGATGATCACAGTCGGAGCTCCTTAGTGGCCCCAAGTTGGTGAATTCACATGGATCTGCTGCTCAGCTGGCACGACGGCAGCGAGAACTTGCAGGACAAATAGAAGAGTTGCAGCAAAAGGCCGTAAGAATAGACGATCTCGAGCACAGACTTTGTGGAGGAAGGTTGAGGAAGCAGACCGCCGACTTGAGTTCGATGCAGTTTGCGATGAGTGCAATTACAGAGCAAAGTAGTTCTAGAATGGTAACATGACGAGCAGATCCAACTGGGGCTCTTGATCAAGCATTAAACAAGGAGTTCGAGATAAACAATCCCCGACGTGAAAGCAGGTACAGACCAAATCGTCGTGAACAGATCTTGGGATCCGACGAGTATCACCAACTGCTATCTGTAGCAAAGCAATCTGAACAGGAACACCGGCAACGCGAAGAGAATGTTTGTAGGAGAGCGCGGCGACAACATATATAGAGTCCCGCCACAGTTGATGGTTTTCACTAACCATGGTCCTAATCGCCCACCTCTTCAGTCCCGCTGCCAGAGTGTATACTCTGCGGTGTGTGTTGCTTGTGAATACCGCCGGCGTCGTGCTCTTCGCTTCCTGGGGAGGCGTACTGCCCTGGCTGGCATCTTTTAGGGTGATTTATATCCACCATATCCTGGCGTACGTCAAATTCGTTTTATGCCCTTTGCTCCGGTTTCAACGTTGTACAGACTATTCAGATGGAAGATTCACGGTCTGGCCACAATCGATCTGGCACTTGTTTTCATCGAGATGGGTGAGCGGGCCCCTCGCCCGTCAATGCTCCGATTGAACGAGGGTTGTCATAGCCGGGGGGATCTTCAGCCTCGTATCTGTTGTTGACCTACTCTTCGCTCCATTCCTGCTTCCATTACTGCTCTGTGCGGTGTTCCGCCCCGCCACGATTATTCGATCGAAAGAGAGGGTTTTCAGTCAACGGTTCGCGTTCTTGGGAGAGTGCCGGCCAACTCACCCGCCTTATACTCCTCTAACCATTATACTCAATCGATCCCTGGCACGGCCGCTAGTTCGGTGAGAACGGTCTAACATGCACTGAACCCGGCTCATCAGATATAACCGTGCAGGGGAGAGTTTCGCTATATTATCATCGCCAGATCTTTAATTCTCAGCTGTGTTGCAGTCGGAGTCCCCGCATTTAGGATATACACCGTATTCGTTATGCCTTTGTCAGGTCAAACCTACTATCGACTCAGGCTAGATCTTAGTAGTGATGGCACCTATTGGAGTCCGACCGTCATGCCACCCGTTCTCCGCAATGTCACAGTTACAATCGTGAGTAATCTTGCGTGCGCGGACAAATGCTGAATCTGGCATTGACAGGACTGTATGAGGAAGAATTGTCCCCGCGGTCAGTCTCCAGTATCGACGTCCTTGCAACTAGTTGGACCGCGCGAAACATCACCTGTCCGGTCCATCTCGACCGTATTGCTACTATTAGAGACCCCTTAGTTGGCCACCCTACTTAGTTGGCCACTTGACTCCTATAAGACCAGGGCTTCATAATTATGACTGGGCATAATGTATAAACAGAATACGACCTCCAACGAATCGGTCCACGACACCGCTATGCCATCGGTCTGGAACCTTACACTAGACTTCTCGATATACAATCCTTCATTCCGAGATCCTTTTCGAGATTTTATCCGATGGCCTCTGATTGCTCTGGAGGCCATTGTCCAAAATCACCCAATTTCAGTCGTGCTGATAGTCGGATTTTTTGGAGGAGATATCAGCAACTTGGAATGGAGTTGGGCATCCAGGTACGTCCAAATACTTCCCATTAAGTAGCCTGGATCCTAATTTGGCTCATCGCGGCCTTTTTCTGAGTAGCAGAACACTCATTCATCCCGCGACCCCAATTTCGAGGTTTCCCGTCGATCGCAAGCATGTATTCTGCCCATTTCTATACCTCATATCTACACCATAACTGTTTTAAATAGTGAATATAACCTGTAGATATGATTCTGGGTGCAGGCCACCGCCATTTGAGAGCTCAATACGTTAGTTGGCGGGGTCGCCAACTAACCTGTTGTTTGGCTATGTTGGACTGCCGGTCAAAATAAATTCCTTACGCACTCAAATCTTCGAGTATTTCGGTGCTGGCGGACTCGAACTCTTCGTAGGATGAATGCCCTCATTCTGACATAGTTTGTCTCGCACCGGCACCGGTATAACACCAGGGCTGCGGCATAAATGCTTAAGTGGCCAACTAACTGGTCTCAAATAGGACATGTGCGTGAACGCCGTTGTCGTCAAATTACGATATGTTCTCATGGGATGTTCCACCAGGTCCGTATGAATGGATCCAAATCACGAGACTGGACGTCTCCATTGAACTTTCTACCGAAATTGCCTTGATTCAACTATTGCGCGGTATCATGCCCGGCAATGGTTTTGCATTAATAACTCCTATCCTACCACCAACCCCTCTCTCCCCGGGATCCCAGCTTTTGGGGATCATATCTTGGACGCAGCTACGTCAATTTTCAAAAAGGCGGCAATGGGGAACATCGCCCGTACGTTGTGATTTTCAGTCGCGGCACTGCATTCAAAGACTTCATTTTCACAGTCATTTGTGACGACACTCATTCCTGAAGTCACTGGATTTCAACCATTCGTGTCCCCTGACACTGTAGGATCTAATATATCGAGGCTCACCATCATAAACTACTCTTCGAGTCACACAAAATTTCTTGAAGAAACCGTGGATGCATCAGCCCTGTCTGGAATTGCTACCTTCGGTGGATTTTGGACTTTCGTCAACGGGTCATTCGCCTTGTTGTTCGGCGCAAATGTCCTATATTTCGCATTTGGCAAGTTATTTGTGCGGCATGAAGCCCCGTTGCCGGGCTGAACTTTTCGCAGGTCTGCGGCCACTTTCCGCCCTGGGAGTGGTCCATATATTTCAACGTGGTGCGCTAGCTCGGCAATGGCACGAGGACTTCCCCGCGATTCATGCAGAAGGGGGTCTGCCTGGTCCAGATTCGGCCGGAATTGTCGCCTTTATCCGAGAACGTCTCGTGGATCCGGGACCAGATCTGCGCTCCACTGAGAAGGACATTGACAGTCAGCTCACAGGCCCTGTCCCTCAGCCTTGTGGACGGTCCCCGGAATTAAGTACCCAGGTTAAGGAGGAGGACAAGTCCGCACAGAGCAGAAATCGGAGTACGTCAACTCTTAACCTGGCAGCAGCTACTTCCCAGCTCGACTCGTCTCACACCGGATACCTTCTGGCCGCCGGTTAATTCGTGGAAGAAATACCGCTGTTCGACATTAATCTCGGAGAAGGTGATGTGTCGGACAGGTGACGGTCTCGTCGGGACTCATTGGGATGTACAAGACATTGGTCAGAGCACAACTGTATTCGAAAGCTATGTACTTGTGAACTGAGATATGCAGCGATCCCGCCCAGGGAGCTGAGGTATTGGAAATCGCGTATACCTCATTCAGACGACAGAGGGAAACATGGAATCGGCCTCTCTTCCACACGACAAAAAAAGCCTAACCATGGCGCCCAGCTCTTGCATGCGATTAACTTGGACCGTTTTCGTTTCATCAAGAAACCAATTATGACGCAACTCATCCTCGTCCTAGCTCCGCTGTTAATCTCCCGAGAACAGCTAGTTGGGAACTCCACGGCAGAGTACCATTCTCACTGAGTGCATCCAGCTGCTATGGGCTAATACCCTGGGTCGTATGCAAATCCTTTTCTCAACCTGCCCATCCACGATAGGTATGCGCGCGCATTCCAGTTCATTTGTGCCAGACTGCAGTGCAGTTCAAGTTCCAGCGACTTTCCCGTATGGTTTTGGATCAAGGAAGTCGACTCCTCTCTCTCGAAGTGGCTGTCAGGATTGAATTCTTGATTTCTCTGTCTGTTCCGCTGTCTCTTGAATCGCTGTTCTGCCATGTGTACATCAATCGTCCTCTTTGCTCGACTGTTGTATGGGTTGCATTATTGAGCCACCGCACAAACGCACTACATAAATATTTGATTCTATTTAGCATACAGTTGGAAGGCACGGTACCGATATCCCTTGGCAGCCGCGATATATCAAGGGTGTGGAGGAACAAAAAGTTACCTGCTCTGCGATTTGTCAACGCATCTGCGTAAACCAATATGCACAAATGGAGCAGATCTAGGCATTTGCAGTCGCAGCTATGGCATTTCCGGTTGTTTCTGAGTTGTTTGTGAATTGTTGCGGACCTATTCGCTAGATGGCTGATTTTTTAGGAAGAAATGAATAGCTCTAGGTTCGAGGGTCGAGCGCAGAGATAGGAGTTGGGGAACTTGATTTTTTTTTTCCTGTTTACAGATGAATTACAAAAGGCGCTGAACTCTACAGAGCGAGCAGCACCAGGGACCAGACGACAATCAAACCGGTGCAAGGGAGCTCACTGAAGCTCACAGCAGACCGAACAACCGCCCCGGCGGCGCGCCCGGCGCGCCCGGCACACCGGGAGCGAAGAGCACGGGCAGTACGGTGAAGAGCGCGGTGATCCACCACGCACGGAAAAGTGAGCCGCGGCCCTCCTCGCGGACGATCGTGCGTGCGCAGTCGAGGAGGGATGTGTACGGCGCGTGCTCAGGCTGCGTGCGGACTTCGATGACGTCTTCTGCTCCGTAGGTGGGCGGGGAGGCAACAGCGTCTGCGGCGACAGGAATGTGTATAGGCCCATCAGAGGCAGAGACGCGGCGCTGGAGCGTAAGGCGCGCGAGCATGACCTGCACGGGCGTGAGCAGCACGGTGATGAGGATCAGCGCGGGGAGGGACGCGGATCGGACAGGCCACGGGTGGGCGTGGCCACGGGTGACGAAAAGCTGGCGCAGCATGGAGACGGCGACGGGGATGAACGCAAGAAGGAGCTGGGCAAAGGCGACGCCTGGGGCGAGATAGAGGCGCAGGGGCTGCGCCCGCTCGGCAGGGGAGAGGAGGACGCGGAGCGCGGCTGATGGGGCAAAGGCGGCGAGTTTGTGGGGAGTGATTATTGCGCTGGGGATGTCCGTAAGCATGCCTTGAAGAAGGGGGAGAGAAAGGGACTTACCGGTTGGTGATTATCTGCATAGGGACGAGGAGCAGGACGGGGACGATGGATATCACGAGGGCGGTTGCTGTCGTTGTAGGTTCCTGGTTAGCTGCAGATTTTCGAACGGCGTGAAAGCATACTGGGATAAACTATCCATGTTCGCGGGCGTACGAATGCGAAGAAGACGACGACGGGTACGAATAAAACGATGGCAATGAGGCTGTTGATAATGGAAGGCACTGCGAAGTAATATTAAGTTGGTGTCATCTACAGAAAAGTTTGAGGTGTGCGCACTGATGCCTTTGTACAATCCAGCCCATCCCTACGAACAGAAGTGTAGATTAAATGAACCAGGCCAGCTGTATCGTGAATACACCTAACTCACCTCGATACGGTGGACTCGCTTCATCATCCCAAAGTACGAGATGTCCGAGCCCGTTTCATCAACCGCCCCGTCCTCCGCGTCGAGGCGTACCCGTTTCGGGATGTAGTTTGCCCTGTACCGGACCAGAACACCGATGAATGGCATAGCAATAGCAAACGTCAAAGCGAGCGATCTGCAAAGAGCGTCAAAGGCCGTGCGGGCAACAGCTGAAGGGGGCTTACACAGCCAATCCGATGAGGGAAGCAGGATGTAAGAAAGGGAAGAATGGACTAGGTTCAATGTCATGGGGCTGGTTGGCTTCGATGGAGATGGCCATGGTGGTGGGAGGTGGGAGAAGAGCGTGGTGCGCAGCGTCTACAGCTGCCGCGCTTTATATGCACGGGGCGCTTGTTTGGGCGGTGCCTGGCCATGCCGTGATCTGCCGCCATCAATCAAGCCGGCTTCCCGGCGGATATTGGCAACATCCCGACCATATAAGCGCGACAGCTGTAGACGCTGCGCACCACACATCTATGGCGTCTTCGGGAGGGGAATCATCAGCCCTCTCAGAACCAGGCGAGCCTGTGTCCTTTTGGCCGCGTCGCGTGATGGATAGCACTCGGGACTGGGCTCCTCTTTGTCCAACAGGCCTTCCAGGCTGGTCCAGTACAGATTGACGTATGTATGACCAGTGAAATGGTCTTCAAAATCCATGAGGTACGAAACAACCTGCTCAGCTGATAGCTCCTGTTTGGAAACGAGAGAGTGCGCGCACTTCTGTAACAGTTTAAGGGCACGAGATTCTAAATCGTCTTTAACAGGATCAAATTCTCCCAGTTTATATGTACACAAATGGGGGTGATAATCTCATCGATGGAAGGGGGCAGACTTCGGTCGGCTGCTGAGGGTAAACGATGATGTGACCGCATACACCTTTTTGTGTAATTTTCGTCGTAGAATGCTCATCCCGAAGTCGCAATATCCAACACTTGGCGCGACAGAGTGCAACCATGGCCTCTTCAACAACAGTCAGTCCAACGAGCTCGGGTGGCACAGGTCCCAGATAGTTGTGGTTTGCCACGGATTTGGAAATACTCTATCATTTGCAAGTGCGGTTTTGCACTGCTTGCAGCATACCAGTACAGGGTCATTCGTGTCGGTCCGGTCAAGCCGAAGCTGGGCATACTGGGTCCCCGCGTTGGGCATCGGAGGCTCCGGGTAATTGGGGCCAGGAGTGTCATCAGCTGCAGTATGGATATCGAACTCCGAGGCGTGAGGGGACGGCGGGTGAATGGTCTGTTCATCTGCAGTTTCGTTTTCCATGGAATAGCCTTTGTCTGGGACAGGAGAAGTTTCGCTAGCCGGTGCTGGCGAAGGGAGGCGAGATTCTGGTCTGACGGGAGCGGGGGATTGCAAAGGTGACGACGACACGCAAAAAAAGGACGTAACAAAATCCTCGACGGACTCCAAGGGTGTCCATGGGACAGGGGGCTGAAGGGGGGTCGGAAGAGTCGCTGCTGAAGGAGGTCGATCGTTGTCTTTCAAATCACGTGTGCGGTGATCGTTAGAATGTGCGTCCATCAAGTTGAATCTCATCAAGAAGATTACAGACGAAGATTCCGACACAGTTTCATCATCCGATTCACAGGCCGCGGTACTGCAACTGTCCGATCCATAACCAGACTCTTCCATTGTCCCAGTGCGGTCCGGTCGCGATAGCTAGTCCCAGTCAAATCCATCCATTCGGATAATAGTTTGGTCAGCGATGGAACAAGCTTCAGCACAACTACGAAGCTTTGCAGATGAGATACGCAGCTCAAAATTATCAAGAAATCTGCATTTTAGCGACTCAGGAACGAGTTGAAGCTACTGTTCTCGAAGTCGTGCATTTTCGCGGACTCTTGCCTTGTTGTCAGGAGTGCGTCCGGTGTGTTTCGAATTTCTGAGGCGTGTCAGGAAAGACTTCAGACGGACACGCAGTTTCTTGACATTATCGGTTTCGGAATATGCAACATCATGAAGATCTAGAAGCGGACGCAGAGGCTTCGCGTTTAATACGGGGCAGACTTGGCGGAGGATGTGGATTTGGAGGGCTGTGAACGGATCGGCAGAAGGATCAGATGAGTCATCAGTGTTTGCTCCAAATGGGACTGGGCAGACTTGACGGAGGATGTGGATTTGGAGGGCAGTGAACGGATCAGCAGAAGGATCAGATGAGTCATCAGTGTTTGCTCCAAATGGGACGATAGACCCTCCCGTGAGACACAGCGGCTAGTAGTGCAGGGTAATCGCATCCCTGAATTTATCACGTGTGAGACGAACAGGACTCATGGACAGACCGTGAGAGCGAGCGACGGCAAGCAGAGTTCCGAGAGACAACGTATCCAACTTATTAAAGACGGCTAGGGAATAATTTTGATCAGAATGAGCAGACACAATACGATCACGTTTTCCAGACAATCCAGTGAAAACACGTAGGCGAGAGTCGCATATACACCGCCGTTTGGTAAAAATGTTTCGTAGATGTTTGGTGTCTGACGATCAGATCAATGTTGTGAGAACCTTCCCAAAATATAGATTGTTGAATCCCACAAGGCTCACACGACATTGAATGTTCAGATAACATCGTCAACCACATTTAATCGAGGCTTTCAGAGATTTGAGAAATGTGCCCCATCATATAACTTTTTTCTCGGACAACTGTATTTGCAAGGAAGTACAGATATAATTTAAATACTAACTGCACAACAAAGGGAAAAAAATGGCACCGACCGGGACCGCCATCCCTGCGCACTCGTTTCAGGGCACACTCACACTAAGAATCGGCGGCCGCTGGACTGGCATAATGATACGGCACGCAGGTGTAGCGCACCGGGTTGCACCACGGCCGACCATCTTTAACTTGTCGTCGGACGGGGAGACAATGAAGGGGATGATGATATTCGAACCAAGGCGGAGATGGGCTGGGGCTCGCTTCTCCGGGGTGCGGAGCGAGTGGGCACACAACAAAGAGCACCATCTTGAGGCAACATGATCAAATGAAAATCAGCCTGTAAATGGAAATTTTCAACCAAATGCAGGCAAGTATTGACAAGTGTTAGAAGTGGCTGAAACCCTACCAAAAGTTGGAGAAACTCCGTGAGCAAAACCACTACTAAAGATAGCGGGAATTGTAGCCAGCAATCTCAGGTGCATCCGAGTCTGGGATGGTGTTATCAACTCATGTAACTCATGAGGGCGTTGCAGGCCTCCGTACCGCATCCATCCTCAACTCCGGCGATCGGCAGCTGACGGGACTCGAATGGCGTGCTTCAACTTGCTTTGAACTTGCTTGGGGGGTAATAAGTTAATCTCAGAGACCGGCAGTTTTCGGATGATTTTTTGGACAGACATGTTCCGCCGAGTCTCCTGGTCCACGTTCAGATTTCCGCCAAGAGTTGATGGACGATCACGCCGGCAATTACCGGTCTGCCACGAGCAGTGTGACTATGACTCACAATCGTCACGCGTGGCTGTGTTCGTGCCTCCATCTTCCTCACCTCCAGGTTGCCTCCAGACTCCTCGTGCTCTAGTTCGGCCGGAATTCAATGCAAATGATCGCCTCTGGGGTTTCCGAGGTCAACATCCCCAGACTACAGCTCTGCGGGACTCGAGCTATCCCTCGAATGTCTCGCCTACTTGCCATCATTAGAATTCGAAAATCTGCTCCAATAAGTCGCTGCGTTCCTGCTTCGTAAACACGCCCTTTATCAGGGACTTTTGATCATTGTAAGCTCAAAATGCCGAGATGACTCAAAAGAGTCGCTTGCTTACCAATGACGTGGCGCTTCGGCAAAACGGACCTCTTTTTTAGACTGACGTAAGCAAGCTCCTCTGAGCTTATCCCACAGCTTATGCTGCGGCTGACGGAACCACATCTGCCGGCTGAACAACAATCTAACGTCTGCTCCCGGCAATTGAAATCGAGGCAATATATTCGCGGATCAGGGGGTATTAAGGCGACGCGCATCTGCTGGTACTTGACCAAAACCCCCATCCTCAATCCCCCTCATCGGAATCAACAACACCACCATGCCTTCAATCGCCACCGTCCGCGCTGCGAATGCGACTTACGCCCCCTCGTATCTCCCTGTCGCCATCTTCGTCGGCGGCACCTCCGGGATCGGGCGCGCCACAGCAGAGGCCTTCGCTCGCTACACCAGCGGTAACGCACACATCATCCTCGTCGGGCGCAACGCCGCCGCCGCCAACACGATCCTCGCATCCTTCCCCAAGCCCTCCACTACCTCCTCGTCGCAATGGAAGCACGAGTTTGTGGAGTGCGACGCGTCCCTGCTGAGCAATGTGCACGCGGCGGTGGCAGAGCTCCTGGCACGCCTTCCGCGGGTGCACTTTCTCGTTCTGTCCGCGGGGTACTTCAGCTTCGCGGGGCGGGATGACACGGCGGAGGGACTCGACCGCAAGCTCGCGCTGAGCTATTATGCGCGCTGGGCGTTCGCGACGGGAATGCTTCCCGCGCTGCAGCGCGCGCGCGCCGCCGGGGAGGCCGCGAGCGTCCTCAGCGTACTTGGCGCGGGGCACGGGCCCGCGGTGGATCTGCAGGACCTCGGGCTGATGAAGGGCTATAGCGGAAAGGCGGCGATGGACGCGAGCGCGACGTACACGGATCTCATGGTCGAGGTGCGTTCCACTATTTATTCTTCCCATTTGTTTTTATTGACTTGCGTTACAGGAGCTCGCTGCGCGTAATCCCGACATCGCCTTCACGCACACCTTCCCCGGCTTCGTCAACACCCCGCTCTTCAACTTCGAGCACTGGGCCGCGCGGCTGATGTCGCCGCTGATCAAGCTCGCGGTGTACTTCATGGCCAAGAGCGAGGCGGATGCGGCGGAGTATCAGCTTTATGGCCTGTTATCCGAGACGGAGGGGGCGCATCGCCGGGGCGAGTACGGCGACGAGATCAAGGAGGCGCCGGCGTATGGACGGGGGTCGAACGACGCGAGCAGGCTCGTGTGGAAGCATACGGAGGAGATTGTCAGTGCGCATGCCTGAGATGGGATTGTCCACGCCCAGGCCTGAGGTGGATGTTCGTTCGTACATATTTAAGAGTGCAAAAGGATCAGTCCGATGTTATCTAGTTAAAATAGTAGTACTCCCTGGTGCGCACACCCACTATATTTATATATCAAGTCTCATCCGTCTTCCCCTACAGTAAATCACCCCAAATAAATTACCGTCGTACCCCGCCGCGAAGAGTCTGAGTCTAGCCTCACCTCCGTCTCGATGTGAATAATCTGTTCATCAGTTCTACGTCAGGGTCCACGTCAGTCGATATCCCTTGCACGCCATTCAGTGTACTCACCCCGAGCTCTTCTCTCAACGGTAAACTATTCACTTGGTCTCAACTCACTCACTCACAAATGTTATCTCAGTCCAGCGGCACCAGTGACTACGAGCAGCGTGAATTAGCCATCCGCTCCTGGAGCATAAAGAGCCCGTGGTATAACGGTACCCTGCGCTCATCCCCGATGCTCACATGCTGAACACCGCGTCCCCATCCCCGAGTACGGTTTCGCGGCTCTACCTGGCATAGCAGGCGTTGGCGGTGTGTGGACTCATCGGCCCGCCTTCAGAGCTGTATCCGCATATCTGGCCCCGCGTATGGCGCTGGGTGCAGATCCTAGAGCTGCATCGCCACTTTCCCCCAGACGCGGAATCCGTCGAGGTTGCCTGCTGCTTCCTCGCCGCGCTTTTCGGTATGCTCCACCACGACGAGACCGACAAGGTGATACAAGCTTCGGCGGGAGTGCATGCGTTCCTCGGGCGCAGCTGGGCCGCGCTGGATGCCACCCACGACCCGGAGAGGATGCAGGTACCGCTCACGGCGCTGTACTATTTTATGCGCACCTCTGACTGGAACTCTGCCAATATCGACGAGTGGATCAAATGCTCGGGTGAGAGCGCTGTGGACCTCGCGGTACTCATCGTGCGCCAAATCTACCTCACCATCGGTTCCGTGCGCACGTCCCTCTCCCGCATGGTGCTGTCCTGCCTCTCTGGGATCCTTGCCTTGGTGCGCTACGGGGGCTGTTCGCAGCTTCTGCAGCCGCTTCTGTCCGAGGGGATCGTCGGCTCCGTGACGCAGACGCTATTCCCCTCGCCGTTACTATTATCCCGGGGGTGGATGAGGCGCTGGATATCTGCCTCGGGCTTGTGGCCGCGACGATCAGCGCGTCGCCCGGGTATCCTTACCTTCCCGGCGCGCTCGACGTCGGCCTTCTCGATGCTATCACCCTTCTCGGCGGGAAAGATTTCCAAACGATGGACCTGCCGTCCCACCTCCAGCGAGTTCTAGGCGACATTCTCCCTGGGGCGATAGTGTACCATCCCTTCGTGTGTGCCGTGCGGAGTAATGCTCCGAGGGTATGCGAATGGCGTAACGCGCGGTTCGTCAACCCGGAGATCCGTGCAGATTGGATCTCCTTCCTCGAACTCGTGGAAGAACGCGTAGACGTTCTCAATTCTTATGAGTCCTCGGAATACGTCTGCACGAAAGCGTGCGATGGGCCCTAGGTGCGCGTTTTTACGTCTAAGATTTATGCATTCGTTGACATTCTAATATTTAGTGCGGGACTCTCATCCCCAAGCGTAATATTAAACGCTGTTCTGGCTGTCGCCTCCATCATTACTGCTCGGTCGAATGTCAAACTTCCGGATGGCGAGATGGCGGCCGCCGTCAAATATGCAAGCCTCTGCGATCCACTCGTACGTAGCCCACACGATCATCATCCTGCAGGTTCGTACCTCTGTCCAGCTCAGCCGACGGAACTGACCAGGCGGGAGGCGGTCTTCCTACGCCTCACCTTGAATCACGATTATCAGGCCAATAAGCTCGACGTCCTGCTGAAACAGCTCACAGTCATCCACCGCACGCGCTCCCCGGAAATTGGGACCGTGTTCGATTATTTCGAGGGCCGTTGTACGATCCACGTGGGGCTTTGGGCCAAAAACCGGGGTGTGAGCTCCCGCCGCAGCTCGCGGGGCAATCTTCGATGAGGTTGCACAAAGTCATTTTTGACAGGGGCGGGATCCACGGTGGCCCGGACGATGACCGGAGAGTGTTTCGCAGCTACATGTTGCGGTCGACGAGTGAAGCGTTGACGGACGGGTTGGTCAGGATCGCGGATGCGCTGCCGGATGGCGCGGACGTGGTGCAACTGGAGCGGGAATATCCCGTCGTCTTCGAGGTGAAGATGCTGAGCGAGCTAGAAATCTGGGAGACGTATGGGGATTCATATGACACCTACTTGTGGTTCAATTGTGCCCTGCAATAAGACGGGACATTTTATGACATGCGCCATCCTACCATTCTTTACAGCCATTGACAGTACCGAAGGCGCAAACGGAAATTTTCTCATTTCAATGTTTTCGAAGAATTATCGATATCTCGGCGGGGTCTCTATGGATGATCGCGCGCTTAACTACAGACTAGTCTATCACCCCGGTGTGTGAGTCAGCCTCCCGTCACGCTCACGGTCACACGCTCACCACAAACCAAGATGGCCGAAAATGTGGCTGCAACAGCAATCCTCCCACTCGAATTGGAACGGCATATCTTCGAACTGGCAGCACTGTCCCGTCCTGTGTCTATTCCGAACTTCATGCGCGTGGCTTGGCGCGTGATGTAATTTAATAGGTTGCACTAGAGCTGTTAGGCTTTGGGTTACAATCTCCTGAAGAGATTGGTCTCTAACCCTCAGCTTATATATTACACAAGAGGTAAACTAGAGTATTCTACAACAATCAGAGGAGTTCTATATTAGTGATCCGCTGAGTAAGTCCGCTCGGGGATCGGCCTGATTACCCCTTATGGTCATTTCTCCAACAGCGCGTGAAGCATTGGTGAGACAATTCTGCAATTTTTCGCCCATCGTCTCATATGTGCTCTCATCCAGGGTAGAGCCGCTACTCTATCGCACGCTGGTTATTACCACGAATAACATTGAGGAAATACCTCGATTCGGAATGGACACATTCGACCGCATTGTGCGGACCAAACCGGCGTCCTTCCTGCGCGATTCTGTGCGCAATCTTATCGTCGAGTTCGTTGGAGTGGAACAGATTAAACTAATCCTCGCGACTTGCACTGGTCTAGAGAACATCTGGATCGCCGCCACTGGTTCATCAACGACCCCGCTTCTTCCCGCAGTCGGGGGCATTTCGCTGCGACATCCTTATTGTGATTTCGAACAGCTCTCCAGATTTTTCATCGCATTCGAATCATTCGCCCAACCGTTTTTCAGCCATCTGACACATCTGGAGCTGTTCAATGGCTTGAATGATGCCGACGAAGACCCCGCGGCATGGGATGGCATCGCCGGGCTTCCACACCTTACCCACCTGTCATTTGCCGCCATCCATCTCATCGAGTTCTGTCCCCACCTCCTCGATACATGTAAATTCCTCCGCGCGCTGATCATCCTGGGCTTCCCGCGGACGGCCTTCCTCCTCCGTACGGAGCTCGCGCTCCTCGAGAAAGATCCGCGCTTCGTGCTGATGCCGCTCGAGAGATATATCCAGGATTGGCAGGTGGGGGTTCTCACTGGCGTTGACTACTGGGCTCGGGCAGACACGTTTATTGCCAGGAGGACTTCCGGAGAAATTCAAGGTTAGTCGGCCCGGCATCATCTATGAGCGACGACACCAAGTTTTTTCAGGAAGCGCGTACTGTTCAGATGAGGATTCGGACGAAGATAGTAGCTCCACAGGATAATTTCAATCCGTTTGCTTTTCGTCTCTGCCGACCTAATGTGACCACGCTGTGGATTCCACGACATACAGTTCCAAACTCCGGCTCACTACTGTGAACCTCCAACGTGGATATAATGCTCCAATCACTCATGAACATGAAATAATCAGTTCTCACACTTCGCACACTTCGCACACTTCGCACGACCCGACCATATCAGGGCCGCCCACCTGATGGGATATTTTGTGACTTTCGGTTCAAGCCTAACGCTTGACTCTACAGACGAAACCAGCACATTGATCTACACTCAGCTTCAAACCTGTGACGAATATTGATCGTGAATGCGTCTAGTTCCGATAGTGAACCTGTCCCGTTTGCTTGCCACGGGAAGACATTCCCCCCCTCGAGTCTCTGGGCGGATGTACTCAATGCTACTTCCGAGTAAAGGCTGTGCGTTCAACCGAGCCGCATCAGCACTCAGCGCACTTTTCTAGTCACCAGCCCTAGTCATCGGCCGGTTCGGGCGGTCACCTAATGATTGTAGGGACATCTTTGAGGCAGCTTATTCAGACAGAATTCGCTGACTACGCAACACGCCTCCGAGGTATAAGATGGCTGAGACGTGGTCCCTGCCGTCCCCACAATGGCTCTCATCACAAACGCCCGTGTTCTCTTCAAGTCCGCTCCTAAGGGTGCGTGTCCCCGCCGCGGCCCAGGTTCCTAGCCAAATTGATTGACAATCCGTACAGATTATCCCATTCCACGAGGAGACGATTGTCTATGGTACTACACAGAAAGTCAACATCGATCCCTAGCCATTGAACGGAGGCTTCCTGGTCAAGACGCTTGTTCTGTCGATCAACCCCTATAAGCGCGGTGGATGATAAATCCACAGAAGGAGTCGTCTGTGGTGGGTCCGCCTCAGCTCGTCACTTTACACGTCTCATTCGTCAAAGCCTGCGTTCACACTCGGAGAACCGTGAGTTCCATTGTTCGACGGTTCGTGAAAATACTGAATTCCTTGGCCAGTATCGTCAGCTTCGGTGTTGGCCTCGTCTTGCGCTCTGAACATCCCGACGTTGCTCCAGGGAGATACATCTCGGGCATGGCGTTCCGTGCATTACCTAATACCTGCGATCTCCTGAACCTCAGACAACTAACGAGTCAATAGCCCATCAGGAATATTTCGTGGTTCCCGGTATGATGGGCTTGATCTTTCGAGAAGCACGTGGACGATGTACGTCGGCGCTGCGGGGATGCCAGGTGCGCCAGTTTTTTGTCCCCACCAACTGTCGGTGCTGATGACGCATGAAGGCAAGGCGGCGTACTTCGGATGGAAAGAACATTCTCATGCCAAGAAGGCACATCGCATGTGTTGGATGTATGAACCCTTGAATGGTACTACTGGCATATGTGAAGGGTGAAACTTCCTTCATCACCGCAGGTGCAGGTGAGTTGAATCCCAATTTATCATCCCTCGCGACTCACCCAAATAACCCCCGCGCAGGCGCCGTTGGCTCGTGCGTATAGGTTCCCCGGCTCAGCGAGGAATTAACCCGCTCAATTGACTCCCTAGGCTTATAATCCAGCTCGCGAAGCGCGACAGCCTCAATGTGATCGCCTCCGCGGGCTCGGACGAGAAGGTCAAATTCTTGCGGAAGATCGGTGCTGACGTCGCGTTCAACTACAAAACCACGGACACGCGAGAGGTGTTGGCGCGTGAGGGTCCCATCGATGTGTGCGTGTTCTTTCTTGCCGCCGGTCGCGCATAGCTTTATGCTCGCAGCTATTGGGACAACCTTGGTGGAGAGGTTCTGGCTGCAGCGCTGGAACATGCTGCACTGTATGCGCGGTTCATCGGACGTATTTGGTATCGGCCATTCTCAGCTGTTGATTTATACTTGCCCAGGAATGCGGGAATATATCAGGTGCGTCGACCAATATCTAAATGCGAGAACATTGCTTACAGGCCTCGCAGGTTATAACACCGGTTATCAGGGCATCAAGGCATGCATCGTGTCCTATGTACCAACACACCAAACTCATCTGATTGTGGCGGGACCCACATATTTTACACCTGACATATACTAAGTCGCTCACGATCAGCACCTTCGCTGTATTCCGTCTCACGAAGTACGAAGAGGAGTTCTACGCAACGGTCCTAAGCTCCCTCGTAGTCTGTCCTTGCACAGCTAAAGCAGTGGGTGGCCCAGTATTGGGAAGGACGGAGGCTATTTGATCATTAGTTCCGACTCAGGAAATTGCAAGATGTCCTCACTGGATGCTTGAGCTTCTACGGCCGCCATCGTGGCATTTCCATTGTGCATGGCTGGTGCCGCGGGCTCATCCGCGGAAACATTGTCTGAGATAATTTCAGTTCTGTACTTGTACGAAGCACCACACTACGCACCGGGACTCACAGACGAGGCGGAATGAACGGTTCACACAGCGCTATCACCTCCAATGCAGGAACAAAACGCCCAGAATAGCTTGCTCGTGGGGATCTCCGGCCCCAGGTAGTCCATCGGCATCTTGGAGACATTGCCCGATCCAGCACAGACACTTCTCCTCCGGGTGTACCGTGCATACCTTGGGCATCGCAAGCGCAACCAATTCGTTTTCGGCGTCCCAGACGGTCGTCGGGTACGTCTTGTCGTAGTGGTGCACTGTTATCCGATCCGAGGGCACCACTGGCACCAGCATCTTGACGGCCGCCCTCAACCTGTTAAGCCCCTCGACGTCGTTGACCGACGGCGCTTCTAGGAGGATACTGCGAGCATGCCCCTTGATGGCCTTGTACCCCGGGTCGGTGCATGATGTCCAGGCACTTATTCGAGACCCCAACGGGCATCAAGCCGAGCTGTAAAAAAAATTCGGGATCATCGTCAACCCTGGCTGGATAGACGCGCTCTCCTGGACGAGACTGAGGGATTAGGCGGCGGAGTGCAGCGTCGAACGCACCAAGATATTGCGTCCCTGCGGATTTGTCCGTCGACTTGAGGATCCCTGCCAAAGAGTCCAAATGGTTGTCTGTAAGGATACCGATGGCGAACTCGATCGCTAAGTCTGGGAGCATTCGAAATCCCACATCGGCAGCAGTACCTAAGGCCATCCTGTATTGCACCCTGGTCCCGTCGTTCTGGATTTCCACGGCGCGCCGAAGTGAAATTCAAGTCCCCGTGGAACGAAATTCTCGGTACCCACATATCAGGTATCGTCTCGGATTGGTCCCTCGAGCCCATTTTCATACTGGTTCTGAGTGTAATTGCCGCGCCGTGCAATATGCCCCTGACAACACTGGGGTCGTCAAACACCCTGTAATTCAGAGACCCGACCCCTGACTTTCAATAGTCAAGACAAACCACCCTGAATTTAGTTTCAGGTAGCTCAGGATCCAGGTACTTTCTCAGGTACTCTGGTAGATTGGTCTGAACAGCGTGAAATTCAAGATCTGTTGTAGTGGAAATATTCAAGTTCAAACACAGTGGAAAAACACAAAGATGTCAAAATTTTACTTCTGATGTTTCTCCTCTGCATGAGCCTCATCCGTGGCATCTTGGCCTGTGCAGAATGCTCGTTGACGTTCGTTGGACTTGTCGTTAGGAATGTGCACGAAATCGGGCATCACCGATTCAATTTGATGTGTGTCGGACATCATTGATCACGGCACTCTCGAACACTCGAACCCAATTGGAACCACACACCAGCTGACTATCCGCAACCCATCCGTGCTGGCTGATGTCTTCAACTCCCATAGCATGCTCGGGGTCAAGACCTTCAAGACACCTCCTTGTCGCCGAGAAGGCAACTCTAAGCGGCCCAAGTTCTCCATGGAGCCGCAGTTGGAGCTGCTCCATGACTCCACCGCTTACGCTAACACATATAAAGGTCAGTTTGTGGGCCATACTGCTTCTCCTTCCTCATGGCACAGCGCCAATTCTGTCTCCCTTTCCTGTCCCTCGCGGTCTCGAGCACGGGCTTCTGACTCGCTTCCAGTCAACCATCCCGACGCGTACCTCCACAAGACTACAACGCTGCGACAGGTTTGTCTCTTGCGTCACCGGAATCCGGATGACGTGGCACGCATTCGTGATCCCGCAGGTGCGTTTTGCGGTGCCTCGCTATGGAGGAAACTTGTGTGCATCTGGGTTATGAGGGAAGGTGCGTTGATTACCCTCAGGCTATCTTTGTGTTTGCCTAGCTAACTTGATATCCTGCACATGTCTTTAGGACTGGCTTCACGCTCAACTGAAGGTGCCATAGCTTGGCTCAGCATACAGCGGTGCGCCCTTGGTCTACTTGATGTTATCATGCATTGACACCTCGGCGTCAGCCGACTCTGACGCCGTCAACGCGTTGAAGCTTCCGACGACCACCCCAACGACGCAGAGGAGGGTTCCCGAGCGGGAGAGAAGATCGAGAGGGATCATGGCCCAGCGGCGTAAACAAACGGTAGTTACCCATGTGGTTACCCATGTAATTCATAGTCAATCCTATTGAGTTCCACTCTTTTTTGGCGTGAAATTCCATGAGTTTAAGCCTTAATTTGACCACCCAGTACAACAGTCAGTACCGCTCGAGCTGAGAACCAGGTCGTAACACCCTGAAATGGACCCCTGGAATGTTTACTTTTATACCTGAAAACTGATTGCCTGAATTTTAACATTGTATGGTGGAATACAAGGTATTTGACGCTGTAATACAAGGGGATTCGTGTTGACTTCGCGCATTGAAATCCAAGTAGTCTGACACCCCCAGTGCAAGTAAGCTTCTAACTTCCTAACTACCCCCACTTACAATCCCACCAGCAATTGTGCTGGATCAATCCGAAACCCACCCCCTCCGCCATACATCTCGTTTTTCTGCGTGCTGTTAGAATGTCGATTTTAACCAACGTCACGTGGGAATGGTTAGCAGAAGAGCCTGGCAAACGTGCAGGGGATTCATTCAGAAACAGTACATACTTATACAAATTCAGGCAGGCACGAAACGAATCCAAGAGGAGGAATTGAGTAAAGATGGATAGTGCGAGCAGTGTGGCGTCGCCGTGAAGTTCAGCGACACTGGGCGTCGCCGTGGAACGCCGAGTCGGATTTGCGCGCGCGTGGACTCGTAATTCCAACACGTACTTCATCGGCTTGAGTCCTATATCTCTGATTTCTTCGTACGTGAGCTGCAGCATTGCTAGGCTGGGGCGGTCTTATTATTGAGACCTACAATGAATCTTGACCGTAACTGATGTCCTCAATGATACTTCCGAGCCGGCGATAGAGGTAAAGTACATTTCACGCCTTACGGCTGTAAATGCATTCACTTGACATCTCGCAACACGTTTTCCGGCTTCCACAGGCAGTCTTCGACCTGATCGCAATGAGAAAAAATCTTCGCTGTATCAATCTCTGGGGAATGGTGGAAGCATTGGTCAATTCGTGCAAATTACATGTACTAATCATTCCCTGCAGCAGGCATTTTTGGAATATCTCAGTCAACTTTGAAAGTTTGAAGAATCCCTTCCACCATTCCGCAGATATAAAGGGCCTGAACAAATTTCTGGTTTTCACAATGCTAATTGCCTGCGTAATGAAGTGCAGAGAGAGTCGGGTCAGTTGAAATACACGGCAATCCGGCAAATAAAGCGTGGGAATTGATTTTTGTCACCGGTGATTGCCTACCAGCCTGAGTCATCGGGCGCAGCTGAACGGGCTGGAATCTACTAGAATCAATCCATCCATCACCAGGTGGGAACTTTTGTGGCAGCTTATTCAGGCGGATTCGCTGACTACTCAACACCGAGGTATAAGATGACGGCGGATTGCTGACTTTTGGCCCCACCATGGCGCCCATCACTAACGGCCGTGTTCTCTTCAATTCCGTTCCTAAGGGTGCGTGTGCCCGCCATCGCCCAAGTCCCTAGCCAAATCAATAGCGAGGTTAACAATCCTGCAGACTTTCCCGTTCCCGGAGAGACGACTGTGTACGATACCGCACAGACGATCGACATCGAGAGCCACCCATTGAATGGAGGCTTCCTCGTCAAGACGCTCGTTCTCTCGATCGACCCCTATCTGCGCGGGAGGATGACGAGTCCAGAGAAGAAGTCATATATGGTGAGTCTGACTCAGCTAGCCGATTTACGCCACTCATAGTTCGAAGCCTGCGTTCACGCTCGGAGAACCGTGAGTTTATGCTCGATGAGTAACGAGCTGAGGATAAACTGACTTGCTTGATTAGGATCACCGGCTTCGGCGTTGGCCTCGTCGTACGCTCCGACAATCTTGACGTTGCCCCAGGGAAATACATATATGGCATGGCGTTCCGTGCGTTATTTACCTCTTGCAATCTATTGTACCGCAGGCAATCACTGAATGCCCCCATTCCCAGACCATCAGGAATATTTCGTTCTTCCCGATATGACGGGGTTCATATTTCTTGAGAAGAACCCGAAGCTGCCGTGGTCAGTGTACGTCGGCGCTGCCGGAATGCCAGGTTCGCCAATCTTGTCCTTCGATCAAATGCCGGTGCTGATGACGCATGAAGGCAAGACGGCGTACTTCGGATGGAAAGAATATTCTCATGCCAAGAAGGCATGTGGCATGCATTGAATCTTCAAACCTATGGCTGGTACTGACACAATGTATGAAGGGTGAAATTGCCTTCATCACCACCGGCGCAGGTTCATTGAATTCCAATTTATCCTTCCCCCCCACTCACCTAACAAAACCCCGCGCAGGACCCGTTGGCTCGTGCGCATATGTTCCCGGCGGATCAAACGTTTTTTTTATTCATTCACTTTATCCGCTAGGTTTGCCATCCAGCTTGCGAAACGCGACGGCCTTAAAGTCATTGCTTCCGCGGGTTCTGACGAGAAGGTCAAATTCATGCTCAGTATCGGCGCTGACGTCGCGTTCAACTACAAAACCACGGACACGCGAGAGGTGTTGGCGCGTGAGGGTCCCATCGATATGTACGTATTCTTTCTTGCCGCCGGTCGCGCCAAATTTTATGATCGCAGCTATTGGGACAACGTTGGTGGAGAGGTTCTGGATGCGGCGCTGGAATATGCGGCGGTGTATGCAAGGTTCATCGTACGTGTTCGGTCTCGTCCATCTTCCGCGATATTAATTGATTCTTGCCCAGGAATGCGGGAATATCTCAGGTGCGTCGACCAATATCTAAATGCCAGAACGTTGCTTACAGGCCTCGCAGGTTACAACACCGGTTATCAGGGCGTCAAGGTATGCTTCGCGTTCTCCCAGCACAACAAACTCATCTGATGGCACTTGGCCGCGTAGAATATAAACCTGACATACGCCAAGTCGCTCACGATCAGCGGCCTCGCGGTATTCCGTCTCACGAAGTACGAGGAGGAGTTCTACGCAACGGTACCACAAGCCCTCGCAAATGGGGAGATCAAGTACAGCGAGGACGTGTCGTATGGATTGGACAAGGTCGGGGATGTCTTGCTCGCGGTTCAGACGGGGGCGAACAAGGCGAAGGCAGTGGTGGTAGTTGCGGAGGAGTAATTATGTTGGAAGGGAGCCCAATGCAATAATGAATTGATTCCTACAAACTAGTGGTCACGAGTTCAACACCAGCTTCATTTCATCGGAGCAAATGTTCTGCGCCAGTGAATTTCACCATGAAATATGTAAATATGCGGCCCTGGCCTCACTCTATTGTTCCACTGTGAATCTTTGATCTCGAGCGTAATCTAATCTTTCATCGCCCACTACCGGTCCTCTTATCTTCCGAAAGGCGATGTCCTGGCGAGGGACATGGGCCTCTACAGCGCGAGCACCGCCATTTACAGCATTGGGGCGCTTCGGAGACAGTTGAAGGACATGTCTAATGAAGAAGACCGTGACAGGGCGCACAGGCATGTACCAACCCGTGAGGATGCTCACCGATGTGTCCGGCTCCAATGAGGGAGGGCGACGGGGTGAAAAGTCAATTGTGCTGTGTAAAACGAGAAATACTGGGATCTTCAAATGGCCGTTCTTGGCGCAGGATAATTTTAGTCCCTGGACGATTTTTCTAGGCGGCCGAAGAGGTCTCATAGCTAATGGTCCTGTGGGTAACGATCTGCCGCTAGTGCATTTGATAGGCTCTAATGAGGAGGAGTGGAATATGGGCAGCAGACCGCCGAGAAATTTCCCAAGCCTCGGATGGTGTGATCCTCGTGGATGTTATAATTGGTGGTCGATCGGATTTGAATCACCAGTCACCCTCACTGCGCGCCTGAACAGCATGGAGGGAGGTACCAAGAAGAAGCGGCGTCTAAATCTCGTACGCGCGCTAAACGATGTATAGGGCCGGGTTTGCATTGGGTGTGAGAGAAGCTGGTGTGTCCTTCGTCGGAGGCGAGGAGGATCACCGAGCAATGGCCAGGAATTGGGAAGTCTTGCAAAGGAATGATGAACATACTGGACACGGGAGGGCGGGAGTGGTCTCACCATGTCGACAGATTCGAAGCGCAGGGGATAGAAGATTGCTTTTACTTAGGTACTGTCCTCGTCCGAAGCGTCGGAGTCGTCGGAATCGTCGGAATCTTCTTCTAGACAGTAGACGCTCCCTTGAAGGAAATCAGTCGTCGGTCGTCGATGATACAGGGCCAACTCACGTTCAATTTCTCCAGAAATCCTCTTGGTGATGAACTGGTCCGCCCGAGCCCAGTAGTCGGACCCACCGAGGGCGCCTCTCTGCCAGTCGGAGATGTAGCTTGTGACAGACATCGCGACAAAGCGCGGATCGCGGGCGACGCTTTCTAGCTGCATAAGGGGGAAATCGGTTGCCGAGTAGTGCACGATGATCAGGGCACACAGGGATTTGCATCCTCGGAGTAGATGAGGACAGATGGGGAGAATATGGTTGGTGTCAAATGCCAGGTGAGTGAGATGCACGAGCGCAATGAGGCCGTCCCATTTCGCATGGTCCTCATCAAGTAAGCCGTTTATAGATAAGCCATTAAAGAGTTCCAGATGTGTAAGATTGCTGAAGAACGGCTGGGTGAATGATTCTAACCCGATGAAAAATGCGCAGAGCTCTTGGAAATCACAATACAGATGTCGCAGCGAGATGCCCTCGACTACGGGAGGAAGAAGGGGGGTCGGGGAGCCAATAGGGGAGATCCAGAGGTTTTTGACCCCAGTGCAAATCGTGAGGATGGTTTGAATCTGTTCTGCTTCAATCCACTCGACGAGAAGATTCCGCACGGAGTCGCGCAGGAAGGAAGCCGATTTGGTCCGCGCGATGTGGTCAAATGTCGCCATGGTAAATGGAGGGATTCCGTCGATTGTATTGACTTCGCTGCAAATGACCAGAGTTCGGTAGAGCAGAGGCTCCAGCCTAGATGAGAGTATGAGCCTGACACGTCGCACACTAGAGGCAATTTTCTCACCAATGCTTCACGCGCCAAGCTACGCGCATGAGCCTCGGTATGGAGACAGGACGAGAAAGGGCTATCATTTCGAATATATGTCGCTCCAATTCGGGTGGAAGGGTCGGTGTTTCCGCCAGATTTTTCGGGCATCGTGGTTTGTGGTGAGCGGGTGACCGTTACGTTAGCACATCGTGACTCCCGGCAATTGCCGGGCTGATGGGGAGAACTTGAAACCCTCAAGAGAGATCGAAATCCCCACCATTTGGACAGCATCCCAGCACTCAAGTACATATGTATGCGACCGATTTACGGCTCTTACAAACAACTGCAGAGGAAAATACGGCCCTAGCCAAGCATTTCAACGAAAACCGTGCAGATTACTTGAGCGATCGGCCAGATCGATGATTTTCGATATTGGCTTCGAGATATGTCTGCCCTCCTCCGCCTCGTCAAAAAATTGATACAATTTGGGATGATTGGGAGATCTCCCCATGATTCAGCCGATGCTCCCTTCATTTGGTGCGAAGGATCTGGTGAGGGCAGCAACCCTTCCTACCGTGATAAAACTCAACCATCCGCATAGACCGACTTCCTTGGTGTCCACGATGAATCTTGTCTTTTGGAGGCCATTCGCTTTTCTGATGCTTTGAAATCCGGTTCAGTGTTGCAAGAATCTCTGCTTGACAACCCTGGCAAAGTCCCGGCGAGTCTACGCTACATAAAATGGGACGTTCCTCCGGATCCAAAGATATAGTTCCTAGAAACGCGCAATCAACGTACCACTGCTGTCCCGATGATCAGACCTCCAGTCGTGAAGGACAACGTCGATTGGACATCAGATATATTCTTGATCGTTTGTCATAATGTTAACTTACACTCAGCCTTTCTGGCCTCCAGTGCTGTTTCAGTCATGCGGAAACTCTCGCGACTCCACGTCTAGGCCTTTCCTGCCCTCCTCAAAAGCGTGTTTCGATCATGGAGCAAATCCAGCTGCTTCGATCATGCGGCAAGTCCCGAGCCGTGTTTGAACCCTCGGACCCGAATTCGAGCTTGATTCGAGCCACGCTGAGGGAAATCATTGCCCAGTGACATAACAGCGTGAATATTTATTCATCTGAGTACAATGGTCAATGTCAAGCAATGGCAAGGAGACAGCGGTTGCGCTTGGGAACACAAGTCAGCACCAAGAATCCCATTTATTTTGATGCTCCTCTTACCCACACGAGCCTCCGAGAGTGATCCCCAGGCCTTGGTCATAACAGAAATAGAGAGTTGTAGTGAATGTTACTCGAAATTGATGCTTCGGACGCGAGAGGGAGTTGAACATCGAGAGTGACTGAGGCTACTCGGACTCTGCAGTGATGGGTCGTAAAGATGGACGAGGGAGGTTCAGCTAACGATAAGATCTGGCGTGTTTCGGCATGTACGGGTACTCAGTGAGAGACTGGCGCGGATACAGCAATGCGCGCAGCCGTTCACGTGGCACAGCGGTAGTGTGATACAGCTGCCGTCGTGCGGCGGCAGTCACCGAAATTTGTAATTTGTGCAGCGGCAATCTGCGGCACTTTCCCCCGGCCCGCAGGAGAATCTCATGAATGAATGCAAGAAGAATATGTGCCCACATTAATTTGCCGTCCCACTGTTGAGTACTGAAGGAGTATCACACACCTTGATCATATGAAGGGTGAGTCTGGTAATCAGGGCAGTTGCCTGGAACATAAATAAAACATTTCAAGGAACAATGACGGATGACGCCCGCAGTCAGTGCATCACTATTCCGTGCCTGGCCCTCCGGGAGATCAGTTCGCTGAGAATGGGGTGCACTCGTGGAAAAGAGTCAGAGAAACTCGTGCTGTCTCGGAAGGCTCTAGCAAGAAGCTGTAACCCATCGTGGAATGCGGCCTTTGCGGAACGCATCGGAAATAACCGGAGCCGCCTATCCCGCCCTTCAGCGACGTACATGAGGTGCATCTCGAGCTTGCCACCACTTCGCACCGCCCGTGCCAACCGTGTCCGCCATTCGATCTTGAAGTCTTCAAGTTGAGTCGTCGGAACCGCGGAGGTGGCAATGACGTCGATGGGGACTCCAAATGGACGTGAATAGTCAAATCGGGTGACGAATTGTTCTGTGGGATGCTCGTGGATGAATTTGATTTGCAGGTACGACACGTTGTATATGAGTTCTTCGTAGTCGTGGTGTAGAACGGCGCGCATGAAAGACCTTTCGCGTGCATTGAGAGTTTCAGGATTATCTGCATTTTCCATGAGCGCAGGCGCTTATACCGGACAATAAAATGAGACGGACGATATTGAACAGATGCAAGTTCTTGGTAGACATCTCGGTGCCCATTCCGCCAGTCGGAAGCCTGACACTTCCGGGAGCAATAATGAACAGCCCTGCATTCGGCGCACCGACTGAACTTGTCTTTCTGGTCAATCTTGCCGCACTGGTTTAAATGTTAATTGGGAGTGGTGATGCGGAAGCGCGACGCACGTTCATATTGTCGCAGGCTGCCGATCGTTGCCTGTCTCGCGCATTCCAGCTATCGAGAATGCGAACACGTGTTGCAATTAACGCAACGAGTACCTCCCATGCTTCGAAAACTGGCGAGATTTTGAACGCGGACGAAACCTTTATGTCTTTGAAGGATTGTTTAATCTGCGTGACCGAACGATGGTACACAAGTGCGCCGGGGAGGATGGCACCCAGTAGCTGTTGTATGTGCGGGTACACAGAACAGGCATCGCTCGCGTCAGGGTTGGCTGTTGCACCATACGAGACAATGACCTGCAGTAATCCCGCCTCCAGCGCTTCAGTGACCCAAGGATATCCCGGCGGAGTGAGCAGATATTTCAAGAGTTCGTCGAAGCAAAATCGAATGGTCGGGGCCGTCAGCTCGTTCCCGGTGAGAACGACGCCGTCCAGGGCGCTGATCGCCGCGACGAGGCCAGCAACTATTCCGTTCGAGAGCAGGGCTTTGCGCAGAGGCCCATCGTCCTGATCTCGCTCTTTGCAGAATGTGATAGCAGATCCTTGGCCGGCGATACTCATGTCCGACTTCGGAAGGACGGTGCCCCTCGCGAGGTGGGCTACGACGGCGGCTGCTAGATCACCGATGCCCCCACCTAGGGCGTCGAGCACTTCTGCGGCATCTCGGGGATGGGCCATATCGAAGGTTATGATATTGAGAATCCGCCCCGCATCCTGGAGCGCTGCCTCTTCGACTTCCGGCGAGGATGACCGTTTATAGATCAGGATCTTCCAAGCCCTGGAGAGCAGGAAGCGGACTCCGTCAGTCGCGTAGATCAACCTAGCCGTCTCCTCGTGCCGAGCGAGCGTCATCAGGATGTACGCATCATGGAGACATGCTTCCGTCTCCGAGTCAGCAGCCGAGAAGCCTGGGAGGTAGTCCCAGTACGTATGGAGGAAATCAATCCACTTCCAGACACGCGGCCAGAGGAAGGGGGACGCGTCAATTGGCGTCAATCCCATCCGCGAGATCGATGCTAGGCCGTTGAGTGCTATGACGGCACCATCGATGGAAGGCAGCTTGGTACCCGTTGACAGTAAAGTATCGAGGGCGTTGGGATCGGGAATAGGGTCGGGATCGAGATTCGGATAGAGAGCCGGGAGAGACAGCACAATCTGGTCCTGCGGAAAATCTGGAGTCATAATGGCAGCGCACAAGCTCGCAAGGTGCTTCAAGGATCCTTTCGCAGCCGCTGCCGCGATTGTCTGAAAGGCAGTGTAAGCCAAGGAAAGGTGAACGGAACGTGTGGATGGTCTCACCCTCCGGTATCTGGGGAGTCTGTTTAGGCCTGAAAGCAGGAGAGAGGGGTGCATCGCTGCTCAATGGACGTCGTCGTGGCCTGAGAAGAAGTCTTGTTATCGTCAGATCTTGATGTCGGTAATCAGGATTTCTCCAGTGGGCCACTCCCTGGCGTGAGACCCTCCGACACAGTGTGCAGAAACTGAAGAAGTTTGATAGGAAGCCCGAGGAAGCCGAGAGAACACCAAGAAGTGCAGGACCATTGCACACTGGCAGCAAAACCAGCCTGCGACGACAGCAACTTCACTATCATTGTGGCAGAAATAGTGATGTGCGGGTCGGGCTTCAAGCACAGGCCCAGGCTTGGGTCGGTGAAGTTTCTGTCATCGCAGGCGGTTCCAGGTAGCTTACTAGACTTCAACGGGAAGTAAGGAAGAGACGAGAGACACTGCAACGATGTAACATTGATCCGGATCAGATCGGAGTATTCTTCCGAGAACGTCCGAGTCATGCAATCGCTCCCTGGACTCTGTTCCAGAGGTTAAACGGTTCGGGTAGGACATTAATAGCCATGTAAACCACGATTCGAAAGTCCAACATCCTGCTCCAATACTTAATTCCTCCAACCCTGTGCACGAATAAATAAGTTTGCCCATCGTACCAGAGAGCCGTGTACGCACTCCTTAGATTGTCAAGGAACTGATCCCTGGAGGCAAACATGTGCGTCGCCATCCAATGTTCCGTGTCCCTGGGATCAATAGTTTTCAATATTCGAGGGAACTGTGAAATAAGTACCGTCGAGGAAGGGACTCGACCAGCACACACGAGCCCTGCCCCCGCGGCCGGGGACGAAAGACAATTGAGGCCGCAAGTACGAGGTGGTGGCAATGGTTGACCGCCGTGCGCGAGATTCATAAACGCCCACATAGGCCTCGCGGCATCCCAGTCGACTCGGGCTCGGATCGCGCACAGCGCACGCCTGCCGCGACTTGCTGCGTGCATCGCTGCGTCGTCCCCAAATGGACCGAGTGGACGCCACGAAATGCAACTCTTTCACGTGCGCGCGACGCGACGCGGCTCATCGTGGCAATCCACAATCTGCAGCCAGAAAAAGAGCAGCGCCCTCGGGAGTACCTCCCGTCCTTCAATCAGATCAGACTCGGTTGGGTCTAGACGCCGCATCGATCGACGAACATAAATTCATTCGAAGATCCAAGATTACTCGAATACAACGGCGGGGTGTGGTCTGGAGGACGTTGCAAGTGCGCCGCAGCCGAGACGATCTCCCACTGCCGTGCGGGTGTGGAGGTCGCACTTGGCGAGTTGGAGCCTAGGGATGAGCAGCGCGAACGCGAGGGCGAGAACCACAAACGCCGGGAGGCACTCGAGCGTCTGCGAAGTCGCTTCGGGCTAGGATCGCGCACGCCCCATGGCCAGCTGCAAACGCTTCGCGCGACGTGCATTGCTGCACGCGACGTCCGCCCGCCCCGCCCCAGACAAACGCAGCACACGCCACGCCCGCGCAGTACCAACGCTCCCCACGCCCACGCCCACCACCGACGCCGCCGAGATAACGCTCACGACCCGCAGAACACCGTGACAGACATCGCAGGAACAGCAAACGGGAACGGGCGCACCTGGATCGAAAGCCCAGGACCTGCAAAATCCGTGGGCCAGGATGCGAGCTGGGGCGGGGGGAGACGTACGTGTAGCGCGTTTTCCTCCTCCTCCGCTGGACTCTGCGCTGCTCTACAGCTCATGCAAGCGCCTTGGTAAGTGCCGCTGTCCAGCGCATTGCGATAGCGCGGCGTCGCAGGTCTGGACGGGGCAAGAGCTGATGCGCGCCCGATACCGCCTCCCTCTGCTCCTCGCGCGCGCCCGTGCCCGTGCTCGACTATAGCACCGGGCTGAATCCAAATGAGGCTGCGTCAGCACCAACGCACATAGCCCGCGCCCCTCCCCTCCCATCCCCGCACCCAGGCGCCATTCGTACGAAAGGCGCGCCGCCCGCGCATAGCCTGCATACATTCCGCGCCAGACACTCCTCGACGCGAGCGCGATGCTACACGCAACGTCAGCGAGTGTGCCGAAGGGGAGTGGCGCGCGTACCATAGAGCTGCGCACTCCTCCCTTCCCTCCGCAAAGAAGCGCCGATGTACCAGCGGCGCGTCAGCACTGATTCTGCGGACAGAATAGGGCGTGTGTTTGTGCGGCAGAGCCGCGGACGCACAGAGACGCCAGCATAGATTTGTACACAGTGTCAGCAGCGATCCTGGAAAGAGAGTGGCGCACGTACCGTACATTCCTCCGTCGCACCCCCTCCGTGCCCTCCACGTCCTCCTCCCTACTTCCTCCGGGCAGACACAAATTGGTGCGCCGCGCACACCGATGTAGGCCCTCCCCTGCACATATACCTGCCTCTTCATCCACATCGACATCCGGCACCTGCATCGCTGTAACCTACCCCGCATCGTCCGCGCCAGCGCTAGTCTTCAGTGCCGGGTCCCTGTGCCAGCGCATCCGCACTCGTGTCCCCACCACGCTTTGCGCTCCCGCCCGCCACCGTCGTCGGCTGGTAACCGGTAACCGCACCAACGCATCCTGCCATCGTGCTTCGTGCTCACGGGAGCCCAGCTCCGCGTGCCACTCTGTATGCGTAGGCAGCGGACGGCGCAGGAGGGGTAGGACGAGCGTGCGCTTGCCCACCAGCGATCGCGAGTGTGAGTGCGAGTGTGCTGGCGGTGTGACGCCAGGAGGAGCGGACGCGCTTGGAGCGGGAGGGGCGGGTCGGAGCGGGGCGGGGCGGGGGCTGGGCGGGGTACTAAGGGCCGAAGAGGAGGATTTTCGCGCTGGGGGCGTCAAAAGGCGGTGGCAGGCATGCGTCAAGTGGGAGACGCTGATGCTGTGGGCGGATGAGGTCGCGGGCGAAGACGAATCGAGGAAGAACGAGGGATTTACTGAGAGTGGGAGCTAGTGCGAGCGTCGAGGTGGTAGTACCGCCCCATATGTAGAGAGCTCGACGATGTCGCGGTGGCAGACGGGAAGAAACGGTGCACGTGGTCTTCGTATCAGTGATGGGATCCAAACATTGCGTCAACAACACGTCCTATCAAATTCAACTGGAAATCGAATTCTACCACACAGGCCTAGCACACCCAGAGAGTTTTCCGTTCACTGTACACTGGATTCGAATTTCGAACGTACTCGAGGTATGTTGGCCGTTAGCCTGCTTTGCGCAAAAATAGATTGCAAGGTTGATTCGAGGTGGTGTCTTGTATAAATATATAAATCGTCATGCACTTGCTTCGTTCCCAAAACACCCTGATTAAGGTCAGAACAGCCCTCAAATCCCACTCCATTTCCGGTGCCAACAGATGGTTCGAATCCACCCCGAAGATTTAAAGGTGCGTCGACTCCAAGTACTCGCTGGCCTATTCCTTCGAAAAAGCACTTCGCTAGCATTGCCTTTATCCTAGGAGCCTGTGCACAAAGTAAAAGACATGTGCTCTGACTTCAGGAAGCCGTGGGTGAACTGCAACTGGGTATATTCGCAGGCAAGCCCCTCCCCGCATGCTGAACCCGGCTCGGAGCCTGAACTCCCCAGGCGATTCTGGGGAGACCTGGGCTGCATCCAGAGCGGCCCATCCGGAGCCGAGCCCCCAAACCTCCGTCTGAGACATGGTCGACGCGGGGGCAAAAAATGTCTCACCTCCTAATTTCCCCCGGTATAAATTGACACCCGTTTTCGCCCTCCCTCTTCACAGATTCGCTCTATAGCTAAATCACCCCAAACACAGTCATATTTGGTAAGGCTTTTTTGACTGCCTTCCACCTTTTGCTGACGACCGGATACTAGCTCATATTTGATCATGTCTCCTCTTCGCTACAGGGTTCCCAAATTGGGATGACATGAGGGTCTGTGTCCGAGACTAAATTTGGTGGGGATTTGAAATGAGAACACCCACGCCGGAGCGTAGCGACGGCATGGCTTGTTTAGTATCACCGAGACGTGTTTGGTGGCCGACTCCCTCCCAGATGGCGTGATAATACATCATTGCGGTCCGAGATACATCCTCGAAGGGTTGAAACAGCCTCCAAAGCCTAGCGCCGCGTCAGTTTGGATACCTCGTTCGAAACATCATGACCGTCGCCCCCCTCGATCTCCAACAGTTGTTCCTCAGCCGGCTTCTCTTTGACAGTATCACAAATCTCCTGATCAGTCGTGTCGTTCATTGTGGCCTGCTCTTCCGGCATGTCAAGTGACTCCTTGATGTTCATGGAATTGCCACGACGATGTAAGGCATGAGCTTAACCAGGTAGATGATCGCAAGATGTCTTTAAAATGCCCGCACATCTAATTTCTCCGTTGAACTTCCACCCAGCATTGATGTTGGGGCTGCCGATTCCTCATCTTTCAAAGGGTTTGTAGGACGAGGGGATATGATTTAAATCTCGAAGCAATTCAACTGCGCCGACCTATGGCGGTCACTTTGCGCTTTTAATAATCCTGGACTTTTTCATGTGTTTCCGGGTGTTTTCCGGCCATTTGAGGGATGTCTGTGTATTTGTCTTGCACCTTCAAACACATTTCCAGACTTCCCAGTAAAATTTTGCTCCTGCAAGAAATGGAAAGTTCAGGGGACGAAAAACATATTTCCGGGGAGCGATTTTATGTAGTCACGTGACCCGGCGCGTCCTTCACCATCAGTTGCATCACAAAGCAACACCGAACACCCTCGTTGTAAACCATTATCCACTGTTTTGCGACCATTTGAGAGGATCCATGAGAGTTAATGAGTTCATACATTGAGTTTCAATGTCATTTGCAGTGTTCCCATCCTGGGATGTCTATGTCGAGGTCAAATTATGACCTACACTGCATTCAGCCCAAACCTAGACGCTAGTTGTGTCTGTGTGGTTAGACTGATTCAGGCCCGGCTAGCCGTGTACGTGTGTCCAAGTCACCTACATCAGACTTTTGACAAATAGCTTGTGAGCTTGTACAAGGCCAAACAAGGCCATTCAAGGTCAATCAAGCCCGCAATCTCGCAAGCCCACAAACCATGTGCCAATTCTTACAAGGTCGCCAAAAGGTCGCGGGATCGACTCTGTCTTGTGGCACAAATTGGGCACAAATTAAACCTAATCACTGTGCATGAGTGGTACGAAATTGTGGAGGACATCCTCCGATTTTTCAAGACATCCTCCGGTCGTGCAGTGAATTCTACGAGAGGTATTTTTCTCTGCTTTGACCTTGTGAGCTTGTCGGAAGTTGCCGACAGGCTCACAAGGCCAAACAAGCCACAAGTTATTTGTCAAATGGCTGATGTAGTCACACTGTGACTACGCTAGCCTAGGCGCTCGCGCGCGCCTCGACAACAACTTTGTCGGTTTCTCCAGTTTATTACTGCGAATATAATGTTGTCGAAGGGCCCAATTCCTGGCAATAGAGCAGCCGCGACTCATTCTGAATGAGTTCCACGCAAGTTCCTTCAACTTCCACGTCCCCGCAAGTGATTTATTTGTTAAATGCCGCCCTCCTGGAGTCCTGCGGATAGTTCGCTTGGAAATTCCTGCCCACAGCCCATCTAAAAGTATATCCATTCATTTGAATCCGGGACTACAAGTACGGGGTACTACGAATGCATGTTCCGCTCGCTACGTACGGACAAAGGCAGAAGGCGGTGTACATAGGGACGGGTGAAGCACATGACACCTGTGAGGAGACGCTCCGGGAATCGCTTATGGGTGCATCGCGTGGGTCGGAAGGGCCTCACAGGCATTGGAGGCCCCAGCAAAAGAAAGCCAGACAGGAATTTGCCATCTATGCGACCACCATCAAGTAGAACGGGGATATAGAAGAAACCCACGAAGTACCGTGAGCCGTGGCGCGCACGCCGTCCGGTCATGCGATCATTCTTCTGTGCTCTCTCTCCCTCCAGTACACGTGGGCTTGAGGGCGCTGCTGTGTTCGCGCACATTGCGGCGCAAGTTACTGTGGCACCAGGCCACGCGTTTGATTCCCAATTCGGAAACTCGGACTTGCAGGGAAGAAGATATTGAATGGAAGCACCGTCGAGCACACAAATGGATGACATTGGAGTGCATGCGAAGCCACAGAGAGAGGGGAGGGGCTGCTGGCAGTATATGGTGGTGGTCAGAGGAAGAGTGGCGTTACTAAGCGGCCAATGCGGCGCCATTCCATAAAATTATGCCGAGATCGATCAAGGCTCCGGAACGTGCCAGCGGTGTTCAAAATAAAAGGCGGGGCCCCGACAGACATCTGTCTAAGTAGCAAGGCTGAGATAGACGCTGCGGGTCTAGGGCACTTCTCCCCACATCTGAGATCGTCGGCACAGAATCGTCGGAGCGGTGCCTAAAGCGGCCTAGACCGGCTGATCTGGACACATAGCCTCGGCTAGAGAAATATATTGCCCAATTCCTCGGCAGTGATCTTGGAAGCAGCGAGCGCCGAATTATTCTTGTTCCACCACGGATCTCTCATCCACACGACCTGGATATTCTGCTCCATCAGCGTCTCGGTTTCTTCTGCGAATCTGAGAGTGGCGGTGCATATTTCGCTGTAGCATTGAAGCTGTAGGGGAGGCTGGCAGTCTAAATTTTATATAATCTGCAACCACTGCCAGGGAAATCCCGCGCTCCGAGCTGGATGTAGAACTTGAATGGGTTGTGGAGCTCGCGGTGGTTCCTCTCAAGAACAGGACCCGGTCATGCACCAAAGTGCGCGGGCATTCAAATATTCTCGATGCCACGCTTGAAATATTTGGGAAGACATAATTAATTGAAGACAGACCATAATTGCGGGCATGGAGGACGTACAGGATGTGTAGAGGCCATTTAGGTAAGAATCCAAACAACTCCAGCGTGGCCGGGGCGGAATAACACGGCTTGACCTCACGATGAGGAGTGTCAAAGCCAGTGATAGCGAAGCTCGCGCCATATGTGTTGTGGAGTCCCCTTGTCCCATCTTTTATGCAGATGTTGTTGAGGACGAGCTCTCTGTCTACAGCAGCCGTGACGCAGTTCGCCAGACATTGGAGGATGGATCTGCGGACGGTAAACCAGGTGAGTGGGACGACAAAATGGATATTGCAAGGCGGCGAGCTTGAACGCAAACAGACCAGTTCAAAAAAGAAAAGAAAGAAAAAGAAAGAATTGGAGATCTGGCCTGGCCACAACTGGTTTGCAATGGTAGAGACCCGGAGGCGATACGGAATCTAGAGTGTGCACCGTTCTCTCTCTCGAAAAAAAAGAGGTAGAGGCAACCGCGGCGCAAAATCAGTGCCATGCTGGATGCGGTCTTTGTGTTGCGTCGAAGGCACGCACAGGTGAGATTTCTGGCTTGAGGCAAGGTGTATGTAGACTCGCCGGAGTATCATTCCGAGAGAATTGCTAAGGGGTGCAATTTTGTTATCCGGTGGCGTTGCTTCAATCAAGTGTCAGGGCTTCAGAACAACCCGCAGATAATATACACGAGCTTATTTCCGTACTAGAAAAGTCGCCAGGGCGCCGAGACACATGAGAGTCAAAAGCAAAAAATAACAGGTGTTACTGATGCAAAGTCGTATTAATTTGCCGCTCCGTCGTGTGGTACAAAACGGGTGGCTATGCCCCTAAGACATAGCCACAGGTTTTGTACCACACGACGGAGCGGTAAATTAATAACACTTGTTGGTGGTATCCAATTGTTTGAGTGATTGTTTGAGAAAAAAACTCCAGTGAGGGAGCCAGAAGCTCTGTGGCGCTGAAAATATGCGCCTGGGACTATTTCAAAGCTCTCCCAACAAAGTTTGATATCCAGCAGGCAATTGCTGCGTGAACTGTCTGATGTAACACTTCCTGCAGGCATTAAATTGCTTGAGTGATTGTTTGAGGAAAGAAGTCTCCTGAGTGAGCCAGGGCCTCTGTGGTGGTGTGCATATGCTTCGAGGGTTGTTCCAAACCCCTTACAGCTGCTTGCGGAACTTAGGGCGCGGCCAATTTTTCATCAAATTTTGATGTTTTTACGAGAACGGCTGTTACGGGCTCAATTTTCTTCCGATTCCCTTGGAAGTAGGATCATTCGATTCACATTTCCATTCTGGAGGGCTCTGCTCCCCGGAATCAGAGGGGAGCGTGAGAATTGCCATTTTCGGTAAAATTCAAGGCTTCCACGCAGAACCGCTCTAGTGATAGATACACTCGTTCAATTAACTTGATCTTTGGATATGATATGCTTACACGTACCCCAGAGTGCATGACAGCCTCGGATAGTGATTTCACGTCACGCCTCGGACTTAGCATGTATCGAGAACGTGGTTACAATTAGATCCTGAATTACATTTGAACCTTCGCATATATTGGCACTCAGAGTGTGTGGAGCCCTCAGCGAGACATAGATACATATCATATCCAAAAATCAGCTCAATTGAACAAGTGCATCTATCACTAGAGCGGTTCTGCGTAGAAGCCTTGAATTTTGCCGAAAAATGCAATTCTCACGCTCCTCCCTGATTCCGGGGGACGAAGCCCTCCGGAATAGAAATGCGAATCGAATGATCTTACTTTCAAGGGAATCGGAAAAGAATTGAGCCCATAACAGCCGTTCTCGTGAAAACATCAAAATTTGATGAAAAATCGGCCGCGCCCTAAGTTCCGCAAGCAGCTGTAACAAAGTTTGGTACCCGGCGGACAATTGCTGCATGAACTGTGTCGTATGTAACACTTGCAGGCGGCATTAAATTGTTTGAGCGATTGTTTGAGGAAAGAAGTCTGGTGAGTGACTCAGAGATCTTGTGGCGCTGCACATATCCTCCAGAGACAATTCCAAAGTCCTCAACAATGTCTGGTACCCAGCAGACAGTCGCTGTGTGAACTGGGTCCGATATAACAATTTTTGCAGGCATTATAACTCTTTGCATATCTAATGGCATTAGCCAAAGTTGAACAAATTTGATCTGCCAAGTTGCGGGGCTCATTGCTCACTTAACTCTGAACGGATCTGGCTGTTTGAAGATGCAATGAGTACCGCTTTTAGAGGGCTTTTCACCCATTCCATACACAAAATGGGAAAGAAGAAATTTGTATGCATAAAAAATCGGGCAGTTTGTTTTGAACCAAAACTATTGGCAGTCATGTCTAACTCAATTCTGGACAGATTTCCTTGAATCTGGGCGTTTCTGAAAGGTGAAACGACGGCAATCATGTGGAAGATATATGATTGTGCGCAATCACTTCTGAGTATCCCAAAACAGAGGTTGAGTCATTCATATCAAGGATGTACTCAGGAACACCAGTTTTAGAATGTATTTAAAATTTCATTTATGCTACCCCTGTGCCTCATGTCTGCCTTCTGGACGGACCCATTAACATTGAAATTGGATCAGAATTGGCTGTACAAAAAGCAGTTCAAGCTAAGCTTGAAAACGAACAGGAGCAATTTTAACACACTTGCACTACACATTTGGCTCCAGCGAAAGTTCTCTCGTGTTTGCTGATCTCCGAGGAACTTCCGCCCGTGTCAATGGCAACGATGGTGTTATCCTCTTCGATCCCATGACACACACACGCAACGGGTACATTTTATATTTATTTTAATTCACAGTGGCTAATTTGCACTGGGTACAGGGGCTCTGGACTGGGAGACTTTGGTACCAAGGGACTGGAGACTTTTATCGAAATCATAGGTGCAACGAGTTGTGCAAGAAGCTTCAGTTTGACAAGGAGTTCCCTCTTGAGCTCATGGTGGACATCCCTGGGCCAGAGCCAACAAAG
>JARGYA010000242.1:0-207145 GCA_029204335.1 Mycena vulgaris
AGGGGAGGAGTCGTACCGCTTGCTGCGAATCGTTGTCCCCCACTCGCTTGCCCGCCATCTGGTCCCCAGGTCGCGCAAGCATCTTCATACCCGGCACCGTCCACCGCAATTGGATCGCATCGCGAGAGGGCCGCGTCTCCCCTCCTGCGCCTACATACTCGAGCTGCTCCATCCGTCCACCGGCCCCCATCCTCCTCCCGGGCCCCGGCGACACCTGTATTCACACCCGCCCCACGCCGATAGCCACGGCAGCACACGAGGAGCGCCACCACAGACACGACCCCGGATCTCCCTCGCCACGGACACGCACACGGCGAAATCTGAAGGAATCATCAGCCAAGATCTGAAAAAGGGAATGGCGCACGTACCATAAACCTTCGCTTCCTCCCTTTACTCCGCATCGC
The DNA here is from genome assembly GCA_029204335.1 of Mycena vulgaris. NCBI lineage: Eukaryota > Fungi > Basidiomycota > Agaricomycetes > Agaricales > Mycenaceae > Mycena > Mycena vulgaris. The sequence goes on from JARGYA010000242.1 coordinate 405, forward strand.
CCGAAACTACCGGCGAGCGGACAAGGAGCGGCATCAGCGACGATCTCGCGCGCACTCCCGTCGCCCGCACCCACGCTCACCTCACCCGCACGCGGCCAGCCTCAGCAGCAAGGCGGAGGTGCGCCTGCCGATGAGACGCGTCGGCGCCGATGGGATGCATCGCGCAGCCAACGACTCGCGCGCGTACACAGTTGGTGCTCGCGCTCGTCAAGAGCCACATCCCGCGCTCGGCCAATGCGAGCTGCAAGCAGCGGCATCAGCGACGATCTCGCGCGCACTCCCGTCCCCCGCACCCGCGCTCGCCTCACCCGCACGCGGCCAGCCTCAGCAGCAAGGCAGAGGTGCGCCTGCCGATGAGACGCGTCGGCGCCGATGGGATGCATCGCAGCCAACGACGCGCGCGCGCACGCAGTTGGCGCTCGCGCTCGTCGAGAGCCACATTCCGCGCTCGGTGAATGCGAGCTGCGGGAGCGCCAATCGACCAAACAAAGCGCGCGGGCGTACACCTCCGTCTTCGCCCGCACGCTCGTGGCCCGCTCCCATCCCTCGCCTCCCCATCCGGCCGTCGCGCGCCGGCGTGAAGAATGCAGAGGCGTACCGCGCCTTCCCATCCCTTTCCTCACCGGCACACCCTCCCCTCTCTCACGCTCGCCACAATCCCCATCCCCATCCCCAGCCCGCGCCGCCTTGCGCAGGAACGCGTCCCCGCGGCGTCGTTCGCACATCGACGAGCAAGCGCGGTATCCGCCACCCCCGCGCTTCCCCGCCGCCGTGCATCGCACCCTCGCCCGCGGCAATCCCCGCGTCTTGCACCCGATAGCGTACACTGCACACGCCGGTGGAGTCGTGCAGGCCAGGCACGCAGCGCCGGGCGGCGAAGGGTGGCGGAGCAGGAGCGGGGCGCGAGTCCGAGGAGGGCGGGTGATTACGACGAGCAGGAGCGCGAGTACGGGGGCGGGTGCAGAACGAGGGGACGAGTGCAGGAGGAGCGGCCGGGACGAGCGGCCGAGGAGCGTGGCGGAGGAGGGAGGGTGATGCTGTGCTGGACGTCGCGCGGGGATTGTGCCTCGGCGAGCTGGGTACGCGGAGGAACGGCGAGTTAGTGTAGGCGAGGGTGGGTGCTGGCCACGGCGCGGAGTCGCGTCCAAAGTTGGTGCTACACGGGGATACGCAGCAGGGACGACGCCCTGCGCGCTCGAAGGGAGTGGGTTTTTGCACTTTGTGCGCTGTCGTCGTCCGGCGCGGGGTTAGTGCTCGCGGGCGCACGTGAGAGGTGGCGAGCATTCATCGGCAGCGGGGCGTGGATCGGTGATGCTGATGCTGTCGAAATTGGGCGGTCGTTGTCGCCGTCTGAGGAAGAGGTGCGCAGACGAGACTGCGCAGTGTGCTGCCCGACTTGGTCCGTATATGGGCGGGCCGATGTGGGCGGGGTGGCGTGGATGAATCGGAGGATGCAACGTGGAATGAGCGAGTCGGGCTGCGCGCGCCGGCGTCAGAGACTGCGGCGGAGGGGGTGCGGAGGTACGCACTGGGGGTAGATGTGAGGATGTATACCAGGGTCAAGCTTGCGGGCGGAGGTATACTTGTATAACGCTGTGATTGGAGCAGGATCAGCCACCCTAGGGCAGGACGTCAGCCAAAGCGAACGACGGACGACCATGGGGCGCGTACTGCAGCTGGGGTCCCCTGTACGCAGCATGGACGACGGGGTAGCGTGTGGGGATCCGAGACGCATGCTGCGCCGAGGAGATATAGAGCGGGGAGGTTGAGTCGCGGTCCTAGCGTTTCTGGGTCAGCGTGCATGAAACTGGAAAGCGTGAGGGAGGGACACACGGTGGCTCGAGGGCGTTATCAGCCTAGTGCGACTAGGGCTGGATCGGTGAATCAATGTGCATGAATGAATCTGCGCCTGCACCCGCATCAGCGAGGGAAAGAGAATGGCAGGTGGGCGGACGCACCAGTCCTCGTCCTCAGTAAGGCGTTACTCTGATGAAACTCGCGTCGAGTCGAGTCGCGGCGAGAACGTCTAAAGAAAGATCCGATTCGTGCGGGATAATTTCGCATCCCTTGGAGAGTAGTGGGTGGAGGACTTGGAAAGGAAGGGTAGGCAGAAGGCGTTGCAGCCGATAGATCCAGTACTAATGGCGGTTTTCCAAAACCGACTCGCAGAACGTTGGAGAATTGTGGGAGAGACAGAGTCGATGATCAGAACTAGATCCCGCATTGATCCGAAATCTCGCTTGACTTCTTCGCGTGTCTCTGCCGAGTCCTGCACGCCGCTTCAAAAGTCTTTTTTCCGAGCCTTCGAGCCTAGATGTATTCCAGAGAACGTCTCCCCTCCCCAAGGCTTCTTGGATCGAGTAAACCGAGGGAAAACGAGTGAAACGCGGAGTCGACTTCCGCCGAAGCCTCAACCATCTGTGTGTGTCTTTTTGGGGGGCTTCGACTGCCCGATCCAGCCTACAGCTAATACCCTCCCTCCGCATCTTCCGTGTCCGACACTCCTTTAAGTTCAAATTCTCTTCAACAATCAACATACATACCACATCTATGACGCTCTCCAAGCTCTTCCCTTGGCTCTCCCCACCTTTGCCCCACCTCGTGCTCGCTCTCGCTCTCGTTCATGCTCTTCCGGGTTCCCACCCCTGCGCGTGGCTCACCGGCAAGAACCATACCCCACCGGCTGCCTCAATCCCCCGCATTCCCGCTCTCTTGCTGAACTGTCTTTGCAATTGGTTCCAGCGCCGCTTCAAGCTCCAAAGCTTACTGCCGGCCGAGGCTGCTTAGATGTCTCCAAGAGCACCAATATATTACACAAGGCTTCGTAGATGAGGGTGGATCGCACTCCCGATACATCCACGAAAGAGCTGTTACGAGAAAACGCGGGTTCGACTCCCGCCGAAGCCTTCGGGAAGTGAGACGCCCTTTTCCCCATGAATCCCCCTGCGCACACCGTAAATGAGATCTCGGGACCAAGACGCTTACAAATATCCTTATTTACACCAGACCGCAGCCCTATTGGCGAACATTCAACGCCCCGACTCGCTTCGTGATCAACGCAGATCGCCCCCATCTCATATCAGCGCAAGAGGGAGGGTAGAGGAGACAAACACAGGGTCGGAGCCCACCGAGAGCCAGGATCCGTGACGTTGACTTTGTTTCAACAATTAATGTTTGTGACGCCGACTTCACACATCACTTTTTTGTGGCGTCTCATCCTGTTTCTTTCCCAGGCAAGTGAACACCTCTTCAAATGGTAAACTGTCCGCAGCCGAGGGCTAACTCTGCGCGTGGATTTACTCAAGCTCTCACCGCTGACGCTCAAGACTTCGTAGTTCAATAAAGTTCGCTCCCTCGTCCAATGGAACGAAGCTGGTAGTACAAGAGAGAAACATGGGTTCGACTCTGGCTGAAGCGGTGCATATCCTCTCTATATATATATTGGCCCATTGGGCTCAGCACTCCGTACCTTGGGGCATGAATCGGAAAGCTACCATGCCGTGGATTTACAAACGAAGTCCACACGAAAATTAAGGAAGCTACATAGGTGAAAGGGAAGTAGAATATTAGAACCTTCATACGGTGAAAGGGCGATCTAGCAAGTCACCGTGAGCCAGAGTATCAACCACCCATTTGAACGCTGGGCGCACCTCTGTGGTCGGTCACGACAACCAGCCCTCGCGCATGCAGCTGCGGAAAATAGGCCTTGATTGGATCCACCTCAAAGTTGTCGCCATCCTTGATTCGTCCACCAACTCGCACCTCCACTGTTCGCAGGGCCGGCAATGGCCAATCGGCGATGCCAGAATCGATCGCCGGGAGCGAACTGCACGAGTCTGCAAATTCGTGGACTTCGAGATGCACAACAATTGTTTCGATACAATTTTTGGCCTTGAGGCTAGAAAATTTCTTCCACCCCCAATGATAGAATTCCAAGCACGTCAATCCGGGGAGCTCGGGAAGACTCATTTGAGGGTTGAAATCTAGGGCACATCAGCAAGGTTAGGACGATGCTACCCACGGTCTTACCGGCGTCCATTGTCACTTCGAACATCTTCAGTCGCTTGATGCTGAATCGGGCAGAATTTAGAAGCTGAAACACAGCGGGGCTCCATATGCCACTAATTTCGACGTCGATGAGGCCAGTGAGATCGAGTGGGCAAGACAGGGAAATTAGCCATTCCGTCGAGTGATCCGATAAGACGAGGCTGAGCGATTTGATCTGGGTACGCTTATTCGCGATAAGAGGGGCTGAAGAGGGGGGAATGACAGAGGGATTGCCCCACAGCATCTGCTCGAAGCTGAGAGACTCTAGATTCGGGGTGCAGGCCCCGAATAGGGAGGTAAACCGATTCAATCGCAGCTCCTTGTTTGTGTGAAGCGTGTGGAGCTCTACCGTGCGGAGTGACGGTAAGCCAACGAAATAGCTCGCCAGATGGAATGCACCGTCGTCTGGGGCCATCCAGTTAACCTGGAAATCCAACCGAATCCTCTGGAGGGAGGGGAACTGGGAACTGGACAGGGATTCAAGGATGGATGAGCGTGCAAGGACACTGAGAGACCGGATAGATCGCATGAGGTGGGGCGAAGCGGTTAGGATTGCAGATAAGCGTCGAGCAGCCGCGACAGCTGGTTCGAGGGTAGGAAATGGGATCCCCGGCCCGCGGTGGCCATGAAGTGGATCGATGACGATGTCACGAAAGATAAGGGATTGGGCGGAAATACGGAGTGTCTGGCAGACGAGAGCAGCTGATTTCAGATCATTGTGGGAGGATGGATTCCGGGCGATGTGGTGCCCCAGCTCTTCACAAAGCTCTTGAATGCCAAAGACTGTGCTGGCCATTGTGGTGGTGGGAATCAAGAGACCGTGGGATGGGAACCCATCATAAAATTAGACGTCATTCTGCGGCAAAGCCTATTATGACCCGTTTCGGTCGGCAAAATTGACCAGATCGGCAAAATGCACAATTGAGGGAAACGGACGAAAATAAATGAGCGACGGCTTCGCGAGATAAAACCACCAGTTGCCGCTCCCCGATCTCCCTGAGGATTCATTTAACAGTCCACCTGCTACGATCAAGCCTTGGTAGATCAGGGTACACCGCCATTTCAATCCGTTGTTTTTGAAACAAATCGGCCACATGTTCATCGAACATTTTAAGCAACATTTTAATTTGGTCCGTGGGCCATCGTGTTGATGTTTCCCACTAAATGTTGTGCACATGTTGGGTCGACGTTGCCGAAATATGGGATGAATAGCGGATACATATTCTATTGAATGTTTAGTTGACATTTAGTGACTGGGGGGCAAGATAGTCTGGCTAGTCAGCTCGTCTCTGGGCACCACCTGCCTTCTCCACCCTGTCTTGCTTGTTTCTCGCCTTGGTCGCTTGCCCCTTCGCAACGGCCTGGGCCCGCTTTTCCGGCCCGACTGCACGCAAAGCTTCCGCGAATTCCACGTGCTTCGTATGGCGGTCTGAAAAATATGGCTGCGGCTCAGTAAGATGGCGCGGAAGAGTCTCTCGGATGAGGTGAGCATTGTGAAGTCCATGTGTGTTCACCAGGAACCGAGAATCATCCAAGTGAGTAATGATTTTCTGCGTCAATCTCGACTCCAGCCGTTCCTGGCGTGGCCCTGTGGAATCCACGAGAGGACAAGAGAAGTATCGGCAGTCATGTTGAGCATTAAACTTGAACAACAAGTGCTGGTGCTCCGGTTTGAGTACCAGGAATTCAATTGAACTGATTACACATACCTCTGGTCTTACGAGACAGACCTCGTCCGCATTTATTAGTAATGGCATGTCATATTTTTCATCAGTTGCGTCGGAAACAGTGAATTTCTGGAGAACAATGATGGCTTGAGCATCGGCTAGTGTCCCATCCGGTATCAATATCTTGAGAATTCGGCCAGCGAACACCTTCCAACACAGTTGGTCAGGGTAAATATGGCAATTGATGTCCATACCTTGTTCTCACTCGAGAAAAATACCCATGAACTGGGGAAACATGGATCTTCGGAACGGGCGACAGCATACTTGTAGCCACTCCAATTCGTGCCCGGGTTGATGGGTTCTACAAGATGATCGCTCCAAAGCGGCCCAAGGATGGTATGCCAAGTCGCAGGATTCCGTTTGGCCTTAGATAAAACCTTGACCGTTCCTTGGCATATTTCAGATTCGGAATTGTGCGGGTAAATGATACTTACCCGGCTTAGAAAGATTAGGAGGAGTCCAGCCCAAGCGGCGCTGTAGTTGCTTATTACTGGTTAAAAAACTGTGTATCTTGGCACCGGCCCGAGTCCAGTCACCATCATCGGGCTTCCACCACCCACCGCTGACCTGGTGTTTGAACCGTTCCATGTCTGCCAAGGTTGTTGCGATATCGAGGCTCGGTGCCTGATGGTTGGATAGAACACTACAGAGTCGAAACACTGTATTCCAGCATTCAAAAATCTCGGTTGCAAACAGCGTTGAGGGTCCAAATCGGCGGACGGCCTCCGGAATATGCGGGAGGACATGCAACTTATATTTCACGGTGATTCGGGTAGGATCAACAACTGCCCATCGATCTAGCACGTTGTCAATTGCGATCGTGAGATCTGCCTAGAAAGAATTGAGAGGACGAACAGAATATAGCTGTCATGTGTATGAAGAGCACGTACGAGATATTGGTCCATATCCCTGATCTCGGGATACCACAGCAAAGCGCCGAGGACACCATTAGCTTTCCACAGCTCAAAGAGAGCAGGAGGGCATAGCTTGTCGTCCAGTTGAAAAACAGAGAGCTGTTGAAGGGCCTTGTAATGTTTTCCGATCAATGATTTCTTGTACTGCACCATATAGCGTGAACGAAGTGCTGGAAGGTTGAGGCCATCAGTTGAAGAGCACTGGAGGCGAGCTGCAAACAATGCGCCCTGCTCGTCATTCCAGGACTTGGTGGTCTCGTGCCAAATATATTTGTCCTCGCCTAAAAGAATTGTGTGGAGGATCTCGCATGGACTATCGCGGTGCGGATCAAGGCCACGAAGGCGAAGCAAGACATTGTAATGGTCTCCCGGGCGTAACTCTGGATTATTGCCTATGTAAACTCAAATTAGTGAAAATCATGACTATGAACCGCGAGAAAACTCACGCGACTCGGCATCCAGTTTCTCATACCGATCCGCAGGTTGAAGAATAACCCACGCATACAATTCCGCTTGAATTTCGTCGATAATCGCTTGCTTGATCTCCTCCCGGGCTTCTCCTTTGATTTTGGTGTCATTGAGTCTTGGATCCCGTGTTTCGCGATTGTACACTCGGTCCTTCTGCACCGATCGGGCTTTCTCGACCAGGAGCTCAATCCAATGAACCGCTATCTTGTCTTTCACTCCGCTCTCAGTCTGTAACTGTTCGACGGCCGAAGCAACTCCAAGGCAAGCCAATTTGATTTGTTCTTTTATTTTTTCCACCGTTTCCTCGGGCTTTCGGGTCCGTGCAGGCTATTGTAATCCAGTTATTAGACTTGAACACAAGAAAGTTTGATAGAACTGACAAAATACAGTCCATGGTACCCTTCATCGCTCTCACGATGAGAGGCTGAACCACCACTATGGTCCTCTCGGCACCAATATGTGGCACTGGAACCAGCTGTCGAACTCGACTCTGCCTGCTGGGGATTATCGGCGGGAAGGAGATGTATCCCAATTCGAAACAGAATCTCTTGTTACAGTTGACAATCATATGCTTCGCTCCACTCGGTTTGTTTGCTGATTGGGGAGAGGTCAGCTGTGAAATATTCGGGACAAGATTTCGACTCACCAGTCCTCGGCCAAAGCATCAAACTGCTCCAGCGACGATGCATGTTGGGATGTCGAACAGAATCGGATAAAATATTCCTGACCAAGCTTTTTGTGAGGGATATTGATATTTGCCGCATACACGTTCTTGTGAGCGTTGTACAGTTTGCTAACGTTCCCGGAAACATCATCTGCCCATGGCATGATACGGAGAACAAATACAGGCTTCCCGTTCTCAATTGTACGAACAGGATGGGGTGCATATGGTTTGAACGCATTTTGTACACCTATAGCGTACTTCAACATATGGAGATATTTGTGTTCATGTTTAACGCACCAGAAAACACGAGTTCTCCTTGTTCTCGGAGGTCTAAGAAACTGTAACGCAAATCTGTGGCCAGAACTCGGATAATTTCGTGTTCTTCAACGGTAAATATCCCTGACTGTTGAATGATCGAGCGCGGTCAGGTATAAAACATGCGCGAAAAATCTGAAAGCTCACTGGCTCTTTAACAACTAAATACCCGTCGGCGTGGACCTCATGCTTGTACACAATCCATTTCAATGGAATAAAATATTTGCCATTCTGGCATTGGGCAAGCTCCTTTACATAGAAATGGCGGTGCGATGCTCCATTCCAGTTGGCCCACATGGGAGATAGTTCATCCACATCAATCTCATTGACATATTTTGCTGCCTGCCACGACTCCGAGATTGTCGTAGTAATCTCCGGATAGAAGTGAAGATGTTCTCGGACGAGTGGATTTGCGAAATCCTGTTGGTCGTCAAAGTTCAGAGCTGATTATGAAATTGAACGGACCTACGAGACGTATCAGGTCATTTGGATGGTTCATGAAGAACTGGTTGTCCACGGATGAGATATGGTATCGGGGCTTCAACCCAACATCTCGCGTTAATTTTGCTTGCATTTTCCGTAACGCGTAAAAAGAGGGAACATTCGGTGTTCCACACTCTTTCATCACCCAAATAATCGCTTTCAAATGATCATCTGAGAGCCGCAAACGAGGCAAATTGTCCAGCAGATCCAACATGAACATCTGTGGTCGACCGCAGTCGAAGTGTCAATGCCACGCACAGACTTCGATCCGTGCGGCGCCCATTCGCCATCAAATTCCTCGGCGTTTGTGTCATCTGCCTCTTCTTCTTCATCGTCCGAGTCATCAAGCCCTTTACTCAGCATTGAGAGTTGCTCCGTTCAGTCTGGAATGATGCTCACCCATGGCAGCCATCGCTCGAACGGCTTCAGATACCGTGCAATCAGCTGTCTTATCAAACAGCTCCGCCATCGTGGGTGTCATGTCCGCAAAGACTGTGTGGTCGCAGTACGCCAGGTTCTCCATTTCTGTCCAGACATCGGTCGAAGAATTGTCGTCAGGAATTTCACCGACAGAGAACATGACTTGGTCGCCATCTGCATCAAAAATCCCATCATCGTAGGCGATGGCTCCTTCAAAAGGATTATCTTTATGCTGGACTCTGGGGATAGTCATCTCTTCATCGAGGTCGGAGCTGGAGTCGTTGCCAAAGCGCTCAGCCAGAGTCATTGCCGCGGGAGCCAGAGGTAAATTCACGGGAGCTGATGCAGGTACAGTCTCAGCTTGATCGAGTGCAGCTGTATGCTTCGCAGTTTTGCGGTGCATGGGCACAGAGCTACTGAGGATGTGAACATCACGAAGTTCTGTCGAGCAGACGAGACATTTCAGACGAGGTGGGTCCGAATCCGGAATCCGTTCATAAACAGCTTTTTATCCAATCTGTGAGCTTACGGTGGTTAACACTTGCGAATACACTGACCATCGTCCTTTCGAACAGCAGGCATGGCAGGCGAGTGAGGCCGTCCTTGAGTGGCTTTTCCCGCGATGGCCCGTGCGCAAAGTTTAATTCTGATGTGGGCCCACAATAGCTTCGTCTTTGTCTTTCCTTTCAACCACCACATCCACACTCCTTTCCCCACTTTTCTTGCTGCCCACACGCTCGTTTCTCTCTCGTTTCATGCCAGGATGGCACCCGCTCACCCTTCGTTTGATGATATGATGGATATGCCCCTGGATTCCTCGCCATTGAAATCCCCGACTCAAGGGACGTCTCCCACTCTGTGCCCCACAGTTCCTTCGCCCCCGGGGTCCCCCTCTCCATCGTCAGGGAGCACTCTCCCTCGCCAACGCAAGCGTCCGGCGGAAGATATGTCTCAATATGCCGGAGAGGTCTCGCGCGCAAACAAATTAGTCAAAGCAGATCACGACGAACTTATTCAGTTTTCTAAAGTAAGGAGTGTCTCTCCACTGTTGAATTCCGAATTGATCTACTCATCGCTGAAGTCTGGACATCCGGAACAGATGCTGTTTCTTGCTGGTCGTATCTTGGCCCTCGCGCACCACCAAAAACAGCTCCAGCCTGCGGAGGCTCCCTGGGTCATGCCGAAGCGTCTTCAAGTATGCTTAATCTCAGCGGAATCAGTGTTGTATCACTCACCCATTAAATCCAGGACAAGATCGATGAAAGGGCGGCCATTCTCATCGGGGATTGTTCCATTCCTGCATACCGCGACGACAAGATCGGGCCGAGCAAACTGTTAATGGTTAGTGCTCAATGCTTCTACTGCCACCCATTGGTAACATTGTCTACTTTTCAGGACTCGGTCCTCGCTAACCCCGGCTGGGGATTCACCTCGGCAATGAAAGACGTGAAAGCAGCAGTGGATGTGGTGAGTAGCTACATTTCCAGGGCGTTGACCTCCAAGCGCAATGTTGTCAAGAGTACGGTAAGCAGTGTCCTGTCCATGATTCGATAACACTCCTGATTCTAATTGTGTATCAGATACTGAGCTCGCTTGGGTCTGACCCCACCGATGGGACCCCGCTGCGCCCGGGTGCACTCGACATAGTTGAGCTGGCCAAACTCATCCTCCTGAAGCTCAAGATCAGAGCCAAGGTTGATCTGAGGTTGTGCGGGCGAATTTCGATTTTGGTATGTGCTGTTTTATTGAGAGAATGCGGGCTCATTAAATCATCAAGCGTAAACTCATATCGGAAAAGAACGACAACAAATACTGGGGCGATGTTGACACGAAACTTGCGTCCGTGAGGCAGAGGCTCACCGATCCCGTGAAACAATCCAAGTGAGTGGCTGATGTCTGACGAGGACTACATTGATTCCAATATCTAGATTCATTAAACAAATGATGTTGGATCCTGACCTCCAGTCATATGGTGTCGTCAATCTCACCGACCTTTCCGCTGCGCCCCCTGCCCACGCTGCATCCACTTCCAGCTCCGGCTCCAGTTCCACACACGCGGTTTCCACGGCCCAGCCGTCGAATACGCACCCGGGGGATGGCAGCGACGATGAGTGATCGGTATTCAAGTTCCCTCGCGCCAGGATGCGAAGTAAACATTTTATCGGACGTATAATACTGCCCGCCGTACAGCATATTTCTTGTAGATTTAATACTTGAATCCTAATTTTTTGATGAATCGAGCAGCCCGTCTAAACATCCATCCACGGTACCCGGCATATCCTGGGATTGACCGCCTCAATGTTGCGCTAAACCTTTCGTCAATGTTCGGGTGAATGTTGTCAGAATATCAACATCCCAGAAGCATCCAGGGATTCGACATTTCTTATTTTCAAGATGTTCTCGCAACGTCTCATGACGTCCAGGCCAACACTTACAAACATCGACCATGAAGCATGCATTGAATATTTTTTCCAAACAGCGGTGTAGATCACTCACTTCCAGTATGGGGATGATGACATTGGTTGCACGAGAGAAACGGGCTCGACTCCCGCCGAAGCCGTTCAAGGTTCCAGTCTATTGTTTTGTTGATGGCCAACCTGACTCTGGTTTTCTCGTCCACCCCGACCAAACACCTTCTCGAGTTGGCCCGACATTGATTGATCTAAGCTCGCTGGTAGCAATTCACATTTTTTCCGTTGTCTGAGTTCATGATCATAATTGCTATAGTTCTTTGGGTGTCAGTTCGTTGTTTCCGGTAGTGGGGACCCTATCCTCTTACCTTGAAACCACAATTGGGACTCCAAGTCTTGTTTTACTAAGGCTAACCGCATTCATTCAGGCACGTCCATCCTAACAGCAAGACTTTGTAGTTCAACGCGGAACGCTCTCACACGATATCCGGACAATGTAAACGGCTACGAGAGAGAAGCAGGGAGTCCGCGCCATCTTCGTGACTTCGTAACTTCGCTTAGGAACGAGAAAGTTCGTGGCTTTGACAAGGGGGCACCGGCATTCAAACCAGTGACTAAGGGCTGGTAGGTTAGTCCGGCCGCGAGGCCCCAAAAAAAAAATTCGAGCCTCCCATTTGTGGAGCTTATATCATCTTTGGAACATGTCCTTGGGTATTGTTCACTTCTAGAACCTCTGCGGATGATGGTTTGGACAATTTGGTGGATTGCCTCCATATAGGTCAATCAGTTGTGGTTTGTTTGCCAACATCGCCTATATCCGGACCCGTCATTTACATCCCAAAGCACTGGAGTAAATTCTGTTCCCATCACGGGGACTGAGCTGGGACGCAGTAAAGTGCACCGGAGAAGGTGTGTACTAGTCTATGGACATTGGGAACATATTCTACGCCCTCCGGTGACTTAAAAACGTGGCGAATTTCCTTATATGGAGCGTGGGAATGCTTACGTTAGTCAGTAGGTCCCTCCGCGTCGCCTTGAAAAAAGAAATCGGCCCTATATCTATTTTTTGAATGCCGGTTCCCCCTTGGGCTTTGATGGGAATTCATGAAACTTTGTGATTTTGATTGCTTTCTATGAAAGTTCGTGAGTTGGTATTCCAAGCTTGTCAAGCGGCAACTCCTCGGCACATCACGGAGTGACCGGTATCAATAGCTTGCCGAGATCGCCGGTTAGGTTTGAATTAGCTGGTTAGTGGTTAGTGGTTAGTGGTTAGGGTTAGTGGTTAGAGGTTAGCGGTTAGGGTTAGCGGTTAGTGATTAGAGGTTAGAGGTTAGTGGTTAGTGTTAGGGTGTGGGATCTATATTAAAAAAAACACGCCCCGGCTTGTGTGAAGGAACAATGATGGACGATATTGCGGGTTCTTGAACGTGCAGAGTTAAACTCACGAACTTTCCTAGAAAGCTATTAAACTTACGAACTTTCATGAATTCCCATCAAAGTCACGAGCTTTCTCGTTCCTAAGCAAAGCTACGAAGTCACGAAGGTGGGTACGACTCAGAAGCAGGTTCGAATTCCACCGAAGCCGTGGAATGTCCCCGAATCTGTTTTTGTGAGAGTTCCCCGCTATGGCGCACACAAGATGCCCGCGCATCTGAAGTCTCTCCGAAGCCAGTGAGCCAAGAAAGGATAAGTAGAGGGAGCTCGCACGACTCGCGGAGCAACAGGCGACGTGACACGACGAAATATGTGCTCGTAGGCAGAAGCACACAGGGAAGGACGATGAGGCAGGAACTGAAGGAATGAAGTGTGGGACGCACCGATTCGTTCTACAGCACTTGGCATCGCAGGAGCTGTGAAACGCACAAAAAAGGTGACGTACCGCTCGCTGCGAATCGGCGTCCTCCACTCGCCCGCCCTACCACCATCTGCTCCATATCCCGTGCACGCACTTCTCCGAGAGGAGTCCTCACCACTCTCTGGCTGTGACTCCACATGTCCCTCCTTCTGCCCACCGCCTCTCCTGGAGTCTGCCCACGCTCCCCGCAACCACACGCCCCGCCACCCATATTCACAGCCGTGCTCCGTAGACCACACCGATCGCCACTGCCCCAAGCGCTTGGGGCCCAGCACCGTTTGCGTCAGCGGCATCGAATTTAGGTATATATTTATTCCATCCCGGCCTGCTTATTGTTAGGGCTTTGTGAACCAGAGTAGATTGAGAGTAGATCCTTTCCCTCCTATTCCAGAGCCCTTAGGATTTTCCGGGGTAAACGCGGGTCGAATCTCGCCGAGGCCCTGGTCGGATCCGTCATTCTTTTTCTTTAGATGTCAACTCAGAGTCGACTGTCCTCGTATCTTGTGCCAGCAGGTTCCCATAATACCTGGAGGGACAACTCGCTCCGAGACACAATTTGAATTCTCACCAAGTGAACAAATACACACTGGTTTCTTCAAGCCCCCGCCTCGGTACTCAAGGCTTCGCAGATCAACGTAGATCACTCTCCTCCGGTTTAAAAGTGCTTGGGATGCACTTGAGATTCCCGGCCTCTGTGCAAAACACATGGATTCAAGGATAATATCGGACATTGGACATTATAAATACTGAACAAGAGAAGGAAAACAACGAAAAAAAAGTAAGCAGGCACAGCTGACAAGTGAGTGACAATGACTAACTAACTACGGGTATATACTAGACACCATAACATAAATACTGAGCGAAGTACTGAAACAAAAAATTCAGAATAAACAGACATCTCAACGACACATTCCTCTGAGCCAACTCAAGCTAACACAGGAACAAGCTCTTTGCCCTCACCCAGACCTGGATTCCCTGTCTCTCCAATTTCTTCAACCAGGCTTCCAGTTACTGTTTCGAGGGCTCCATTGGGTGCATGGATTTCTGAGAGAAGTGTCAAGCTCCTTGTGTGTTCTTCAAGCACATCTCCCGTGATGCTGAGAAGTTCTTCATCAATGAGGGCAACTTTTTTTGGTTGAGATGATCGGTCAAACAGAGATCTTGCACTTTTCCAATACTCTGTTGCCTTCAACACATCCCAATTTTCCTTTGAGATGTATCCAAGTTGAAGCATACATTCTGCTCGGCTGCGGTGGACATCCATATGTGTGAATCCCTCAAGGGCAACTGTCAGAAGGCTGACCGCTGTATCCTGATCACCCTCAGTGCAGAAAACATCCCCTAGGAATTGGAGAGCATTATGAACATCTAGCTTCTTCTGTGACTTTGAGGCATGCACTAAATATACTATCGTCCAAGAATATGACCAATCTGTTGAATCCCAGAGAGTTCTATCACCAAGTCTCTCTAAACAGTAGTTTACCAACTCGGGATGATGGCCCCAAAAGAGTGAAAGGCTCTTGTGGAAAATCAGCTTTGCAGATAGTTGATTTCTTTCTCTCAGATGGAGGACTCCCATTATAGCATCACAGGCCGTTGCATAGACCACATCTCCTGATGAATTGAATATTGATTTTGCTGTATTAATCTTCCTTTCCACATCCTCTATTGGTACATCCAGAAACACCTCAACTTCTGCAATGTTAAGCACAACACAGGCATGACGGTAAGCTGCTAGTTCAACAGGGGCTTCCTCCAGAATTTGCCTGTGGATATTCCGGGCCTCCACATATTCTGACTTCATTTTGTGGATTTCTGCCTGAGTTCCCATAATCATGTTGTTTAACTCACTACCAGACATCCCACAGTGAACTAGGAGATCTCTTGCCCTGGTGCAGAGAGTGCCCTCATATTTGTAGTTTCCATGTGCTTGCCGGCAGTACACTTCAATCAGTAGTGCATGTGCTTCCATATATAAATCTGCAGAAATCTGTGCTAGTCTCTGTGCCTCAGATGCATATATTTGGCCTGCAGCTAGATCCCCTATTTGCCACTGGAGAGATGCTAGACCGCTTGATGATTGACATTGTCTGCGGGTGTTCCCCGTTAAAATTGCCAATGAGAGTCCGGTCTGATAGTAATTTGTAGCTGTAGAAATATCATCCTGGGAGTACTGATAATAGCCTCCCAAAGTGATGTAAAATCGACCTGTTGAACCAGTTCAATCATAGAGAAAATATATTGCTTGAGGACTTACATTTGACATCAGGCTCATCAAAGCAAGGTAATTGTTTTATTGCTTGCTCAACCAGTACTGCAGGATTGGGAATTGAATGATCTTGCCAAGAACTGAACATCTCTGTAATCAAAAAGACCTCCAGTCCACATGGGAGAGGTCGAATATGGGCAATATGGTCCATCAAAGGAGTCCGGCCCTGTCCAGCGAGTCTACTGAAAGCATTGAGATATAGGATGCAACAGATTACATCAACTGCTGCAGGATTCTGGTGCTGGAGCCTGTTGAGAAGTAGGCCCTGGATATTTGAGAAATTTGATGTGATTCGTAGGGTCATCTCAGAAGCTGAGACAGTCCCATGATATTTATACTCAACTTCCAAAATCTGATGAAAGTAGTTAAGAAGAGCCTGAACAAGGGAATCCATGGGGGGGTAAGATCTTGTCATGTATTGCCGAATTGGTACTAAGGTCTTGAACCGTCTATGATCATCACTATAGGCCAGCGAGGTGGAAAGTAGGGCTGCTTTACACCTGAGGATGTCTTTTACTGGAAGCTTGCTTTGTACCAGCTCTATATCTGAAAGGCCATCAGGGAGCATTGAGAGGAGGCTCAACAGCTCCTGGGAATGAGGCACAGAGGTGATTCTGGGGCTTGATAGAGACATTGAAATGGATAGATCAAGATTTGACCGCTTGTCATAGCCCTCCGAGATCACAGAGGTTTTCTCTTCCTCCCAACGGGCCAGTACACTGGGGCAACCCTCGGATTCAACCAAGTGGGCCATGAGATCAATTGCAAGTGGCATGTTGTCAGTCAGGAGGAGAACTTTGTCAATGTCATCACTGTTGTGACAATCATCAGCAATATCGATGAAAGTCTGTCGGGCAGCATGCTGTGTCAAGGGTTTCAAAGCTGGCAAGAAAGGCCGAGTCCAGCGTACAGAGGCTGGTCTTTCTGTCCCTCGCATTGTGATCTACTAGAGTGTTAGTCACAAAACTAAGGTGAGAATATCAGCACTTACAATCAACGCAAGGTGCTTTATATCTGTAAGTAGAGATATCAATTCCTCAATGTCTCGACGGATTCCTGTCGCCTCCCAGAGTGTCTCCAGGTTATCGAGGACCAGGAGGCAGGCAGGATTGGTGGTAAAATGATGTAAAACCACTTTGGCCAGACCTTTCTTCGGCTTCAGCCCCAAATGGGCCCCAATGAGAGTGACTAGTTCATCTGTACTTGATGTAGAGTCACAAGCAACGAAGAAACGATCCTGGGCATATTTCCCAGCAATTTTTGGATGATGCAAAACAGCTCTTGCGAGACTTGTCTTTCCCATTCCACCTCCACCCAAAATTGCTATCCTCGGTGTCTCCTGCATGAACAGTTTGAGAATTTCGGAAACTTCAGATTCTCGACCATGGAAGATTTTTGGTTCTGATGGCAGCATGGAAATTGAGGTTGAGCTTGATCAGAATAGGTTCAACTCTAAATTTATCAATTCTAATTTGGACCATGCCTGTTATAGCAACTGGAAAGGACCCTAGTTATCTGTACAATGTTACTTGTTGCTGCACCCAGAATACAAGGCCCACCCACCAATGATCCTTTGTCTGAAGTCGTTCCATCAGAGAAGGCATCAATCAAATCCAGAACCTCTTGGTGTCTGTCCTCGGCAAATTTCTGCATGACTCCAATCTCATTGAAGAAATTGATATCCTGAAGCTGTTTATTTTTCCTGGTTGAGTCCTTGCATGCACATATGATTAAAGAACTTCACCTTGAAAAGATCTAGTGACTCTTGCTGTGACGAGGAGCAGTCGGCTGGTAGGTCGGCGGCTAGTCTCGGCACAAGAGTTCTTCGTTCGGGTTGTTGAGTGGTCGAGTCAACGGAATAAGTGGTAAGAGTATAGGATTGACCAAAGAACTACATACAGAGGACCGATCTTATATACTGTAGCTAGCGATCGAATTAGTCCTAAATAGTAATGAGATCGTCGGGGTAAGGGGAATTGAAACAAGGATTGTGGATAAGTGAAGAAAGAAAGAAACGAGGGTAAGAGAGAGAGCGTTCCGTTACATCCGCCCTCCAGGTCGCCGCATCGGCGACCTAGTCTTCCATCGCGCTGGAGCCCGAGACGTTGGCGGCGGCGGCGGCGGCGGCGGCTGCAGCGGCGGCGGCAGCGGCGGCGGCGGCGGCGGCGTTGTTGGCGAGGATCTTACGGCGCTTGGCGAAGGTCTCCTTCGCCTCCTTGCTCCCAACGGCGGCGGCCTCCTCGTCCTCGCGCTCGCGCTTCCCAACGCGCATCTTGAAGTACTTGTTCTCGCGCCGGAGGTCGAGGAGCATGAGTCGCTCGGCGTTGTCGAAATAGAGCTGGGTGACGGCGACCTCGCCGGCGGCCAGGAAGCGGTCGGTAATCTCGCGGTCTAGGACCATGAAGGACTCGGGGTCTGCCAACGTCCACTCGTCCTGCCACTCGATAGTGCGGGACTCGTTGAGGTAGGCCCAGCCATAGCCTGAGTCGTCGTAGCGGTTCATGAGCTCGGCGAAGTTGGCGTAGTAGGCAGGGGCGAGAGACGGGGGAGGATCGCGGGTGGCGAGCGCGACGTTGTAGTCCGCATAAAGGCGAATAGTGTGCGCGGAGATGATCTCGACGTCGAGGCCCGAGATAGTGAAGCTAAAGTGGCCAGGGGTGAGACGCTTCAGCGCGGAGTGCTGGCGGTTGAAGGCGAGGAAGCGCTCCGACAGGTGGGTAGGAGATTCAACCAGTATGCCGTGGCTGAAGGGGTCGAGCGAGGGGGCAGCTTTATTCGCGGGGGCCATGGTGGTAGAAGGCGAAGGGGGGAGGAATTCTTCCAGCCGCTCGCCCCTCTTATAACTCCAGAAGTGGAACATTATTGATCCGATGTGTAACTCCTCTCCATCGACAGGAGGTCGGCCCGATCCATAGGGTAGGCTTTGAACATCCGGCACGTCCAGGGATTCAAGATAATCCGTGAGTGCGTTCAAGCGTTTAGCTTGTTCGTAGGGCATCCAAGACTTATCACCTGATTTCCAGAGGATTTCGAACAAGGATTTGGTCCGACGCCCATAGTGATTGACAATCTTGTCGACCGCCCATTCATTAGTTTCAGAGTCTAGTGAAATTCCAAGCTGGCATTCCAGCCGTCCAGGGAAGCGACGGTCGTCGTTTGCGATATGGATCCTAAGCAAGGACGCGTGGAACACGTCGTGTACCCCGCGCTGCTTCATGGTTGCAGGCAAATCCAACTGGAAGGAGCCGTTGCCAAAGTCGCGGATAATCGAATAAGGTCCGATGTATTTGGGAATCAGCTTGCGAGCGAGTCCCTTATCGAATTTGAGGTTCTTAGATGAAAGGTAAACCAGGTCGTCTAGCTCAAAAGGTGCGGGCTGGCGCTTCCGGTTAGCGGAACGCGTCTGCTTTACGCGTGCAGCGATCATGCTGTCGTGCGCCGCCATAATCGCAAGGCGTCGTTGAAGTGCGAAGTTCGCAACACCTGGGTACTCACGCGTGCGGTCAGAGTTCCATAGCAAGGTCCTTGGCATGTGTCCAGTGTTCAGAAAGAACGGGGTGTACCCGGTGGACTCGGACCGAGCCGAGTTCATCGCGAACTCAATGGCAGGTAACTTGGTGACCCAATCCTTTTGCTTGGGGCCAATACACTGCCTCAGCATTTGAGTAATAGTGCGGTTCGCGCGTTCAGTTCCACCGTCAGACTCGGGATGATAAGCACTGGACATATGGAGCTTGATTCCGATGAGTTCGTGCAAGCGCTTCCAGAAAACGCTCGTGAAGAGGGAGTCCCGATCGCTCACAATGGATTTAGGGAGTCCGTGCAACTTGTAGACGTGCTCGAACATTAGTTCAGCCATTTGGCGAGCGGTATAATTAATACGAGATGGAACAAGGTGGATCATCCCAGTGAGCAGGTCGATTATGACAGCCAGGGAATTGAAAACACTGTCCCGGTTCTTGGACTCAGGTAATGGTCCAACGAAGTCCACGCCGATGGAGTCCCACGGCTCCAAAGGTGGATTGAGCGAGTGCAGGAGGCCGTAGGGCCTCTGATTGCTTGGCTTGCTGCGCTTGCAGGTAGAGCAAGACTCGCAGAAGCTACGTGTGTCGTCCACGATCTCTTTCCACCAGAAGTGGTCGCGCAGATAGTCCAGAGTCTTTCGAAGTCCCAAGTGAGCAAGCAAGGAGTGCGCTTCAGAAATAACAATCTCGCGAATGTTGCGGTTGCGGTAAGTGATCTGGGGAATGCAGAGGACACGGTGGTCGGAGTCCCGAAGGTAGATAAGACCATCCTCGACCTCGAAGTTCCGGAAGGATTTGGGGTTCTCAAGGATGTTCTTGAATAACGCGTCGCCAGTGTATTGATTGGTGACAAGCTTTACCAGGTCTAGACCTTGCCAGCCAGAGTTAACAACATTAAGCAGGGAGTCGTCCAAGTGTTCGAATTCGTGATCGAGGTTAGCCGGCCCCGATGCGGGGGAATCTTCATGATCTGCGTCCGCTGTGGGGTTTGGTCCCATGGAAGTGGCACGAGGTGACGGATCAAAGTGGTTGAAGGGTGGCAGTGCCGGGCCGTGCACGGCGTTTCGACTCTGCTTCTTTCCTTCGCCGTCTGCTAATCTGGTGCTCCGTCTTGGCTTCATCGTATTCTCTGTCGAATTTTTGGTTGTACCCCCGCCCTCCTTTGGGGACGCACGGGGTTTGGACCCAAAACTGGACTGCTTTGACTTCGCGTCGGCAGCGCTTGACTTCGTGTCGGCGCCGGGGCTTGACTTCATGTCAGCCTCCTTCGTTTCTCGTGCCATCGACCGCGTTACCCGGTCGGTGGTCATCGCCATGGCCTCCATACCAGTAAATACCGGCATAGATATGGAGGAAATGTCCAATGAATCATTGTCAATAACATCGTGGTATGTGTATTCCGACCTGGCTCGTACGGTGCCCGTCGCCTCATTGGAATAGATGCGAGATAATGCGTCCGCTAGGACGTTATCAGGGCCAGGTACGTATCTAACTTCAAAATTGAAGCTGGAAGTCTTCTCAATCCAACGGGCCTGACGCCCGGAGAGGTTCTTCTGGTTTACTAGGTGTGTTAATCCTTTGTGGTCTGTAATCCACACGAATTGACAGCCCTGCAGGATATCCGCGTGGCGTAGCATTGCTTCTACGCCCGCAAGCATCTCAATTTCGTGTACAGGATAGTTCTGCTGTGCAGAATTCAGCTTTGCTGAGAAGAATGCAGCAACTCTCGCTGTTTTCCAATCTTCTCCTTGGCACACGACGCCGGAGACGCCGGAGTTGCACCCGTCGGTGACAAGCCAGATCTGCGGCGCATTAGCGCTGTAGTCAAGCGGCTTGCGAGGGTGGCCTCGATAGAGCGCAACGAGGCGCTTTACGTCCTCGAAGGCCCGCTGGTGAGTAAATCCCCATCGAAATGGTACTGAATCACTCGTTAACTCGTGGAGTATTCCCATAGGAATGTGGACATCTGCCACATCTCCACCAAGGTAGGTGACCGACCCGAGGAACCCGCGTAGCAAGTCGCGGTTCGTTGGAGTCTTCCAATTAACGACGGTGTCCACCTTGTGGGGGTCCATCCGGATCCCCTTGTCATCGACTACTCGCCCCAAGACATTCAACTCGCGCTGGAGCAGTTGGATCTTGTTGGCGCTCAGGTAAAGCTGCTCTCGCTTCAGTATGTCGATGACTAACTTCACATGCTTGACGTGGTCCTCAAGCGAATTGGAGTAGATGATAATATCATCTAGATATACGTCCATGAAGCGGCCGATGTATTGGCCGAAGAGATGGTTCATCAAGGATTGATAGGTGGCAGGTGCGTTACAATCGCCCTGCTGGAGAACCAGACTAACCATATTTCCATCTGGTGTGCTCATAGCCGTACGCGAGACGTGCTCGGGGATCACCCGAATTTGCTCGTAGGCGTCCTGCCCATCTATGAGAGTGCGGAATTCGCAGCGCGCGACACGCCGCAAAATTCCCTCCATATCAGGCAAAGGTGAGGTCATCTTCCTGGTATTTGCGTTACGCGCTCGCAGGTCAACCACCACGCGAAGCTTAGGCGGGTTCGTCTTGACTTTGGGGATTAACAACATTGGTGCAGTATTCCCGGTGTTCGTGACTTCCCAGCGGCCAGCTTTCAGGTACGTCTGCCGTTTAAGGTCCCATTGTTCTCTCAGAGCCTCAGGGCAACGCGCAGGTCTCCAAGGCAATATTTTATTCTCATCAATAAGCGGGATAGTATGATTTATCTCTCGAAATGGAGGTAAGCCCGTCTCCGCGGCTGTTTTACAGATGGGCTTCGCATATTCCATCAGCTCATCTCGCGCCGCTTGTAGAGCGGATTCTTCAATACCGACGGCGCCGGAGAAGACTCGAGCAGTAGCAACGCCTTCAATCGGTACGGCGTTAGCGCTTCCGACGAGGACGCGAGCGGGATTCAAGCCAATGCTCACCTTGTGTTGAAATAGCCAAGCCGTGCCCAGAATCATATCGTAGCCACTCAGGTTGGCCACAAAGAAGGTACGTTCTTCAATAATGTCCTGGTAACTGAACTTGACGGTTGCTGAATGATTAATTTTCGAACGAGAGCCCTGGACTGCCAGCTGCAGCGTTATGGGATCCTCGAGTTCCTGGCGCTTCAGGCGAAGCTGGTCTGCGAGCGAAGTGGAGATCAGGTCCCCAAGAGAACCGGAGTCCACCAGCGCGCGAGCTGGCTCGCCATTGACGCGGACGACGATAACAAGGGGCCGAGCTACGACCCGATTCGCCACGCGAGGAGTGGATGCGGTGCGGGATATCCCCTTCATGCTGTCTGCGGGGATTTGAACACCTCCGCAGTACAGAAGGAACTCGCCCTCCGCTTCCTCGAGTGGATCGTCGAACATCGTGCCAAAGAAATTCGACTGGCGAGTGTATTCCCAGCCGTTCTGGCGGTTGCTCTCGCAAATAATGTACTTGAGCTGACGCTTCAACACCCAACCCACTAGGTCGAGGTCTGGATTAAGCAGAGTCTCTTCCGAGATCTGCTCATGTAGGTCCCCTTCGCCGATCGGGATGGACACTAGGTAACCGTCCGGTCCTTCCAAGTCGTCCGGCTCACGGGGAATCCGTTGAATAATAACCCCGTTAAACATAGGTGCAACGCGACCAATGTCTCTGAAGTACTGCTGAGCCGCATCGGCGAGCAGTTCTTCGATAGGGAAGTTATGAATGGGCGCTTGGCGATATTCGATACCCAAGGCCGTAGAGCGCTGTCGCGCATACCAGTCCATCAGGTGGAACGCTGGTACTCGAACATATTCCAGAGGTAAGATTATTACTTCGTCGAAATACGAGTCCTCGATAACGTAGTGCTCCTCGCTAGGACGCAAAATGCGGAATCGAACGGCTTCGCGCCTGTCGTCTGACCAGGGAACTAAATGATCCCCTGGGTAAGGCTGGAAGAACTCCAGCAGCGCAGCGACCGTGTTTCCGAGAACATCACCCAAGCGACGCGATCTGGGAGAGTCCTGGATCTGCGATGCCTGGTTGTATTCCTCGGTGGCTCGGGCCCAGAAGCTAAGGCGGTCTTCGAACGTCTCGTCAGCCTCTCCTGGTCTCACCAAGCCCGGTGCGTTATCGTCATCTGAATCAGAACCGCTGTCGGACGAGTCGGACACAGAGCGCAAGCTCGGAGGTTCCGAGTCCGATTTCTCAGAACTGCATTCAGAATCACTAACAGTTTTCAGTGAAGGCATGGAGCCAGCATCTGAGGGCTCGGTGGGCGCTACTGACTCTAGGTCCGGCATGGAGTCTTCACCGCTGCTGGGCAGCTCCAAATCGGAGTCGGTGTGAAGCCAGGCCTCCGAGTCTGGCGGGTTGCATAGGTCAATTGCGGCCTCCTCGTACCAGTGATATAAATCAAAGCTGGGATCTTTGAGGAGGTCTCGAGGGAGGGAATAACACCTTCCTTCCTCGCGGTTGGATACGACGAGCTGATCGCCGTCTGACCAGACTTCGAATCTCTCCAAAGGTGAGGACGCTATATCCTCTCCCCATGCTCGGCACTCGTTGTTTTCGAGCAGGATTTTCACCGCGCCCGCCTGAACGTCATCCATGGAGTCAAGGTACCTTTCCTCCAGTAAGCAAGCGTCTGGATTCATGCCTAGTTCAGAAGCGCGTGCCTGAGCATACCACAAGGCCGGCATAAAATCCGGGTTATGAAGGGATTCAACGCTAATGGTAAGATCTGTGTCATTCTGATGATCCAGTATAATGTACTCAGTGTCAGATACGAGGTACATTAAGAACCTTTTCTCGTCGAAACATTCGTCTGGGTCAAGCGGGCGTAAATCTCCCGGATAAGGCTGGGCTGATTGCAGCATCAACGCCGTGTAGAACGCGTATAGGTCCCCCATGGGACGCGGTGGACCACGCTTCTCGCACCAGCAGCCAGAAGATCCGCACTTATTGCCATGCTCAGGTGAGGGCGTCTTGGAATCGGAGTCGTCAACAGCTGAAATTAAATCAAAACTGCTTTCCGAACTACTCTTAGAGTCCAATGTTTGAAGGGGTTCTCTACACGGTCCGCCCTCCACGACTTCGACAAAGTCCTCACCGATTGCGCCAACGTGCACCGTCTCAAGCACCTCAGTGCTTTCGAACAGCGCATCGCGCGCCGAGCTATTTCCGAAATGCACTGCGTGAGTCGCAAACCCCGGCGGTTTTCCCTTCCTGTTCGAAGGTACTGATTGGTTCTTGGGGCAGTTGCGAGACAAGTGTCCCGGTTCCCCGCAGTTAAAACAAAGGCCCTTGGCGAGCATCTCGTTCTTACGCTGCGGAGTCAAGGACTCATACTTACGCTCGCCCTTCGCAGGTACTGACGCGGATGAAGTCCGCATAACCTCTTCGCGAGGGCGTGAATATTCGTCACGGGGGCGGGAGGGATATGAGCGCCCTCCACGACCACGGCCACGACCTCGGAAACCTCCGCGCGAAGGCTGGGACTGGGACGGTGCTCGGGAGCCACTCGTCCTGGGCGCCGTCTGTGGAGCTGGCCGTCTCTGAGACCCGCCAGACTCATGGTGCCTGGTTTCGAGCTTGAGAAGTATCTCGGCCTTCTCCGCGGCCTTTACGATTTCCTCCCAGGTGGAGCTCTCGGGCTCAAGTCCCTTCCTATAAATCTCGGTCTGTACCGGAAAGGTGAAGCTGTTGAAGAGCTTGACAATCTTTTCCTGATTATCTTCTAACCCGATGGTATTGTAGATTTCGGACCATTCCGCAACGTGCTCGGCGACGCCTTTCGCGCCCTGGAAGCAACGATTGAGGCGCTTTCTCTGCGAGTTGCGGAAATCGACTGGGAAGCAGAATTCAAATAATCCAATGAAGAATTGCTTTAAGTCCCACTGTTCTTCATCTGGAATAACAACCTGATTATAAAAATCTAGCGCTTTGCCATCCAGATAATACGAGATGAAGTAGACTTGGTCGTCCGAGGGAACTCGGCCCATTTTGACGTAAGTCTTCGACTCTCTTGCGAAACGCTGAATAGCGTTCGCGTTAGGTTCACCATTGTAACGAGTCGGCGGAATCGGCTTCAGCAACATTCTCTGCTTGCGTTTGTGACCGCGCTGGCGTTTTGAAGACAAGCGCGGACTTGACGCGCGCCGCGAAGTCCCGGAGCCGCCGTGGTTCGAAGAGCTGGAGCTCGAACTCGAGCTTGAACTTGAACCATCAGGCGGCCCGGAAGGCGGCGCCGAAGCTTTCGAAATTTTCAGAGGATCTGCTGGCGTGCCCCGCAAGGCTCGTTCAAAGAAACCTTCAGCAGCCATCCTGCCTGGAGTTATACCCCGGGAAGCAGGAGTTTCACGCACGCCCGAGGCGCGCGGCGGCTGAGTTTGGTGACGCACTTCCACCTTGGGTGGAACGCTCACACGCTGCCTATCTTCAAAGCTCAACTCGCTGATCTTCTGGACCAGGCGAGCGTACATTTCGTCCATGGTAAGTACGGCTTTAGGTCCGTCGCCGTTGCTCGGCGTGCGGTCTGGGGCAGCTGAGGAATCTTTAGATTTCTCGGGTTCAACAAATTGAACCTTCTCAATATGCTTAACGGGTGGCTCGATGGGAACCAAGGTGGGTTTCTCCACCTCCGCTGGCTTATCTTTCCTCGACTTAGGGCTCTTCGAACGCCGCTTGCGCGACTTCGAGGGCGTGGGTCGTGGAGTGGACACTGTGAAAAAGTCGGAAGGTGTGTCCCTTGCCTCTTCCTTTATCACACGGTTAATTTCAGCGAAATTCTGGAACATATTCATCTGTTCCTCCATGTCGGCCTCGGTAAACTGCTGGAAAGAACTAATCCCTCCCCAGTTGCGCGGGTCGACACCCTTTCCCTTGTTGCGGGAAGGGCCAGCGCTTGGCTCGAGCTCGATGAGGTCGTCCTCATCTTCGACCTCCTCCACCGTTGCCCGATATGAATTTGGGGACGTGGTGCGAGGAGCGTCGGGCTCGACGGCGCGCTCAGGGGTCGGGGCTCGGGATTTAGGCGAGTCCGGAACATCCTTGACGCTTTCTGGCCCCTGATTCCATTCATGGACAGGGGCGTTGTTAGGCGCCAATTTCGCCCGCAACTGCGCGGCGAACGCCTCATAGCGGCGAGCTAGGGTAGTGAGCTGTTCTTGGCTCATATTGCCCGTAGCGATATCAACGGTCGACTCGGTGTCGGAAGCGTTCGAGGAAGAATTAACACTGGTATATTTTCCTCTACTCGAAGTACTACGCTCACGATGGGAGCGCGAGGTCTTACGTGTGACGGGGGTCCATCCCTCTTCGTCCACGTTCTCGACCGGCGATGGTGCAGTACCAGGAACGCCGAAATCCACATCGCTCGAGAGCGACGGGAATTCCGAAGAGAAATCTCCGGCGCGCGGGGCGCCGGAATTGATCACCGCCGAAGCGAATGAAGGTCTCACCGCCGAAGCGATGGAGGGTCTCGTCGCCGAAGCGACGGAAGGTCTCGTTGTAACGACAACGGCGGGTGCGTCCGTAGCACCCGTGCTGACAGAACCGAAGTGAAGAGCCTCGGGGCTGAACAGGGGTGCGGGCGCAGGCAGGGCGCCAGAGCGAGTCTGGGCGCGGGTATGGTAGATGACTGAGTTGTCGTCCATAGTAAGATTCTTTGGTCTGTTGGGTCGCTAGCGGAGATGGTGGCCTAGGTGGATCAAACCGAGGGGTAACCAGTTAAGCAGCGAGTAAGTTGTCACTTAAAAAGATGTGACGAGGAGCAGTCGGCTGGTAGGTCGGCGGCTAGTCTCGGCACAAGAGTTCTTCGTTCGGGTTGTTGAGTGGTCGAGTCAACGGAATAAGTGGTAAGAGTATAGGATTGACCAAAGAACTACATACAGAGGACCGATCTTATATACTGTAGCTAGCGATCGAATTAGTCCTAAATAGTAATGAGATCGTCGGGGTAAGGGGAATTGAAACAAGGATTGTGGATAAGTGAAGAAAGAAAGAAACGAGGGTAAGAGAGAGAGCGTTCCGTTACACTTGCAAACCCATGTTACAATCCTTCAACAGTTTGCTCATTTCCCCCTGACGGAAAAAGTGCCTAATCTTGCTTTTATCCTGTTGGGCCTCCATAAATGTATGGATCTTGTGGAGTGTGCTGCAGACATGCAATCAGTAAAAATTCATTTCCAGAGAGGGACATACTCTATACATCTCCCAAGATGGTTCAGCATGCTTGGTGGCAAATCAGGACCAGCTCCTGGTTTCATATGGAGAGTAATAATTGCGCAGAGCAATCTGTAGGTTTGCTCCAACAATTGGGTACAATCACTCTTGTTTTGCTTGATAGTCTGGCCAAAGTGAGATACATTTTATGATCCATAGTAGAAATGTACCTGCATAGAAATTAGCAGAGACTTGGCAGTGTTGGAGATCGGTTCCAAGAATGGACTCTTGAAGGTCTTCGTAAGGACCTCCAAGCTGTCCACTGCTAAAGTGAAACATTTTAGGATGCTATTTAATCGGGTTTCGGTCACAATGGGCTGAGGAGGCATTTGGTCTGATGGGAACAGCTTTCAACCGTGCTGAGGCAGATCCTTTTATAACCGAGCGCATCGGAAGCCGAGTAATCATTGGTAAGAGCCTCAGATACCCAAAACGTTTTTTACCCCGAAATTGGCGCAGATAGCATCCTCAATGTACATTGTCAACTGTGCTGTCAGACAATTCCTTTTATCCCCGAGGCCCCTCAGAAGTTGAGTAACCATTGGTTACAGCGTCAGATATCCAGAATCATGTTTACTCGGAAGTTGGTGCAGATAGCAGTCAATGGTCAAACTCTTAACACCGTGGCATGATCCTTTCATCCCCAATGTACGTGAGGGTGTGGTCATTCATTGGCTCATCATATGATCAGTTGGATTTAGCACTCATGATTGGAGCCTGATGCATGAGTACTACTTCGGCCAAATCACACCTAAGATTGCCGGCCCTGTGGGCACAACCGAGGTTGCATTTGAACACCGAAGTTGTGAATTACAACAACATTGGGCTGGAAATGGAATTAATTTTAACAACGCAGCAGCAAAGTAGTACAATCAACGCGCGAGTCATCTCTCCCCCTGACAATATCACACACGCATCCGACCGCTGACGTGTAGCGTCCGCCGGGATGCGTACTGTAGGTGAAGCCGCACCGACGCCGTTCGGCAGCTGGATGACAATGTAGAGTCCCCGCCCGAGTCATGCGCGACGTCGGAGCACCACGCGCCTGCATATTCGGCTTGGTCCACGTACGACGCTGTCGGGTTGCAGATGTCGTGGGAGGACGGGGTGCTCCCCAGGATATCCAGCCCGACACCTTGTCGCTAGATACGATGTCGGCCCGTACCCGTATGTGCTGCTGCCGCCGGCCACGCCACACACTTGTGGCGGAGGAGCGCGTGCTCGTGTACGTACACACCCTCGATCGCGCGCGCCCAGCACTCGACGCTCGGTCCTTGTACAATGTGTCAGTTTGCGGATGTGAGAAGTGGATGGAGGAAAGCAGCGGGAGGAGCAAGAGGAGCGAATGAGGGGGAGAAAGGCAGGATTGGAAGTGGTGGGGACGGATGCGGCTAATGCGACGCCGAGCGGGGCGGGGGCGATACAGGAAGGAATGGGAGTGGACGTACCAGACCGAGGAGGAGTACAAGTATTTGAAAGTAATGGAGAACAACGCACCTCACACCTCGCTATCATTCTCCTCGGCTCCGTGCTCTTCAGCGCTACCCTCCCCTCACCTCGCTCGCCCGGATTCCACCCGAATCGAGTGAGCAGGACGTTGAGGAGAATCCTGCACACCATCCCGCCCCGCTCGAGCTTTCTTCCCGCTGTACCCGCATGCCCACGCACTGACTTGCAACACCCTCCTCGCGTCCAGCTCGCCTACGCTCGTCCCGTCTAGTGCACGCGTGTTCGTAGAGCTCCCGCGCGAGCCGGAGCGCACCCTCTCCTCAGTCGCGCCCCATCCACGCAGCGTCACCACGCCGCACGGCCACGATACACCGTGCACAAGGATAGTGAATGACGCCGGCGGTGGGCTTGGCGCTGCCGTAAAAGGAGGGCGCGCACACCTCATCGACAGCTCACATCTCGCTCAGCGGAAGAGCGGGAGCGCCCAGCGGCAGAGCGAGAGCACCGTTGGAGCGCGCGCCGATACCTCGGTCTTCCCCCGCACGCGCGTGCCCCGGGCACCGCTCGCTGCCGCGTTGCCTCCGCATCTCGTCTCCGCCACTGGCGCGCCGCTCCACAGCCCTCGCACCCCATCGTGTAGCGCCAATGCCGTCATCGCACCCGCACCAACGCCGCGAGCCAATGGTCGTTTGCGCGGGCACTCATCCTCGGTGCGCATAGACCCGCGGGCACGCATTCCCGCCCACGTCACCGCCACCTCGGTAGCCCGCGAACGCAGCGCCGTCGCACCACTGCGTATGCGTATGCGTCCCACGGCGTGTGTCCGATCCAAACAGGAAGGGAGTGCGAGTGCGCGTGGCGAAGGAGCGGACTAGCGCGTAGGACGGACGCAGCGTTTGCCACCGTCCGCAGCGGGTTTTTTATCCCGCCATCGTGTGGGTAAAATCGCGAGGGCAAGTGTGGGAGAGTGCAGGAGGGGACGAGAGCATGGAAAGAAGGACGAGCGGCGGCGAGACAGGCGCGGGAGGTCCGTCTTCACTCCTCTCCTTCTTAGCCGCGAGCCAGACAGACCACGATCGCGATGACCCACTGGCAGCGTCAGCGACGAGCTTGTGCAGGAAGTAGCGCGCGTACCCACCCCTTCCGTCCTCACTCGCCGCGCACACCGATATAAGACCTCTCCTCGCTCCCAGGCGTCCTCCATCCTGCACCCATCCCGCCGCCGTGCCCCGCAGCCGCGCCCTCATCCTCTCTCGACAAAAGGTAGATCCTGGGCTTGTACTCACGCTCGCCCCGTCTTCCACGTCCCCCGCCCGTATCATCATCCGTCGTATCCCCAGCCACGCCGCGCCCGCGCCCGCACATTCTATCGTGTACCCCGCTCCCCGCCGTACTTCGTATGTTCAATGCGCAGCAGCGACGTACAGCGGTGCATTGCCGTGAATCGCGCCCACCCCCGCCCCGCATCCACACCCGATGGCGTACACCTAAGGGGCAGCGCGTCCGATTCACACCGGACATAGGGGAAGGGGGTGAGTACGAGTATGACGTGCGGACGCGAAACGAGTATGCAGCAGCGCCGTCCCGCCCCTCTGATCCCATACCGCCGCTGTGCATGCCCCCACCACATCCCAAGGTGTGGCGCGCGGGCGCGTGCGGGAGGACACGAGGGGGCCGCTGCTGAGTACTGAGTACAGAGTACGCGCGTGCTGAAGGGGCGCAAAGGGGTAAGCCTCGATCGCGATTCCGGAGACCGCGATGAGCGGCCACACCTGGTGGGCCGAGGATGAGTACTCGCACTGGCGCTGGCGCGAGGGTGCTACTGCGCTCCGCGTCGCGCGGGGCATGTTGGGTGCTGGCTGGGTGCGCGGAGGATTGGCGAGCTGACGATGGCAAGCGCCGTGGGTTACGCGCGCTGGCGTGGTATTGGCGCCGGGGAGTGGCGTCGAAAAGCGGCGCTGGTGCTGAAGGCGGTAGGCGGCGTGGCAAGGATGACGCCCTTGCGCGGTTACGCTGGTCCGTATCATTGTCGCTGTCGCCGTCCGAGGCGTCGTATGTGAAGCGCTGGGAGTGGCTCAGCAGAATCGGCAGCTCTAGGGTGGGACGTCAGCCAACAGGGAAAGACGCGCGGGAATGCGGCGCTGCAGCGGGGTCCCGCGTACGCAGAGTGGACGATGGTTGCGTGTGGGCATCCGAGTCGCGTGCAGCGTCAAGGAGTTAGAGCGAGTGTCTGGTTAGCGCGAATACCGAGGGACGCACGGTGGCTCGAGGGCGGGATCCGACTAACGGGTCGTGATGAATCGCGGTGAATCAGCATATAGAGCGACGTCTAAGTGAGACATCCGATTCGTGCGCGTGATGATTTTCGTTCTCCCATGCAGCGATGGGTGGGCAGAACGGACGGCTAGTACTAGTTCTGCAAAAGACTCAGAGATGCGCAGAACGTCGAAGAGAGATGTCGCTCAGGCTGACAGCCGATTGTGCCGAACTCGATGCGATCCGATTGATCCGAAATTCCGGTTCTCGTTCCTTTCTCTTTCACGCTCTGCTCTCGTTCCTCCTCGTGCATGCTCTACTCTCATTTCTGTCCCCATCTCTCCGCCGAAGACCGCCCTCCCCCTGCCAAAATCCCTCGATTTCCTCCTGACATCCTGAAAAATCGGCCGTCTTCCCTTTGACCTCCCTTTTCTGGCCTTGCCCGAGCCCGAGCCCTCGTTAACTTGTTTTCGGGTACATCTCCACTGCTCAAGGCGTCGTGGATAAATATAGATCCCTCTCCTCCTGTGCACGCTATTTAATCTGGGTGTGACGAGAGGCATGCGGGTTCGACTCCCGCCGAAGCCGTAGGCTGCGATCCATGACTTTTTTGGAGGGGTTTGACTTGATCCAGGAGTTCCCGTCGCGTCCGAGATTAATATCGTCCCTCGAAGTCCAAACTCCCCCCCAGCAATTGACATTTTTGCCAGCCTAAATTTCTTCCTTCGCTCTCCCCACCTCGCCCTCGCTCTCGTTCATGCTCTTCTCACGTCTGTGGAGCACCGCACCCCGCCGACTGGCTCGATCGACTTCTTTCTGAATTTCTGGCTGAACTCTCCTTGCAATTCGATGCACGCAGCTTCAACAATCAGAGTCTTGCCGTTACTGACTCGGAGCGTAGGTCCTATAGTCTAATTTTGAAATCCAAGAATAATGCGGGTTCGAGTCCCTTATGCAAGCGGAACTCTTTCCCACTGCTTTTTCTCTCATCATTATCCAGCGCTCGACGCCTATCCTCCACTTTCTTTGGTTAGCCATCGCATTAACCACCGCAAATTCATTACAATGTGTATCATTGGAGCCCCTAATGACCACGGCTTCGAATCCTCAATAATGTGCACCACCCTTTCTGGGCCTGCGTAGTGTAGGTGAATATTTATTCAGCCCCCGCCAGCCTATCGTTATGGCCTCGTAGATCAAGGCAGATCCCTCTCAAGACTATAAACCACAAGCTCGCGCAACATTGAGCTCGCCGTGCCTCAACGCACGCTCACGCGCGGGGCATTGTAAATAGCGGCGGCATTTGTTCGCATTCGAAGAGTGGGACCGTGCCATGTAATTCTACCTACCTACCTACCGACATTCGACGTGCACAGTCAAAATTAGCTTGCACATTCGGCCACATCATCAGAGTTGACGAGATATGTCCGACCTCAG
This sequence comes from Mycena vulgaris, assembly GCA_029204335.1. NCBI lineage: Eukaryota > Fungi > Basidiomycota > Agaricomycetes > Agaricales > Mycenaceae > Mycena > Mycena vulgaris. The sequence continues at coordinate 32,855 of JARGYA010000242.1, forward strand.
TTGGTTGGTTTTGCGATTGGTTTTGCGTTCATGGGTACAAGTACGTAGTAAACACAGCCTCCACATGTTATAGAACTTTATTGATTCACAAAAGTACATTTCAAAAGGGTAACAGCCATTCCGCCCATCTATGCACAATCACCTTTGATTAAATCCCTCGCTCGACACCACTCAGTTGAACGCCCAAGTAACGGACAGGCTGGTATCGGTCGTGCTGTCTTCGATGGCGGTGAAGGCGGTCTGGCTGAGCTGGATGTTCTGCGTTCCCGCGCCGGTATCGAAGATGCCGTTGAAGATCGCGGTGGTGCTCTTGCCGTTGTCTGCGGCGAATATGGTTAATCATTAAAATGACTAGGAGGCAGAGCAACTTACGCGTGATGGTTATGGAGTCGCTGCAGCAGACGTGGGTGCCGACCAGGGCGCTGGGGATGGATACGGCGAAGGGGCCGTTGGTCGCAGGGCACCCGCAGTTGGTGGTGCCGGTGAATCCGACAGTCGCTGCGAGGGGTGTTGTCAGATACATCGAGGTGCATCGGGGAGTGGGTGCTCTCACCTGTACCGGTGAAGGCGCTGGCGCTGCCAATGAGCACAGCGGCGGAGATGGCAGCGAGAAGAGAGGTGTTGAAGAACATGATACTAGTTAATTCGGCTGGGGAGATGAACTGACTTTAGAGGTCGAATTAGGGCCCTTTATAAGTAGTTCAGGCCTGCGGAGAGGATATATGGAGAAATTTCAAAGCAGCCAAGGGCTCCCCTGGACGTGACTGCGAAGATGTCTGTACATGCCGACCTTTCCGAAAGAAGGCTTCCATTACCTCCAGAGTTGCCTGGGCTCAAAGAGGATGCCATAATTCTCGGTTTGAGACCTAGCTGATACTGCCGAGGTTTCAATAGGGGTTGACCACGGAGTCAAAATACGCGGTGTGAATGAGATTAATATCGCAACAGTTCATTCTCGCGCCACACTAGCGGGAATGGGGTATCCTCCCGGCGCGGTGAGAAATATGGCCTCTCTTTACGACCAAGCCGAGAGAACACTGCCTATAATTTTCCTGCTGCAAGGCATGTATTTTTCGGCTTCAAGTACTCGATTGTATTGCGAGCCAAGGGAGCTGGGCCGCGCCGTCGTCCCCTAAATCCCAAATGCGAACTCCGGACATGGGTAGGATACCGTTATGTAGCCGGCGGCAGGCGATGTTTTTAATAGAATCTAACCGACGAATGCGCGCGGGGAAGCATAATATACACTGCGCACAACAGTCATTGTACTCATTGTATCACCCGCGGGTGGCAAGCGGTTCAAGATGCAAGGAGCATTAAAAATCCCCACCATTCTGTTGGAGTTCGTTGCAAGATTCCATGACCCACGCTCAGAATGTGCGTATGGTTTTCTCCATTTTACTCCGCCGAGGAGGCGTGTGATGGGAGATGGATTCAGTAATGACTCGCCGCCGGCGGACTTTGTCTCGCGACGGTTGAATCGATACGCCACTCCTTCACAAAGCACTGGCGATAACTCCGAAAAATTAATGCACACATCTTGGCAGTGTTCATTTTCTCTATGCTGTTGTCTCCGCTTTGAGCGAATTGGATGCATTTCCCCTCCTGCGGGGGCGTTTTCGTTGGAGCGAAACTTAACAGGTTTTCTCGGCCCGTCAGGCATCTCTGAGTAACCATTTCGAGACTCGGTAAGCGAATACTAACCCGGAGTATTGTCGGACCACACTGTGGATACAATTTACAGTCAGCCTGACTAACAAATCACTCAAATCAAAAATTTCTCAATCAGGCCGAATGAGCCGGGCATGAGTGTATTTGGACTCACTCAAACTGATTGTACGGGATACAGTTAAATAAAATACAGTCATCCTGAGATACTTTTGAAGATTTTCTTGAAACTCCGCCCCATAGCTCTCGTACGCATGCGACGTTAAGAGGTGGCAGCGTTTGGTGCCGATGCCATCATCCAGATGAGCCTCGGCAGATGTACGTTATGTTCGACTCCAGGTTGGTGTGCCTTGCATACACCGGCCCGGAGTATTCAACTATTTCGGTGACCGACGGATCAGCCAAGTACAATGACTGTTGTGCACAGTGTATATTATGCTTCCCCGCGCGCATTCGTCGGTTAAATTCTATTAAAAACATCGCCTGCCGCCGGCAACATAACGTTATCCTACCCATGTCCGGAGTTCGCATTTGGAATTTAGGGGACGACGGCGCGGCCCAGCTCCCTTGGTGGTCCGACAATACTCCGGGTTAGTATTCGCTTACCGAGTGCCGAAATGGTTACTCAGAGATGCCTGACGGGCCGAGAATACCTGTTAAGTTTCGCTCCAACGAAAACGCCCCCGCAGGAGGGGAAATGCATCCAAGCGGAGACAACAGCATAGAGAGAATGAACACTGCCAAGTTGTGTGCGTTAATTTTTCGGAGCTATAGCCAGTGCTTTGTGAAGGAGTCGCGTATCGATTCAACCGTTGCGAGACAAAGTCCGCCGGCGGCGAGTCATTACTGAATCCATCTCCCATCACACGCCTCCTCGGCGGAGTAAAATGGAGAAAACCATACGCACATTCTGAGCGTGGGTCATGGAATCTTGCAACGAACTCCAACAGAATGGTGGGGCTTATTAATGCTCCTTGCATCTTGAACCGCTTGCCACCCGCGGGTGATACAATGAGTACAATGACTGTTGTGCGCAGTGTATATTATGCTTCCCCGCGTGCATTCGTCGGTTAGATTCTATTAAAAATATCGCCTGCCGCCGGCTACATAACGGTATCCTACCCATGTCCGGAGTTCGCATTTGGGATTTAGGGGACGACGGCGCGGCCCAGCTCCCTTGGCTCGCAATACAATCGAGTACTTGAAGCCGAAAAATACATGCCTTGCAGCAGGAAAATTATAGGCAGTGTTCTCTCGGCTTGGTCGTAAAGAGAGGCCATATTTCTCACCGCGCCGGGAGGATACCCCATTCCCGCTAGTGTGGCGCGAGAATGAACTGTTGCGATATTAATCTCATTCACACCGCGTATTTTGACTCCGTGGTCAACCCCTATTGAAACCTCGGCAGTATCAGCTAGGTCTCAAACCGAGAATTATGGCATCCTCTTTGAGCCCAGGCAACTCTGGAGGTAATGGAAGCCTTCTTTCGGAAAGGTCGGCATGTACAGACATCTTCGCAGTCACGTCCAGGGGAGCCCTTGACTGCTTTGAAATTTCTCCATATATCCTCTCCGCAGGCCTGAACTACTTATAAAGGGCCCTAATTCGACCTCTAAAGTCAGTTCATCTCCCCAGCCGAATTAACTAGTATCATGTTCTTCAACACCTCTCTTCTCGCTGCCATCTCCGCCGCTGTGCTCATTGGCAGCGCCAGCGCCTTCACCGGTACAGGTGAGAGCACCCACTCCCCGATGCACCTCGATGTATCTGACAACACCCCTCGCAGCGACTGTCGGATTCACCGGCACCACCAACTGCGGGTGCCCTGCGACCAACGGCCCCTTCGCCGTATCCATCCCCAGCGCCCTGGTCGGCACCCACGTCTGCTGCAGCGACTCCATAACCATCACGCGTAAGTTGCTCTGCCTCCTAGTCATTTTAATGATTAACCATATTCGCCGCAGACAACGGCAAGAGCACCACCGCGATCTTCAACGGCATCTTCGATACCGGCGCGGGAACGCAGAACATCCAGCTCAGCCAGACCGCCTTCACCGCCATCGAAGACAGCACGACCGATACCAGCCTGTCCGTTACTTGGGCGTTCAACTGAGTGGTGTCGAGCGAGGGATTTAATCAAAGGTGATTGTGCATAGATGGGCGGAATGGCTGTTACCCTTTTGAAATGTACTTTTGTGAATCAATAAAGTTCTATAACATGTGGAGGCTGTGTTTACTACGTACTTGTACCCATGAACGCAAAACCAATCGCAAAACCAACCAACCGAGGTCGGATCGGACATATCTCGTCAACTCTGACGATGTGGCCGAATGTGCAAGCTGATTTTGACTGTGCACGTCGAATGTCGGTAGGTAGGTAGGTAGAATTACATGGCACGGTCCCGCTTTTGGAATGCGAACAAATGCCGCCGCTATTTGCAATGCCCCGCGCGTGAGCGTGCGTTGAGGCACGGCGAGCTCAACGATACGCCAGCTTGTCGTTTATTCCCCGTCGCTCGTCGAGTGCCCAGTTCGATCGTTTTCACACGGAGAGTACAGAAGGATACCGAGAATCGGGCGGAAAGAAGTGGGGGGAAAGTCTCAGGTGGGGAAACTCTCAGGAACGGCAGCTCCGCTTTGAGAACAAGATTGAATATCGTTGGCGATTGAATCAGACCCCGAGAGGCGTGAAGTAGTTTCCGTCCCTCCAAGATTCCCAGTTTTCATCGGTGCAAATGCTCTTTATGCCTTGGCGGCGGAATGAATTTCAAGAATGCACCCACCCAATTCCATTGCCGCCGTTGTTCGTCGTGGGAGGCAGAGACATCAGCAAAACAGAATTGCTCTGGCGACTATGGCGCCGTCTGGCCGTCTCTGACGCATCTGACTGGTATGGCGACCATGCCGGCCATGCCAGCCAGACGGCCCATAAATTGTGAGTTTTCACCCGGCCAGTATCTTAACCCACCACCAGTTTGACAACTGGATTTCATACGAAGATCAAATTCATTGAAGATTTCTGCTTTGCAGCTCGATTGACAATCCCGCAAAGGGATGTAGTAGGATGTAGTCGAGTCGCACAGAACAAGTCCCACATCACGCTTGGCATCAACTGCGGAAGGGCCTAGGCACATCACGTGTTTCGGTCGATGGTTGACTTTGATGGGCACTTCTCTTCCTCTTTCCTCCACCATCGCCCTTGCATTTTGACCTTTCCCGCACGCCCCTTGCCTGCGCCTTCGAGGAGAGGTCATTTTCAGGCCTATCAACCCGTTAGAGGCATCCGAGGTCCGCAAATTCAAACTAGTCGTTGTGATCTCGGACTTGGTATCTTGCTGCTGTAGCGCCACACCTTGTTCTCGGTTTCGCTCGTGCTCAATGTCTTCAAGCTCCCAAGGTCTCAAGAATCAAGTCATCAAGCTTGAAAGCTTTCAAGTATCACTCACTCCGGCCTCAAGTCCTCGGCTCATAATACTCGGTCGCATTCACTTCTCCAGGGGCCGCAATTTGTATCTCAGCAAGATGTCCGCTTCAAGTTGTTTCTCCATGGAACTTTCAGAGCTTTTTCTTAGCTTTTTCTTACCATCTTTACCGACCTTGCTTCAGGCTCTTCAATAGGATGTGCCTCTCGTTGGATGGCGGTGTGTTAAGTGGATCAAGCGCCAGGTATGTACATGTCAGTTCGTTCTTGTTTCGATGTTTTATTGATCCAAAATAAAGCCAGTGCCGAGCGGTCAGTGCCTCGGGCGCCGCTGTCTAGGAATGTGAACGTACGGCGGCTTCGACGAGGTGTAGTGAGTGGGATTGGCGCGGAGGAGACAGTACGGGAGGCTAGTCATTGTAGTAGTCACTCCGTATGATGAATATAGCGTGTATTCATTCTCCCTGAAGGTTCCAACCAAGCTTGACAATGACCATGTGTAGCCATAATGGTGTTTCTGATGCGTTTCTGGCGCCAAAACTGATTATGGCGTCGCGAGGGTAATTATGCTGCCAGATGCAATTCTGGCGATATGGCGCGCTTGGTTGATCTGATGCCAGATGAGCCAGATGAGTTTTGTTTTGCTGATGGAGCATGAGAACGCTATGGAGTACACCCGAATTCCTGTCAGCAATTCACCTGTGAAGATGAAAATCCATCCCCGACTGGTTGACGCAAACGGCTCGCAGGGATTTGTGGAGAGTTAGCTTTTCGGCTTGCAAAACGGGCTTGCGCCCGCGCCGACGGGCTTGTTCGGGCTTGGGCTTGGATTTGGGTGTAGATCAAAGCCCAAGCCCGCCAATCGGCTTGGCACGCCCGTTTGATGGCTTGGCAAGCCCGTTTGCTCGCTTAACTCCAGCCAAAAAGAAAACAACGGGCTTGCACAAATTTCTCGTGTTTCCTGCGGTAAGCCATCAATCTGAGGGCTTCCAGAGTCAATTGTGAGTTGATACCTCGGGGGCTTGGATTTTCTCTGCCATATTTTGGTCACTAATACATAGTTCGGCGTCACCGCTGGAGACTACCGGGGACAAGAGTGGCAATTTGATCCAGACGTTCGGGCTTGTCCGACTCAGTGCACTCTCCTGTACCTAATGTCTTGTTTTCAACCAAGACATTCTCACCATTTATGTTTCCTTGATTATTACACAGAATTCTGTTGTGATCTACCTCCAATACATGACTAGATCTGTTGAAGCAGCCGGAAATCATGAGAGGACTAAGAACAAACACGCTCAGAGCGGCTAAGATATCCCTCTGAGTCGCCTCTGATGCCCGGATTTTCCCTCATCATTGTGCCACTTGGGTTGAACTGTTGAACGTCGCTGGTTGTTGGGGAAATCAAGATTCAAACAACCATTTACCTCGTTGAGCAACTTCAAATTCAAACTCCGCTAAGGGGGCAAGCCGTTTAGCCAAGCCGATCAGACACGTCTACTAAACGACTGTCGCAGATGAAATCTTGATTGGGGGGCTTGCCCCCCCATTCTTCCATGTGAACCCGAAAACCCGATGGCTGTGCAGTGTGCGACTGATGGCTGATGGCATCCTAGAAAGGGAATTGATGGTCTCGCCGTGGGAAGATCACATCAATTACGACCGACATCACGCGCCGTGAGAATATTATAGATACTTATGCTATGGACCTTAGTCAGCATGTATTCAGAGATTAATAGTACGAAGTGATCAAACTGCAAACTGAGACTGGGGTAAGCCCCCCCCATTCTGTAGCCGGGCACCGGCATACAAAACATATTTTGACAGACGCGCACGCGCATGCCCGACTGTGTGATGGCATCAAGCCAACGGGCTTGGGCTTGATCTTGGCCGCAACAATGTTCATACTCGGGAATGAGCTTAAAAAGCATAATTTACTACTCAAACTTGATGCTTGAGTCGCTTCAAATAGATCTGATACAGAATTCCGTTGCATAGGCTTGAAAATCTTGTTGATGTCGACTTACAAGTTCAACACAAGTATGCCATCAGACAAACGGGCTTGTGGATAGTTTAGATGTTTTTTGAAGGGATCCTGGTATTTTCAATTGGGTTAATGTTGTGCCTTTTTGTGTTGTCTTTTGGTATCAGTTTTGCAAGAGGGTGGCATTTTGGCTTGCAAAACGGGCTTGTTCGGGCTTGTGGATTTGGGTGTGGCCCCAAGCCCAAGGCCGGCAGATCGGTTTGCGAGCCCATTTGATAGCTTGGCAAGGAGAGTTCACTTTTCGGCTTGCCAAACGGGCTTGCGCCCGCGCCAACGGACTTGTTCGGGCTTGGGCTTGGATTTGGTGTAGATCAAAGCCCAAGCCCGGCAGATCGGCTTGCAAGCCCGTTTGTCGGCTTGGCAAGCCCGTTTGCTCGCTTAGCCGAGAAACGGGCTTGTGTGTATTTCTCGTCCCCGTCGGAATAGTTTCTTAATCTGAGTGCATAGACTATGTGCAGTAAGTACATACTTCTAGGGCTTGCAATTTCTTATGGTATTCTGCTCACTGATGTGATGATACGCTGTCACCGCCGTGGACGACATAGGGTAACAGTGTCAATTCACTTCCAAGCCACGGGCTTGTCCCACTCAGTGTAGTCCCATTGTATTTACCGATCCCTGACAAGCAGAGGGTTTCTCACAACTCGAATTCCTGGTCTACTGGATCCAATTTTTCTGTGACATGTTAATATAAGTTGTTGAAATGACTTAAAATCATTCTATCTTGCCAATGGCGACTCCCAATAATACACAAGATCATCAGGCAACCATTCACTATCTCGTTGATATTTCAATAGTTAACGCTGACCATTCTACCCGGAATAATTCATGAAAGTCAATTAGGTAAATTCTCCAATGTGGCTTGAACGGACTTGGCAAAATGACTTGAACTTGCTTCGAACAGTGGCCTTGGGCTTGGGATTAGAGACTTGGCTTGGCTTGTGTTGACTGCATTAGTTGTGAACTCACTGGGAAGGAGAATTGAACAGCGAATTCGGACTCCCTGAGAATACAGCAGGGCTTGTACGGCTTGGCCTGACTTCCTTTGTGTTCGTAAAAATTTGCTTGGGAATGGGGTGGTTGAAAAATTGAGTCCCCGTCAAAGCCGCAATGTTGCATGGATAGGGATAAGTTGTCGATGACCGAAAACTATTCTATGTATGTCTTCAGAGCTGCGCATTGTGATTTATTTAAGTATATTGGGTGAGGCATCTGCAGCACATGTCACAGCGGCGAAAGAGTTTCACTGAAGCCCGGGCTTCAATTCAAGCCAAACCCAGTCCGGTCGTCGTCAGGTAAGGCATAAGGCCTCTTCACCGGCTGGAGCCGAGGCCCGACCTTTTCCGGTGCGAGTTGAATGGTATAAAAACCCACAGTCGGCGCCGTGGGGGGGAGAATTAAATACGGTTAGTTCCTTCATTACTTGCTGCAGAAATTGCCATAGGTGTATCGGAGAATCTGACTGAGCGGCCAGTGTGTTTGGGTTTCCCGCGTTGCAAGTCATGTCAGCGGGTATTTTGTTGATGTGTAAATTAAGAAACAGTTTTGATCGATGATGGTGACGGCGGGAATCAGCGGGGATGCCTAGGGCACTAGGTTTCAATAACGTCCAAGCCCACACAGCAGTCTTCAACTTTGTTGGCCTCGGAGATGCCATCAATCACGTCGGCGATGACGGCCGAGAGGTTCTGACAACGGCAATGCATGTTAGGTGTTAAGCCAGGGCGAGAGAGGACGGAAATGGAGATATTTACTACAGGGAGAATGTATAGTGTAGCCGAGGACATGCCCAAGCCCGCCCAAGCCCAAGCCGCACAAGCCCGCACAGCCAATTTCAAACTCCGCTAAGCGGGGAAAGCCGTTTTGCCAAGCCCGTCGGACAAGTCTGGCTTGGGAAGCCCGTTTACCCGCTTAGCCCAGCCAAAATAGGGAACGGGCTCAATTCGTTCTCAGCACGTACCACAGCTTCGTGGTAAGTAAGGGCAACAAGTTCGAGAAGCCCGATCTCTGTATCGCCTTCAATTCTGGAGCCTCGCAGGCATTGACCGATCAATGGCTCCCGACTTTGAAGCTTCTTGTCGAGCACAAGATACCAACTGTGTTCACCGTACGTCTGTATAATATAAACGAGGCTCTGATTTGTTCATTCACAATGACCCATTAGTCTCTCGACCGCGAGGAGGCGGAGGGCGAGGCAGCGCTGCTGCGTACTGCGGGCGCCACGTTGCATTCCGCCCTTGGCCCCTCAAAAAATCCCTGGGGAAGTATGAAAATGGTTCCCGCTTCGAACAAAGTCTATGGGTTCAGCTCGGATAGCGGATGGCTCGCGGGTGGTTTCAGTTGAACTTCGCCGTGCCGCCATGAGTGTAGCTAAAAAGAAACGAAGCCAAGAAATAGCCTATGTTTTGAAATCAATTCAGATACTTTGAAACCACCTCTGCAGAAGTTTCTAGGTAGTCTGGAGTTTACCACGCGCCCGGTGTTACAACCTCAATCTTATTACATAATCATCGGAGTTTGGATCCCATCAAAGGCCTTCCTGTTTCAACCTGTCTACAACTAACAAAGCTCAAGAGGCCAAATGGCCCGCATTGGGATTCCGATGAGATGTGCCTCTTCATAACTGTCGTGTGCCCCATTCTCGAAGAGAAATGAAACACTGCCGTTTCCACGTGGCCGCCCCATCAGACTTCGGCATCGCGATTGCGCGGTCCGGGTGAGGGGAATGCCCGAGAACGCTGCTTTTTCGGGTGTCCTGAACGAAACATCCACCACAGAATGTTGAAAGACACGCGGTAACCGTCGTTGAAAAGTTCCAGAAATTTAAGATTACTCACCTGTACAGATTTAGACACATGTGCCACACAGCTGGCTCGTTCCAGATTGTCTGTGAACTGTCATTTTTCATTTTTCATTTCAAATCAATTTATTGTGCGCGCGGGCCCCAAGGGGCCCATTTAGCACATGTACGTATGACAGTGTAGGTAAATCAGCTGGCTGTGAGGTGAGAGCAACGAGAGGGTGAGCTGGAGGGGACGGGTGCGTGCAGGAGGTGTTGTGAGGGTTGTGGAGATTTTGTGTGCAGTGAGGATAACGAGTCAAGTAGCAATAGTGTAAAGTAAGAAAAAAAATCAAAGGAGTTTGAAATGACTTGTCATTTTCCTGGGCTGCTCAGCATACTTGACTTCAGTCCGCCACACTTATGTAAATAAAGTTCCGCATTAGTTCTGAGTCTGGTTAGCAAGTTGTATCTGGTAGCACGTTGAAATGCACCCAAGAAATATTTTGCAAACTGTTACAAAAACTCAAAGTTAAATCGGCCTAGTTGAATCCAAGTTTAAACCGTTGGTTTAACCGTCATCACGGGGCAGCGAGATGATAAGAAAACACCAGAGATCGATGGTTAAACCAACCGATGTAACCGGTTAAATGGCTAATGATTTGCAACCTTAATGGTTTAACCTGGCTCGTCGGGAAGTTGTGAGGGGAGGTCCTACATCGGTGTGCAGCGCGTCCTACATGGGCCTCGTGTCCGCCGAGGCGTGGGGCGGGGAGGACGTGCGGAGAGGGTGTGAATATGTTTGACTGTGCTCTTCGCGGGGACGTAGAGGGAACTGAGAAGGTCGAAGCGCAGAGGAGGGTGTACATCATTCCGCGATCGGTCCATGCGCCACTCTCTTTCTTGCTGAGATCGACGAGCTGACGCTGTGTGCAGATGGAGCGTGCATGGCTGTAGCTGTGGGGAAGGCCTGCAGAGGGGCCTGGAGGGGGGCGGAGATACACGGTACCCGCGCTCTTGTGGGCAAGGTCGCCGCGCAGACGATCATGCTTGTGTTGGCAGCTCTAGCAAGCACTGCGGGGGAAGGGGAGGACGTGGAGGAGGCGGAGATGTATGCTACGCGCGCCACTCTCCCTCCGCAGAATCGATGCTGATGCTGTATCTGTGGATAGATCTTCGCTCGAATCGTGGTCGGCTTCGGCACGAACACGGAGGCGTGGCGGCGGGAGGAGTGCATGCGCGCCAATTTACGCAAGATCGCCACCGCTGCCATGGTCGTTGAGAGGAGAGGGGTGCACTGTGGCTAACGGATTGACGCTCGCGATCCTCGGGTGATGTGCGTCCCGGGGTGTGCGCGGCGCGACTGGCTGAATGTGCGCTCTAGAAGAGGATGACGGAACGTGCATGGACGTATCCTGGACTGGATTAGCACGGCGCACGAGGAGTGCTGCGGGTCGGTTCGGGGGCGCGCGGTGGAACAGAGGAGGATGCGTGCTGCGTGCGGGTGGACGGTGGGAGCAGGAGGCGCACCGCGAGGACAGCTGCGATAGAAGAAGCCCGTTACACCGACACCTCCGGGTTTCGAGCGTTTGCGCTGGAGGTCGTTATCGGCGTTGTCTACGGAGGGAGCGGTGGCGAGGCACGAGAAGGTGGAGAGCGTGCACGATCTACGGAAGGAGCCTCGAGGAGTGGCAGCGAGCCAGATGAGAGGAGACGCGTGCTCGAGCCGGAGCACGTCGAGTCGGAGGAGGATGAGCAGGGAGGGAAAAGCTCGGGTCGGAGCTGGAGGAGGAGCGCGGGGCGAGCTGCACGCAAGTGCGGGGGGCTTACACGACCTTCGGAGCAGATGGCCGGCGGATGAGTAGCGAACAAGGATTGCGACGAGTCGCCGGGACTCGTATGAAATAGAAGGAGCTTGACTTAAGTTACGGGAGAATTTATCGCCAGCCAAACTTAAGTTGTGGCACTCCCAACTTAAGTTCTGCGACCCAGCGCGCCGCGCTCTATGGGCCCTGTGTACATTCCTCCCCCGGTAGTTCATAACTTAAGTTTTACCCCCCAGCTTAAGTCCTGCGTACCACTTGAGTTTGCTTCCCCACTCGAGTTCCATGACACGACTTAAGTTCAGCGAAGGCTTAAGTTACAGTAAAACTTAAATCTTAGTCGCGCTGAACTCTAGAGATGTAGTGTAGTCAAGAATGTTAACTGAATTCAAAGAGGTGGGTACATGGTCTGTCTGAACTCGAGTTCTATCAAACCAAAGTTCCACGAGAACTTGAGTGACCGGGCGAGACTCTAGGGGGGCTGTGAAATAACGAGCAGCGCGGGAAGGTTGGCGGACGAATTTTGAGCACGTTCGTGGGTGCGGAAGACAAGGACACACTGTGTTACGCGGAGGAAGCAGACACGTATCCATGAGACTACACATTGAAAGGCCTGATCAGCAGTGAACGAAGGAAGATACTACACATACACGGTCTATCAATAGCTCCGCGGCAGCTCCCCCTTGACTGGCGGCGAACCTGTTGTGGCAACGAGAGCGTGTGGTGGCGGCAATGACTGTGTGCTTCGCAATCGCAGGCCGTACGCATGCACTGGAGACAAGCGTCAGCATTCTGGCAAGTAGGAAGTAAGGAGGACTGATGTCCGTGCGTGAGTTGCAGGTAGGTGGCAAGATGGTGGAACAAAAGAAAGAGAGAACGAGACGCGTGACATCACAATTGGTGGCACAATGGAGGTCACGGCCAAACACGCCACACGTTCGTCTTGGCTCGTACTTCGACGAGCTTTTGAGTCGCAACCTCTCCTCTCCTCGAAACTTTACCCTGAATTCCTGGAATAGCTGGTTACCTTCAACTTGAACAATTTCCCATCCCTCTCTCACCCAACACCTCGGGCTTTCTCTCGCCCGAGCTAGTCGTATCTGCCGACCGGTGGCGCTGAGAATGTGGTATGCCACTCTTCAAATTCGCAAAATACTATCAGGAACTAATTATACGGCCCAACAGATCCATATCCTTGCCATGCTAAGCCGTTTCCCTCGTCCTCAACTCCCAATACAAATCAGATGATTGCCAATCATCTGATTTGCATTCACAGGAGGAGAAGCTCGCTGCGACGGTTCGCGGGGCCGGAGAACCAGGGTGAGTCTTGCAGTGTGTGTAAGGAGGGCAGCGTTGCTAATGAATTTCAGCTGGGATTACGTGGAGAGGTCCCCCGTTAAAGCTGCGCGCGGTCCCACAAAGAGGTACGAGAGGTGTCACTATTATTATTAGATGCACCACGGAACTTAAGACACCTTCTAGAACTTGAGTCCCTCCAGAACTCAAGTCGTTGGGTAGAGCTTGAGTGACCATCAACTCAAGTTCTCCACTTAGTTCGATCCGGAACTCAAGTCCAACGTACCATGCACGATATATATTAAACTCCTCTGAACTGAAGTTCTAACATGACCATATCTTAAAGTGTGAAGGTTCTACCTCTTCAGTTTGAGTACCACATCTTAAGTTCACAGAAACTGATCACTTGAGTTCTGATGAAGGTAAGGATACAGGGCATATTATACCTCTCTACGTATATCAATATGTCTTAAGATCTACAGTACGACTTAAGTTCTGCTGGCGATGATTTCTCCCATGACTTAAGTAAAGCTAATAAAGTATTTGTCCCGGCGCGAGGTACGTCTCCCGAGTCCCCTCCTTACACGTTCGCATCCTGACGCACGCAGGTTTCTTGCTCTTCTGGTGATATAATGCAGCCTTGTGTAGAGAGGTTAAGGCCTATTTTCCGCGGCTGCATGCGAGAGGGCTGGTCGTCGTAACCGAACAGAGAGGTGCGCTCAGCGTTCAAATGGGTAGTTGATACCCTGGCTCACAGTGACTTTCCAGATCGCCCTCTCACCGTATGAAGGTTCTAATATTCTACTACCCTTTCACCTATGTAGCTTCCTTAATTTTCGTGTGGCCTTCGTTTGTAAATCCACGGCATGGGGGCCTCACGATTCATGCCCCGAGTTACGGAGTGCTGAGCCCAAGGGGCCAAATAAAATTATAAAGGATATGCCATCGCTTCAGCCAGAGTCGAACCCGTGTTTCTCTCTTGTACTACCAGCTTCGTTCCATAGGACGAGGGAGCGGTCTTCATTGAACTACGAAGTCTTGAGTATCAGCGGTGAGAGCTTGAGTAAATCCACACGCAGAGTTAGCCCTCGGCTGCGGACAGTTTACCATTTGAAGAAGTGTTCACCAGCTTGGGAACGGAACCGGACGAGACACCACAAAAAAGTGATGTGTGAAGTCGGCGTCACAAACATGAATTGTTGAAGCAAAAGTCATCTTGACATGTCATGGCTTTTCGGTGGGATTCGACCCCGCGTTTGTTTCATTCACACTCGCGGGATGATATGAGATGGGAGCGAACTGCGTTGATCTACGAAGCCTTGAATACCGAGCCGGGGCGTTGAATTTTCGCCAACAATAGGACTTCGGCTGCGTGTGAATGAGGATATTTGAAGGCACCTTGGTCTCGAGATTGAAGCGGCGCTGGAGCCAATTGCAAGGACAGTTCAGCAAGAGCACGGGAATGCGGGGGGGGGATTGAGGCAGCCGGTAGGGTACGGTTCTTGGCGGTGAGACAGGCAGGCACAGAGGTGGGAACTCAGAAGAGCATGAACGAGAGCGAGAGCGAGAACAAGGTGGGGAGGGCCAAGGGAAAAGCTTAGAGAGTTATACATGTGGCAGGTATGTCAATTGTTTAGGAGAATTTGAAAGAATGTCGGACGGGGGATGCGGAGGAGGGGTATTTACTGTCAGCTCGACTGGCAGTTAAAGCCCCCAAAAGCACACACACACAGATGGTTGACGCTTCGGCGGGAGTCGAACCCACTGCGTTTTACCACTGTTTACTCATCGTCACGAGAGCGATCTACCCTGATCCACGAAGCCTTGAAGAGGAGAGACGTTCTTTTGAATACATCTAGACTCGACGGCTCGGAAGACAAGCCTTTTGAAGCAGTGTGCGAGACATGGGTGCACAGCAAGAGGTATTCACCGAAAGAAGCCGAGACACAGCCTCATAGGGTAGGGTGGGTCTGGACGACCTTATTTCACTTTTCGGAATTTGGTCCGAGGCCTCTAAAAATGTGTTTAGAAGGGTAAAAAAAAATCGGGGTTTTTTTTGCCGGTTGGAGGTGCGGAGAAGTCAGGAAACGTTTGAACATGAGTTTCTGCACCAACAATCAGCGCACATCACAGCCTGATAGGTGATAGATTAAGGCTAAAATGTGAGCTTTTGTGGCCATTTCCATGGGAATACTTCTCGATTTGGTGCTTACATAACTCGGCTAATAGGGTAGGGAGGGTCTGGACTCCCTTAATTCACTTTTCCGACCCTGTGTACCAAATTTTAGTACTGGATACCTCTTGGTGCACAGAACGGGAAGGAGGGGAAGTCCAGCGAGATTTCGGATCAATCCGAGATCTAGTTCCGATCAATCGGCTGGTTCTCTCTTCCAACATTCTGCAAGTCGGTTTTGGAACACCGCACTGGATCTATCAGCTGCAGCGCCTTCTGCCTACCTTCCTTTCCTAGTCCTCCACCCACTACTCTCTAAGGAGGCGAAATTTTCCGGTACGAATCGGATGTCTAAAGAGTCGCTCTCGCCGCGGCTCGACTCGACACGAGTTACTGAGGACGAGGACTGGTGCATCCGCCCACCTGCCCTTCTCTTTCCCTCGCTGATGCGGGCGCAGGCGCAGATTCATTCACATTCAGACACACTAGTCTGATCCCGCCCCGCGTCCCTCCTCTCCAATCCTGCTGAGGGTGCACGCTGAAGCAGACACGCTAGACCGCGGCGTGTACACCCGGCTCTAGATTTCACGCGACTCGGATCTCTACACGCTACCCGCCGCAGTGATCTCCAGGTCGACGCTGCTCCACCAATCCCAGCGCTCTACAAGTCCCCTGCGCGCGAGCACGAGGAGTCGCCGCAACACCTGTGGCGTAACCCCCATACTCGTTTGAAAGTATGGGACTTGATATAGCTCGACTACACCTGCGCCTAGAAGCGCGCACGAGGAGGTCCACTCGACGTTCGCAGGCAGCGTACCTCCGCACCGCTCCCTTCACCGCAGTCCCCGACCCCGGCGCGCTCAGGCAGCCTCGCTGTCCCCGCCGCCGGCTCCCATCTGCGTGGTTCGCACTCTGAAGCCGAGTACGTGTCCGCCTCTGCCCCGCCCACGTGGTGTGCTTACAACCCTCCTGCTCAGCGCTCAGCCTCCCTTCGACGGTCACCCCTAGACGGAGCATCCCCACGGCGCGCAGGTCGTCGGCGACTTGGATTCCACTCTCCCAGCGCTGATACCACGCCACCGTGAGCAGCGCCAATGCCACGCTCACCAACACCGGCTCACCGATCCTCCGCGCACCCAGCGCGCTGAGCCACACATCCGCACGACGCGCAGCAGCACCAGCGCCGACTTTCGACCCCACCCCCGGCGATGATACGACGCCCCCTACGCCGCTCCCCTCGCGCCACCAGCGCGAAAACCCTCCTCGGAGCCCTCGTCCGCCGCCCAACCACCGTCGCCTCCTGCTCCCAGCGACTCCGCTCGTCGCGGTCGTCGGAATCGCCATCGTCGGGAGCGTACCCCTTGTTAGCATCGGGAACGCGGCGGGGCCCCCGCCGCGCTCGTTGTCTGCGGTGCGCACCACGTCAGTGCCGGGAGGACCGGCGCTGACGGATGCGGCGCGCAGGTGCGCGTACTTGCGTCGTGCAAGTGCTCGTGGCGAGGACGTGGAGGGCGATGGTGGGGTAGTGGAGGAGGCGGTCCGGCGGAAGTGGGGAGGTGGAAGGGCTCGGAGTGAAGACGGAAGGAATGCAGGGTACGCGTGGCATTCTCTTCGTCAGATCGTCGCTGACGATTCTTGCAGATCCGCGCTTGCTGTGTGTATTTTTCTGCAGCCGCACTCGTCACAGGGACGTAGAGGGAGCTGAAGAGGCGGAGGTCTCTGGTAGGCGCGCCACTCTCCGAAGAAGTAGTGGCGACGTGCCGCTTGTAGATCACCGCGATTGTCGTGTGCATGTCTGCCGCTGTGGGGTACTTACAAGTACGCGCGCTGATCCCTTCTGAAATGGTCGCTCACGCCGCTGGTAGATCCGGCCCCCGCACGCTCCTCCTGCTCCAAGCGCGTCCGCTCGTCACGCTCGTCCGAATCGAGACCATCGGGATCACATTCCCTTGCCCCCATCCCGAGCGTGCCGCCGCCGCCGCCGCCGCCAGCGCATATACTAGCACTCCTACCGCGCCTGCCCCGCCGCCGCTCGCTCCGCCTGCTTTCCGTGCTCTCGTCCGCTCCTGCCCTCGCCATGCCGCCCCCACACTCGCCCTCGCGGTCGTACCCACACGATGGCGGGACGAAAGGCGGGCCGCGGACGGGGGCGGACGCTGCGCCCGTCCTGCGCGCTAGTCATGCTCCTTCGCCGCCCGCACTCGCACTCCACTCCTGGTTGGATCGGACGCACGCCGGGGACGCATACGCATACGCCTTGGTGGGACGGCGCTGCGTTCGCGGGATGCCGAGGTGGCGGGCTACGTAGATGGGGGATGCGTGCCCGGGGGTGGGTGCGCGCAGAGGATGCGTGCCCCCGCAGACGACCATTGGCTCGCGGCGGAGTGGGTGCGATGACGGCACTGGCGCTGCACAATGGGAATGCACGGCGTGCGATGGAACGCTATGGAGCGGCACGCCAGTGGCGGAGGCGATACATGGAGACGCGGCAGCGAGTGGGGACCGGGTATGCGATGGCGGGGGACGACCGAGGTGTAGGCGTGCGCTTCGACGGGCGCTCCCGCTCTGCCGCGAGCGCGATGCGGCTGTCGACGAGCGATGCACGCCCTCCTTTTGCGGCAGCGCCACGCCCACCACGATCGTCGTTCGCCATTCTTGCGCACGGTGGATCGAGGCCGTGCGGCGTGGTGCCGCTGCGTGGATGGGGTGCGACTGAGTAGAGGGTGCGCTCCGGCTCGGGCGGGAGCTCTACGGACAGGGGCGCGCTGGACGGGACGACCGCAGGCGAGCTGGACGCGAGGAGAAGTGCTGCAAGTCGGTGCGGGGGCGCGCGGGTGCAGCAGGAGGGACAGGGCAGGGCGTAGGATTCATTGCAATGTGCTGCGCATGCGATTCGGGCGAGCGCGATGAGGGGATGCAGGTGCGCCTTACCTCCCTTCTCCGCTCTTCCTTTGTTTACTTATGCGTATGTGTTCTTGCAGAGGCTGTATGTGTCGAGGACAGCGCTGCGTCGTGGCGGAGCCGCGGAGAATGATCGTTGGGAGCGAGGTGCGAGGTGCATTGTTCTCCTATACTTTCAAATACTTGTACTCCTCCTCGGACTCGTATATCCACTCCCATTCCCCCGCTCTTCCTCTCGGCTCGCCGTCGCATTAACCACATCCCTCCCCACCACTTCCAACCCCGCCTTTCTCACCCTCATTCGCTCCTCCTGCTCCTCCCGCTGCATCCCTCCATCTACTTCTCCAATCCGCAAACTGACGCGCCGTACAGGGACCGAGCGTCGTGTGCTGCGCGCGTGCGATCGAGGGTGTGCACCTGCCCGAGCCCGCGCTTCTCCGTCACTAGGCGTAGGTCCCCGCCCCGGCCGCAGTCATACGGCGCCTACGTAGTGTGTCGGCGTCGGCATGGCCAGCAGCGTCGATATCCCGCGGAGCACCCCGTCCTCCGACGTACATTTACGACCCGAATACGTCGTACGTGGACCGAAGCCGAGCGCGTGCTCCGACGTCGCGCCGGTGTCAGGCGGGCACCCTAAACTGTCGCCCAGCTGCCATACAGCGTTGGTGCTAAGGGGTCAGCAGCGTGGATTGGGGCACTCCCGCGTAAGAGGCTGTGCCCTGCAGAACCCCGCGTACGGCGTCGAGTGCTTCGTCCCGGGCGACACGGGTCAAACCCGGATTCGTACTTAAAACTTCACAGTGATCCGTATAATGTAACGATCTTGGGTGCACTGTCTTCCGTCCTTCCCTCTTCGCCTGCTGCAGCTCCACGGTACTCTCACACATCCCGGGCCCGGCCGACTACGCGTCAGCGGTCGCTGATGGGCCGAGCTCTTGGATGCGCGCGTGTCTGATATTGCGGGGGAAGATGACTCGCGCGTTGATAGGGTACTTTGTAAGAACACGAAATTGAAATGGCAGGTGGGATGAAACGCTCACCGTGTAATCATTGTCGGACCTTTTCAGGGTGACCATGAGTTCAAACATCGCAAATCTTGAGGCTGCGGTTGGCTACGAGCTTCAGAGACTCCCACGAAATTTCAGATCAGCTTGACAGCAGCCGCATGTTCCGAGCCTTGCGGCCCACGCCAACAGTGGACACAGCCTCGATCTCTAGATACTTATGACTCTGGCAGCTTCTACAGCTTCCCTTTCTTCCATTCCCCCCATGGCTGAAGCACTGGGCATTGTTGCTAGTATCATTCAGCTCGTTGATACGGCGCTGAAGGCCCGAGAATCCCTAAAGGATTTCCGGGATGCGCCGAAGGAACAGGAGAAGCTATTCTTGGAGATGGAAGGTCTCAGACCACTTCTTGCGGTGCTCCTCAAGCGTGTGGTTGACAACCCATCCAGCAATGGTTTTCAGCAGGTGGCAGGCCCATTGACAGTGTTCAAGACTACAATGGAGGAGTTCACGAGGAAGTTGGGCCCTCGAGACAGCATGTCGAAATTCACTAGGAAAATTACTTGGACACTTTGGAGCAAGAAAGAAGCAGTCAACTATCTCGAAGAGCTGGAGCGTATCAAGGTCTTGATCAATGTCTGGTTGACCATGGATATCTGGTATGGTTCCACATTATGTTATGGCTTGTGGATGTACATGTCTTTCTTTTCCAGGGATCTAAGCCAGAAGCAGGTTTCTAACCAAGATGGTGAGTAGCACCATACATAACCAGAGAGCGTGCAGGCTGAGACCCTATTCAGACATGATTGTAGCCATCAAGAATGTTGCCCACAAACAAGGGGAGCATATTAGTGGTATGTTTAAGTTGTGTAATATCAATCCACACTTATCATCCTAAAGCTGAGAAGCGCCAAGCAATCCTTGATTGGATGTCACCACTGGAATTCCTGCAACGGCAGGTGGATGTGTTCAGTGTTTTACAGCCTGGAACTGGTGAGTGGCTGCTGGCAGATGCCCAATTTCAGGATTGGGAATCTGGTTCAGGAAAAACCTTGTGGTGCCCAGGAATCCGTAATTAGTATTACCCATTGTTCTGGTTCCTGCTGATAGGGTTTAATCACAGCTGGTGCTGGCAAGACGGTCCTTGCGTGCGTAGTTATACTTTTAGACAGTCCAGATAACTCACAATATGTGGTGGCATAGATCTCTGGTACTCAATCATCTAGAAGTTCAAGTTTGGAATAACAATATTGGCCTGGCTTGCATCTATCTGAATCACAAGGAGACAGAGACTCAAACACTTGCGAACCTTCTTGGTGCCTTGTGGAAACAGCTGATGTTGGAGAAATCCATACCCCTGGCAGTGGACACATTATATGACTATCACCATGAACGAAAAACTCGACCCCATGTCAATGAGCTCCACAAGGCATTGAACATTGCTATCATGCAGTATCTCAGGGTGTATTTGATCATTGATGGACTAGATGAATATCCAGAGGATATCCGCCATTCTTTCTTTGGATATCTGACCACACTGGGCCCTAAAGTCAATATTATGATGACCTCCCGGCCTCACATTGGTCTAGATACCATCTTTCCAGCCTTGCAGATCTTGGAGATCCAGGCGACAGAGGATGATCTCCGCAGTTATCTAAGCATGCAGATCAAATGCCTCCCTCGCCTCTCAAGACACCTCAAATCTTGCCCAGAATTACAGGATGAGATACTGTCTAAAATTGTTTATAATTCCCAGGGAATGTAAGTAGATTTGACTTCAAAATTCAGTCTTAATTTTAATGTGGTCAGGTTCCTGCTGGCAAAACTTCACATTGAATCTCTTGCTGCTAAAAATACCCTCAAAGCAGTCCGGGAGACCCTGCAACATCTACCAAGTAATTTGCATCAAACCTATGATGAAGCAATGGAACGCATCAAGGTACAGCAGCAAGCTGACAGAGAACTCGGGCTGCTGACCCTGACTTGGGTTGCAAATGCAAAGCGGCTACTCTCTGTCTCTGAACTCCAAGAGGCATTGGCAATTGAAGATGACTCAACTTTTCTGGATCTGGACAATCTTCTGGACATTAGCACAATCATATCTGTTTGTGCTGGATTGATCATTGTTGATGAGACACTCTCTGTTGTCCGCCTTGTTCATTACACCACGCAGGCATATCTCGACAGCATCCAGTCAGATCAATTCCCATTGGCGCAAACAAAAATTGTGTCCACATGTTTGACATATCTATCATTCAAGCAATTGGAAAGGCTGCCCACATCACTGGAAGAGAGAGAGGAGATGAATATGATTCAGAAACATCCATTCCTTGACTATGCCCAATATTGTCTCCTCCATGCAAAAGGACAGCCTGAGCTTCAGCTCCAGGACAAGATAATAGCTTTTCTAACCCAAGCCACCAGATGGAACAACTCTGGTATCTGGAGTGTTGCCCCCTGGAATTATGACACAGGTATTGGACAACAGTACAATTATTTCAGTCCACTGTGGATATCAGCAACATGCAACTTGGGGATAATAGCCAGAGATATAGTTGGTCAAGCAGGGGTAGCCCCAGAGACCAAGAGTCAGGCACTATATGGAGCCTCATACAATGGACACAATCAGATGGTTCAGCTGCTAATTGACAGGGGTGCAGATGTGAATGCTCAGGGCGGATACTACGGGAATGCACTGCAGGCCGCCTCGTACAGCGGACATGAGCTGATTGTTCAGCTCCTCATCGAAAAGGGTGCAGATGTAAATTCCCAGGGAGGAGTACATGGGAATGCACTGCAGGCTGCCATATTGAACGGACATGAGCTGATTGTTCAGCTCCTCATCAACAAGAATGCAGATGTAAATGCCCAGGGCGGATACCATGGGAATGCACTGCAGGCTGCCGCATTGAATGAACAGCAACTGATTGTTCAGCTCCTCATTGACAAGGGTGCAGATGTAAATGCCCAGGGAGGAGTATATGGGAATGCACTGCAGGCTACTGTATTGCATGGACATCAGCTGATTGTTCAGCTCCTCATCGACAAGGGTGCAGATGTGAATGCCCAGGGCGGATTATATGGGAATGCACTGCAGGCTGCTGCATCGCATGGACATCAGCTGATTGTTCAGCTCCTTATTGACAAGGGTGCAGATGTGAATTCCCATGGAGGAGGATATGGGAATGCACTGCGGGCCGCCGCATTGGATGGACATCAGCTGATTGTTCAGCTCCTCATTGACAAGGGTGCAGATGTGAATTCCCATGGAGGAGGATATGAAAATGCACTGCAGGCTGCCTCGTACAAGGGACATGAGCTGATTGTTCGGCACCTCATTGACAAGGGTGCAAATGTGAATTTCCAGGGAGGACGATATGGGAATGCACTGCAGGCTGCCTCGTACAGGGGACATGAGCTGATTTCTCAGCACCTCATTACCAAGGGTGCAGATGTGAATGCACAGGGCGGATACTATGGGAATGCACTGCAGGCTGCCTCATGCAGGGGACATGAGCGGATTGTTCAGCTCCTTATTGACAAGGGTGCTGATGTCAATGCACAAAGAGGAAAATATGGAACTGCTTTGCAGGCTGCATCTGTAAACAGGCACAGTGCTGTGCTCCAGACTCTCACTGAGAATGGTGCAGATAGCAGTCTTCTTCCCAGATTTGCACTGTGAATTAGGTATGGTTCTGTTGCTCACAATTGAGCTCCAATGTACTGATGTCTGATGTTTCCACAGTTTACTATAGACATTTCCCTATCATCCTATTCCCCATGCTTCCTGGTTAATACATACCACACATGTGCAGGCTTATGTACAGTTTGAAAGCTCCCTGGTGCAAGATATTCAAAAAAAGTTGTGGGGCGCGGAGTGCCCCACCGCGCTCTTGCACAGTTATAAAATAAGAATTCAACATCATGGGGGATTAGTGGCTATTAGTGGAGCTGATGATAGCTTTGCCCGAGACAAGGGAGGGCAGAAGTCAATCAGGTTGTTTGCCCAAAGCCACAATGTCTTCAATTCCCATGTAGATAATTAAAACACTGGCTGAAGCGAGAACTCGGTTGAAAAGCACCAACTGAACATTTATAAATAGAAATCCAACAGTCAAGTGGAGCGGTTGTGGACAATTCAACATCTGGGTGGATTTGAGCGGACCGTTGGAGCCCATGACATCATTCGGAGCCCAGGTAGCCAATCCGAATGTCCCAGAGTCAAATTGTTCTGTCTTGCGGGGACACAGGATTGTAATATAGATGTTCGCAGAAGTTTGTTGTCTCGTGAGGTTGCTTGGAAAGGGAAGTACTCACCATCGCAGCAGATATAAATAGCAATCCGACAGTTGGGTGGATAATTGAACATTTCGGTGGAGCAGTGGGGCGGATGACATCATGCGGAGCTCGGCACGGGCTTTGTCCAGAGACAAAGGTGGCCAGCAGCCAATCAGGTTGTGTGGTCAGACATAAACCTATGTGGATTCTTATATAGATTCTTATATAGATTACGACATCTCCGCTGATTACACTGAACCAGCGCGTGGAACGGGAAATGAACTCCCCGATTTTGATTCATCAGCGCTGATAGGGTCGCGTTCCGAAATGTTTCTCGCCGTCGAAGCAGCGCCCTGGCACTCAAAAAGTGGCAGCAAGCGCAAGTGGGATGCCGAAGATCACGTCTGGGAACAGCCTCCAAAGAAACGCCAGGTATGTCTGGTTTCCTTTGCTTAAAAAATCCGACTTGCCCTGATCTCATAGGCTTGACTGGGCGAATTCGCTCCGGAGTGGTTACTGAATAAATTGATTTCCTTTCTTTTAACGTGCAATTTCTTCACCTGATCGAAAAATACATAATGATTGGCCCGGACGCCATAAGAACCCAATGTTGGTGAAGTCGGCGTTCCAAAAATGAATTGTTGAAGCAAAAAGAGTCTGGAGATATCGATGAGGGTCACGGCTTCGGCGGGAGTCGAGCCCGAATTTCTCTCTTGAACTAGCACTGGCTGCTGTGATAGGACGAGAGCGATCTATGTTGATCCACAAAGCCTTAGTAGCGGAGATGAGAACTAGAATAAATCCCCACCTAAACACAGGCCGCAGCGTCTGCGGGGTTCGAAGAGCGTCCCCACCAATTTGAGGTGGAGGGTGTATGGTTGCAAACCTCAGTGAACACGGCAGTAAAGGACACGATGTCAGCGAAGTCGACGTCCCACCAAGAACTCGTCAAAACAAAAAGGAATGGATGAGGATCGCCCACGGCTTCGGCGGGATTCGAACCCGTGTTTCTATCATGCAATATCTGTAACAGTTGTAAGGGGAGGAGAGTACTAGTAATCTTGCATTGAATATGAGTACATCGTTACCGGGATCTAGAATCCGGCGACAGTACAGTTTTCTGAGGGTTTGAAGAACTCTCTGCATCCTATTCAAGAGGGATCAAGAAGGTTGGATTGTGAATAGAGAGGTTGCGCACCAGCCATTGGAGCCAATCAATGGCTTATTTCGCGTGCACAACTAATGGCTCCGCCCGCCGAAAAATGGCAGGCCAATGGCTCCACCAGCCATTGACGTCAGAGTTTGGCGGATGGAGCCATTCGTGTGCGCACGCCAAATAAGCCACGTGATGGCTCCAATGGCTTTTGCACAACCTCTCTAATATCGGGACTCGACGCCACAAAAACACCAGCTCAGTGGAGTCAACGTCCCTGCAGAAAGAACTCTGCAACACAAAAAGAGCAAATGGCGAGGCATTTCAAGGCTTCGGGGGGAAGAAGTCGAGCCCGCATTTCTCTCATAATCCCTGAATTCCTTCCGCAGGACGACTCGGAGAACTGATCTACCTAGATCTACGAGCCATGAGTAGCAGCAATAAGGGTTGAATAAATCCACACCCAGTACGGCAAAAATGTCGCGAGGGACACTAGCACTCTCGAACGTAACGGGAATTTTGGGCCGGGGAATATTGGCTGTAAGCTGGACTGAGAAATTGAAGCCCCCAAAAGCACCCACAGCTGGTTAACGGCTTCGGCGGGAGTCGAACCCGCATCTCTCTCTCGTATAAGTGATTCCGGACACGCTGGTCGAAGAAAAGAGAGTGATCTAGCTTGATCTACGGAATCACAAGGAATCAGCTCAAACCGCACTTTTGCAGCCACTGCGGTGATCAATAAAAATTACCTTTGGAAAATCAGCCTAGGACTATGGTGTTCCTTTTCCTGGTAAAACTTCTACCTGGGTAAAATCAAGGGTAAAATTCTGTCCTTTTCATGGACTCTTACATTGGGAAACAAACAGGATTTTTCTTCGGGAGAACCCGAAGGTAAAAGATTGTCTTTTCCCATATTTTTTCCATTGGAAAAAGCCCATCTTTTACCTTAGGGAAAAGAGGAAAACAAAGGAACACCCTTTGTTCATCACTTTTTCATTGTGAAAAATCTGGTCTTTGTCTTCCCGAAAAATTGTGGGAAAAGATGGCTTTTTCTTGGGAGCTTTCCTTTAAGAAAGATCTTATTTGTTTCTTTGTGAAAATTCGCAGGAAACAGCCTGAATTTTACCTTCAATTTTCCCCAGGCAAAAGTTGGGCCAGGTAAATGAACAACATAGTTCTACGCCCTTTTTCTTCAGGTAATTTTTTTCGATCACCACAGTGAGCTGATTGCACGCGGGAAGATAACTCAAACATATGAAGTACTGGGGTAATAAATATGACTTATATATCTACAGAGAGCCACGAATGAATGGGATTGGGCCTCTGCGAGGCGGGAGCTGAATCTTTAGGAATGGATAATCATAATCTTGAGCATTCATTCATTCATTAGGTTCTACTTTACATGTGGCCAGTATTGGCTAAGGTAGAAGTACACAAGGTGGTGCTGTATGGTAAGTATTTGATGTGATGGCATCGTTAAGGCGGTTTTTGAGCTAAGTAAAGAGAAATAATAGAGACGTGAGTGGTAAAGATTATCCCGGCGTATCATGGGTGGGCAAATATGGTAGCTAATTAGAGCGGGTTTCACAGTGGTAATAACCTTGAGCAACTCATCTGCAACCTGGGCTTGATGACTTCAAACACCCTCAGATTGTGTTTTGTTTGTCAATTGGATAATCAACGAAATGCATGCGACACTGAAACATCGGTAACCCTTTTTTATCTGGTTGTGAAAAACTGATGAATCATTGAGACTCATTCCCTGCCAACAACCTGTCCTTCCCGGCAACACTTTCGTCCCTGAGGACTGGAAAACAGGTACAAAGGGTCGAAGTTCAATGTTCAACCCTTCCCGAACTTGTGTGTAACCCTTCTGAGAAATGTCTTTTAATGTTTATATCAGTCAGTCTCATGAACAAATTCACCATCCACACTGTTCCACACAACTCCTGGCATCGCATGCAGCTGAAAGTTGAGGGTATTCCCCAGAGTCGAAATATCATGCCATTGAGCCCTTGTGAGTAATAGATCAGTCAAAATGGAATCTGGACTGAAATTTGTCTGAGCAACACTGCCAATCGTGAGCATGTATTCAATTCTTCGGACCACTGATTCTTAGAACTGTGAGTCCTTTATATTATAAAGAGAACACTGGATAACCTGCTGCTTGGAACTTCGTAAATGCCAACCGCTCATGATCATAATTGAATCCATCTAAACCGAGGAATCTTCAACAATACAATAGAGTGGCAGATCTAGATGCATTTCATCGAACACTTTGTGGTGGTCTTCCGTGACCCAACTATCATCCAGACGTGGCAATTGATCTCGGAGCCTGAAAGACTGGGAAGTCCAGGGTCCAGTGCAAGATACGGCATCCTTCGGCAGCTGATCAAGACTTTCCCACTCAACATCTATTTGGATGGATGTGCCCCTGACCATAGGATTCAACTGTTATATCACTTTGGAAAGTAAAATTAAGATTAGGGATATATCTCTGGTGAATACAATAATGCCAGAATAATGCCAGCCATTCCAGAATAATAATTGATGTACTTAGCTCAGAACTTGCTCTCTATCATGTGCAACGGCGGCGGCGGCGGCGGCGCTAGGGATCCGCACGGGTTTTTGATCAAATCAGACTGATGGTAATGCAGAGCAAGTAATTTTCGAGGGTTGACCAGGAGACTTGAATATAAGGGAAGGGGGACGTGCTAGCTACCTTCTGACCCAAGTTTGGTTCAAATAGATCCACTGGTTACAGTTCCAGGGCCGAAATACTGAAATCAGACCCGTGTGACAACCCGTCACTGTACCCGTCACATAAATCACCCACAGGGGCTGCCCGATATGCCCGGAGGGTTGATGGAGCCATAACTGGCTCATTTCTGCACCATTTGGCCTGATTATTTTTTTTTGCCATGGTCAGAATTTCCGGCCCTACAAGGCTAGCGTGCCAAACCCGTGTAAGCCCGTGGATTTACTCGTGCGCAACCCTTCGCTGCCAATTATTAATATTAGCTGGGCTTTGGGCACATTGACAGAGTATTACAGATTGGGATCCAACTGCATGAATGAGGAAGGAACAGGCAGCAAGGAAAGGAAAGAAAGAATGTATTTCAAACTCCGCTTTGGAGCCGTACCTGCCGAGGGACTCGATCTCGGGCCAATTTCCGTAATAGATTTTCTCCGAGTCCGATCAGCGCCGGACTGCACACAAAACCGAAATGACAAATGATTTGGAATGAGGAAATAGAAATGGCGCTAACCACAAATTGTACAGCAGGAAAAAATCCTGCTATGAAAGCAAGCAATGGGCTGCCCAATGGCAACCGACACTTCCAATATTTAACCACGGGATTTGTTGTCTAGTTTTCTTTTCATTTTGTGTGATGACTAATTTTGCATGACGAATTTTTGTTTGTCCTTGTAGCAAAATTGGGCGATCACCAAGTTCCCCAGGGTAGCCAAACCTGACGGTTCAGCAATGATAGCTTTCCAGCGATACTACTTTCCAGTTGTGGGGCACGACCTGAAGTGGCAGCGATAAGGGTTTTTTTCCAGAGATTTCGGCCAAGAGCACTTCCGTGGATGAGAACTCAGTCAAATCTGCGGGGCACCAGCTGAAATTCGGGATGTAATGACCTGGATTTGCAGAAATCCGACGGCAAAGCAGTGTTCCAGAAGGGACCCCACCCGGCTCCACAGCTGAAAATTGCTGCCACTTCTTCTTTCCCTCCAGAGTGGCCGATTTATTTACGGGATGGCTCATATGGTAGCATCTCGGGGTCTGGGGGAGTGAAATGTGGGCGCAGTGGCTTCGATTTACTGTGGAGGTAGAAAAATTGTGCATCGAGTTCTAATAAGTAACCCCAGCTCACGCGAGCCTAGCTGGAGGTGCGCCCCGGCGCGACGTGTGGGATGCGCGTCGAGGAGGAGCGCATCCACTGCGACTACGGGTGGACGCAGATGTTGCGCAGCGCGATGACAGCGTTTCTCAAGCGGCGGGGCTGAAGGTGTTGTGTTGATGCCAGGCGTGTTCACGAACGCGGAGTCGTGAGATGGAGCGCGCGTCGCGCTGGCTGCGTATGCCGTGCCGACGTTGGTGCACACGGATGCCCGGGCTCTTTGATACTCTCCGTGTGAGTGCGTGTGCGCTGTCCCGTCCCGCCGGTGCATGCTGCATGCTTAGTGCTCGCTGCTCCGGCTCCTCTCCCGCCCTTCTCCCCCAAGCTCGCGGTTTCTCTCATTTTCGTGGGTCTCCACAATATCTTCCTTCACGTCTAGTTCAGAAATTTAGAGCGCTGATAGGTTGGTCACATTTATTCTTTGGTGCAAGTCGGTCGCAGGGGCACTCGATCCGGACTTTTAAGGTGCTCTGGTGAGTCGAATCTATCATTTGCGGGCCCATAATGATAGTGATTCGTAAACAATGAATTTCGGGGCTTAGTGTTCAAAACAATGCTTACATAAATCCCTGCGAGCCGTTTACGCCAACCAGTCGGAGCTTTACCGCCCCCTGATGGATTTTCATCTTCACAGGTGAATTACTGACAGGAGCTCGCGTGTAGCCGTTGTGCTCTCCTTAGCGTTTTGATTCTCTCTGCCTCCCATGACGAAAAACGGCGGCAATGGAATTGGGTGGGTGCATTCTCGAAATTCGTTTCGCCATCAAGGCATAACGAGCACTTGCATCGATGGGAACTGGGAATCTCGGAGTGAGGGAAACTACTTCACGCCTCTCGGGGTCTGATTCAATACCCAGCAATATTCAATCGTCTTTTCAAAGCGGAGCTGCCGTTCCTGAGAGTTTCCCCCCGCTTCTCGGTATCCTTCCGTACTCTCCGTGTGAAAACGATCGAACTGGGCACTCGGCGAGCGACGGGGAATAAACGAAAAGCTCGCGTATCGTTGAGCTCGCCGTGCCTCAACCCACGCTCACGGGTGGGGCAGTGTAAATGGCGGCGGCATTGTTCGCATTCCAAGAGCGGGACCGTGCCGGATAATTCTACCTACCTACCTACCGACATTCAACGTGCGCAGTCAAAATTAGCTTGCACATTCGACCACATCGTCAGAGTTGACAAGATATGCCCGACCTTGGTCGGTTGGTTTTGCGTTCATGGGCACAAGCAAGTACGTAATAAACACAGCCTTCACATGTTATAGAACTTTATTGATTCACAGAAGTGCATTTTAAAAAGGTAACAGCCATTCCGCCCATCTATGCACAATCACCTTTGTTTAAATCGCTCGTTCGACACCACTCAGTTGAACGCCCAAGTAACGGACAGGCTGGTATCGGTCGTGCTGTCTTCGATGGCGGTGAAGGCGGTCTGGCTGAGCTGGATGTTCTGCGTTCCCGCGCCGGTATCGAAGATGCCGTTGAAGATCGCGGTGGTGCTCTTGCCATTGTCTGCGGCGAATATTGTTAATCCTTAGAATGACTAGGAGGCGAAGCAACTTACGCGTGATGGTTATGGAGTCGCTGCAGCAGACGTGGGTGCCGACCAGGGCGCTGGGGATGGAGACGGCGAAGGGGCCGTTGGTCGCAGGGCATCCGCAGTTGGTGGTGCCGGTGAGTCCAACAGTCGCTGCGAGGGGTGTTGTCAGATACATCGACGTGCATCGAGGAGTGGGTGCTCTCACCTGTACCCGTGAAGGCGTTGGCGCTGCCAATGAGCACAGCGGCGGAGATGGCAGCGAGGAGAGAGGTGTTGAAGAACATGATACTAGTTAATTCGGCTGGGGAGATGAACTGACTTAGAGGTCGAGTTAGGGCCCTTTATAAGTAGTTCGGGCCTGTGGAGAGGATATATGGAGAAACTTCAAAGCAGTCAAAGGCTCCCCTGGCCGTGACTGCGAAGATGTCCGCACATGCCGACCTTTCCAGAACAAGACTTCCATTACCTCCAGAGTTGCCTGGGATCCAACAGGATGCCATAAATTGCACCTCGGTTTGAGGCCTAGCTGATATTGCCGAGTTTTCAGTAGGGTCTGGCCACGGAGTCAAAATACGCGATGTGAACGAGATCAATATCGCAACAGTTCATTCTCGCGCCGCACCAGCGGAAATGGGGTATCCTCCCGGCGCGGTGAGAAATATGGCCTCTCTTTATGACCAAGCCGAGGGAACACTGCCTATAATTTTCCTGCTGCCCTTGTGGGCAAGGCATGTATATTTCGGTTTCAAGCACTCTATTGTATTGCGAGCCAAGGGAGTTGGGCCGCGCCGTCGTCCCCTAAATTCCAAATGCGAACTACGGACATGGGTAGGATAACGTTATGTTGCCGGCGGCAGACGATGTTTTTAATAGAATCTAAGCGACGAATGCGCGCGGGGAAACGTAATATACACTGCGCACAACAGCCATTGTACTCATTGTACCACCCGCGGATGGCAAGCGGTTCGAGATGCAAGGAGCATTAATAAGTCCCACCATTCTGTTGGAGTTCATTGCAAGATCCTAGGACCCACGCTCAGAATGTGCGTATGGGTTTTCTCCATTTGACTCCGCCGAGGAGGCGTGTGATAGGAGATGGAGTCAGTAATGACTCGCCGCCGGCGGACTTTGTCTCGCAACGGTTGAATCGATACGACACTCCTTCACAAAGCACTGTCTATAACCCCGAAAAATTAATGCACACATCTTGGCAATGTTCATTCTCTCCATGCTGTTGTCTCCGCTTTGAACGAATTGGATGCATTTCCCCTCCTGTGGGGGCGTTTTCGTTGGAGCGAAACTTAAGAGGTATTCTCGGCCCGTCCGGCATCTCTGAGTAACCACTTCGAGACTCAGTAAGCGAATACTAACCCGGAGTATTGTCGGACCACACTGTGGATAGAACTTAAAGTCAGCCTGACTGACAAATCACTCAGTTCAAAATTCAGGCCGAGTGAGCCGGGCATGAGTGTATTTGGACTCACTCAAACTGATTGTACGGGATACAGTTACATAAAATACAGTCATCCTGAGATACTTTTGACGATTTTCCTGAAACTCCGCCCCATGGCTCTCGTACGCATGCGACGTTAAGAGGTGGCAGCGTTTGGCGCCGCTGCCATCATTCAGATGAGCCTCGGCAGATGTACTTACGTTATGTTCAACTCCAAGTTGGTGTGCCTTGCATACAACGGCCCGGACTATTCAACTATTTCGGTAACCGATGGATCAGCAAATACTCGGCTTCTAACCTCCCGGATAACGTGCCGCAACCACCGAGTCCACTTCATGTGACTCGGATCGCGGCCCGGACACACAATGCTCAAATGCGGCAGGAGGGCGTCTAACCCAGCCAACAGAGGGAGGTGAAGGAGCGAAGAGCCGAGATTATTGAAGTGAGTTGGGGTCGATTGCAGAGTTGGAAATGGCCTGGAAGATTCCAACCAGTTTCGCTGTTCTGCTTGGCAGCCAACATAGGCATAATTTGTAGCCTGAGCGACTGAATAAGCGAGATTTCATCATCAACACCGGTGTTTCCATCGAGATCCCAAATCTCGTGTGTCCCTCCCGCAACTTTAGATTTCCCGATTTTCCCTATTCATCTCGAGTTTCCGCCGCAATTCTCGCTGCTTCCTAAGATAAATGACAACACGAGAGAATTGCTCTATCGCTGTACTGTCTGCTGATAAGAAACTAAGATAAAGATAACATTATATATGTCCGATGCTCACCCAGAAGAAAGCGAAGAGCTGTTTGATCTCACCTGGCTTCAGTCTTCTACTTATCACCCTCCTACATCCTGCACCGAGTTCGAAGTCTCTGGTCCGACGATCTCCCCCTACTGTCCAGGTTTGCGAGCCCCTCCTATCAAACCCAGCCCAGGAATCGTCTTCACGTTAGACGGCGAGAACTCGTGCGCAAAGTTACAGTCTCTGGAACTAGTACTGTCCTCGATCAACTCCGGCATCCAGCAATAAAAAAGAAGTTCCGCCAAACCAGTGGTGTCATCTCCAAACCTCTGCGCGCTCAAATGCTGAAACTGCGAGACAATAATCCACGCTTGATCAAAAATCCTGACGTTTTTGGGGCTCCGAAATTTAACCGAGCTTCCTCACGACTTGAAGCATCGATCACAACCTTTCCATGTTTCGCGTTCCCAAGGTCAATACTAGCTCGATGTCATCATCAGAGACAACCTGAATGGCTAAATACGACGCTTTGGCGGGTCTTATTATACTCGCCGGTTCCACTCAGTTATGGCCTTGAGGGTGAATCTACACATTGATCCAACGCTGATCAAAACCATTAGAAACGGTCTCTGAGTCTTGACAGGGACCTATGACTGCAGGAACATTGCATGCACTCGGGGCTACGATAGTAATTGGACAAATGCGACGACAATTTTTATCCACTTGCACTGAAGGATATCTCATTCTTCACACTCTTAGCCCACGACGCTGCGCTATCCTCGGCAAGTACAATCCCTGCAAGAACAAATATGCGTCAGTGAAGACACGAAGAGCGGAGAAGGGAGGTAAGACGCACCTGCATCCCTCATCGCGCTCGCCCAGATTCCGCCCGAATCGAGTGCGCAGGACGTTGCGGAGGCGCGCGACGCGATGTGGGCGCTCGGCGCGATAAGAGCGCTTGGCGCCCGGCGGCAACACGCTGCCGCGCTCTCCGCCGTGTGGCTCGGCGCGCTGGCTCGGTCGATACCAGCTGACGAGCGCGCGAGCGGCTCGAGCGATACTGGCCAGCTCCAGGCGCAGGGCGCGGCATGCGCCCGCACGACCTGTCTCACGCGGGACTGCCGTTGCTGACGTGCGGGTTCGGTGTTGCTGCTGCGCCTGCGTTTGGCGTCGCTGCACGGGAATGCGTGCCGGCTTCCGCCCCTGCTGCCATACGCACCCGCTGCACATCCCGCACGTGCTGAGGAAGCGGCTGCAGGACGAGGAGGGCGCGCTCGCAGAAAAGCGGATAGTGTAGATCGCGCGTGCGCGCGCACTATCGACATGGCTCCCTGGACGGCGTGCTGCTAGAGTCGTATTTAAAGGTTGTGAGAGCGCAGGACGAGCGTGCGGGGGACGGGGGACGAATAGTACTCGCTGGGAGCGCGAGGGTGACGCTGCGGGCGTGGAGTACTTCATGTCGCGCGGGGCTTGTGCTCAGCGCGCTGGATACGTCGAGGATTGGCGAGCTGACGATGGGAGCGGCGTGGGGCGCTCCTGTTGGCACGATGTCACTGTCAACAATGGGGAGTGGCATCGAGAGGCGACGCTGGTGCAAGAAATTCACCGTGCAGGCGGTATCGCGGTGCCGTACTTCGAGTTGGTGATAGCCCGAGGAGGCTGAGGCGGGAAGTTGTACTGGGCGGGAGTTAGTGCTCATACGGGCGGGCGGATGGGGAGAGGCGCGCGTCGTGAGGTGGCGGACGTGCGGAAGGCGTGGGGGAGCGAGTCTGGCTGCCCACCGGCGTCAGGGACAACAGTGGAGGGGAGGGGTGCGAGCTGCCAGCGATATCAAGTGGGCACCGCTTGCAGACGTAGGTGTTGTTGGGCTGGCTTGTATCTCCTCGTATGTACCTCCCCACATGTAGATCACCAAAGCAAAAGACGGCGGACGTGGCGCGTCCTGCAGCGGGCCTCCCCGTACACAGAATGGACGATGGATCCGGGCAGCGTGTATGAACCTCAGTCGCGTGTGGGAGTCCGAGTCGCGGGACTAACGTGTCTGCGTGAGCGTGCATTACGCAGCGAAGCGGGAAGGACACACCGTGGGTCGAGTGCGGGATCGGACTACCACTGGAGGAGATGTATCGCTGAATCATCGATGCTCGGTGGGGGGGGGGGTGTCGCTCGCACGGATGGGAAGATCATGCCCACATATTTGTACTGCGAGCGGAGGTCTGGGAAGATCACCATTGCGTGCGGTGCGTCGTGCACGCGTCGGGGTCACAGACGGTGGCGGATTCGCATTTCCCGACGGAGGACCAACGTCGACCAACTAGAGTGCTGAACAGCGTCCAGAGGTATGATCGGCCGACGCGGAATTGGCATGGTGCGGGAAGAGAAGAGCGGGTGGCGGTGCTGCCCATCAGATGGATGACACACCCAATCGCGCAAATCTTTTGTGCTTCTGACGACGACGAGCTCGATCGTTCCCCGCGATAATGGAGCCCAATCCCGCCAAGAAGGCCTCTGCAGACGCCCGCCCACGCACTGATTCTCAGGATCACAAAATCTGGCGCTAACGCGCTGAAGTCACCAAGCTCAAGCCTGAGAAACAACGTTAACGCGATGCTCGGCCACGGAGCGACGCAGACGAGCGGATCAACAAGGTATGCTGCGAACGACCTCTCAGCTTTGAATGTCTCCGACAAGCCCGGTCGATTTGGATAGGCGGCAGGAACGCATATCCGATTCACGGACTCGGGATAGTAGTTGTGCGTGACGTTTTATTTCTGTCGCGATCATCCTGACATGGATGGCTTATTTTTTTTACGGCGCATCCATGTATTACCCCAATGAATTTACCCGG
This sequence comes from Mycena vulgaris, assembly GCA_029204335.1. NCBI lineage: Eukaryota > Fungi > Basidiomycota > Agaricomycetes > Agaricales > Mycenaceae > Mycena > Mycena vulgaris. The sequence continues at coordinate 67,874 of JARGYA010000242.1, forward strand.
TTCGTATGAATCCTTGCTATCCACGCCAGACCTCCCCGTCTATTCCGCTCTCGATATCAAGCGGTTGGAACTGTGTTCTTCGGCACTCCTTCACGATTTGTAGCAACGGCGACTTCTCTGCCGTCCTCACGTCCTTTTTCCGCAGACCAATTTTATCGCCCTAGCGCGAGACCCCGCCTAGATGAACTTTAGTCGGGCACGGTGCTATGGATTGAGGTACGCACCTCGTTTCAGATTAACAGCACCCTGGTCCACGACTAGTTATCGCGGCAGTAGCCTTATTCTTCGTCCCTTCTCCGCAGCTGACGCCCAACTTGAACACGTTGGCGTCCCGCAACGGAAGCTCTGTTCAGGGTTTCCCCGTTAATGGCTCTCGTGTTGCTGGTGCGTGTCAGTGCCGTCCCTCGCGATACACGAATTGACTGTGATCATTATCGTTATCAAGATCATCAGTAGCAGCATAAAACTCTGCGGTGAACTCCGAGACAATGACAAGGGGTTGAGATTGAAAATCTACGGCTGACGAAGCACCGATAACTGATTTATTGTTCTGGAATTCTGGAATACAAGAGCCACCCTTCGCGGCTACCTTGCATTTGGGTCATTTCCAGCGGCTCCATTGCTCCTTACTGCGGATTTATGAGACCTTGGGCGACAATTTGTAGCTGCTGATGAACTAACATGTGCTTTACTGTATTGTCCTGCGACGGCCGCTCCCTTTTTCGTGACTCTTCGACGGGACCCTCGTTACTAGCTCTCTTGTTCTCGGTACGTGCTTGTCGTCGTTATCAAGATTAAGATTGTTCTATTCAACTAACATCGGATCCAGGAAGATCTACTAACCGCTTGGCCGCTAGCGTCGATGTGCAATTCCAACGCGCGTTTCTCTCTCATCGCGCGGCGGGCTCACATCCCACACCTCGCGATCCCGCCATCTTGGGGAGCAGGAATGCACCGCCGCAGATGCATCCCGCCGCGGCGCGGACAACTGGTACGATTGTGCACGCGACGAGGGGCGAAGGCAGAGTACGACGAGTGCCGCGGACGCGGCGCAGTATTCGCATCCGGGAGTCTACGTGTACGATCGCGAGTGCGAGTGTGGTAGGGGGTATGCCGCAGGACGAGCGCATGCCGAGATGGGCGGGGATGGGTGGGCGTAGGATGAGGGAGCAGCGTATGCGGCGGCGGCACGCTCGCGCGACGGTGACGCTGCTGAGTGTGTATTTCCGAAGGCGGGATGTGGGCCAGGAGGTGTGATCCCGATGATGTCGATTCGGACAACGGCGAGGAGCGGATGTGCTTGGTTGGGATTGGGCGGCGGACGAGGGGGCTGAGGAGGAGGGCCGTAGCGAGGCCGAGGCTGCGCGTGCGGAGTGCTGCATGTCGCGCGGGATTTGTGGCTCGGCACGCTGGGGAGTGCGCGGGGAGCTGGCGGCGTGGGCGCTCGCGTTGGCACGGTATCAGCACTGGGGAGTATCGTCGAGATTGGGGCTGTCGCTGGAGGTGCGACGGATAGTCAGGCTGCGGTATATCGTTGGCGTCGGTCGAAGAGGCGCTGGGCAGAGGGCCGCGGAGTCAGCACTCGACATGAGCGGGCGGATGGGGAGAGGCGCATGTCAGGAGGTGGCGGACGTAGATGGATCAGGGGGACGAGGGAGTCTGTCTGAGCGCGCCAGCGTCAAGAACTGCGGGCGGAAGGGAGGGCAGATGTGGTCGGATTGTTGTATACCTCGTTGGGATTGGTGGAGCAGCGACATGTGGCTTGCAGCTGCGGGCCTCTCGCGTACGCAGAACAGATGACGGGTGCGTGAAGGATTCGAGTCGCGTGTAAGACCTAGAGCCGTCACGGTCCTAGCACGTCTGCGTCAGCGCAGATCACCCAGAAAAGTGGTATGGACGCATTGTGCTTGAGAGGAGTAAACTGCATCCGTCAATCGATTGCCATTTCAATCGATGCTCGGTCAGGACGGGTGTCGGGGAAGAGAAGGCTGGATTGCGGACACACCAGTCCTCTGCAAAGCTGCTACTCCAATGAATCCCGCGTCGACTCGAGTCGCGGCGTCTAAAGAGAGACATCCGATTCGTGCGGGACGGTTGCCATTCAGATCACTCTCGGCATATAGGTAGTTATCACTCTTTTTCACGAGTTCGAATCCCGCCGAAGCCGTAGTCACGAGCGCTTGTACGTGCTCTTTTTCTTTGGCCGTTGGCTCTCTGTCACTTGTACAAAAAGGCCTAACTAGTCTCGCAACTTTTCAACAATGATGTTCGTGAGTCTCAGTGCTCAATGTATCTTCACAGGATAAATCCAACACTTCGTCTTCCCTGAACTCTAGCTTCGGATAAGTAGATTTATCAGCCCACACTCTATAATCAAGGCTTGGTAGATCACTATCTTGCAGTTACGCTGTTGACGGTATCAATAGCGGGAGAGAAACGGGTTCACCTCCCGCCGAGTCCAGATCCACGTTGTTAAATTTTCTGATATTTATGGGCCCCCGCAACCGCGACCAAACACCTTCTCGAGTAGGCGCCCGACACTGATTTAAAAATCATAATCGGCGCTCCGAGTCTTGCCTTACCCAATTCCAACGCCGGCTGGATTCACTCACACACGCCCTCCTAGAAGCAAGCAAGACTTCGTAGTTCAATACAGAAGACTCTCACCCAATATCCGGCCGGAGCCAACGGCTACGCGCTTTCGAATCCGCCGAAGCCATGCTACAACCTCCTTTATGCCTACTCTGTTTTTTTTGGGATGCTGAATCCATTCTCTGGTATTCCTGCCCCAGCGTGATTGCCCCAAATACCCTCCCTCGAATTTAGGCCGACATCTCTTGACTGCTTTTCCCTACCCAGCTTCGGTCTGGTGCATCTTTATCAACCTCATCCTTAAGTTCTAAAGGCAAGACTTCTCAGTTAAATACAGAACGCTCTCGCCAATGGCCATATCGACCGATGTGCACGTGCAGGCGAGGTTGCGACAGAACCGCGGGTTCGAAGCCCACATTGCGACCAGGCTTTTTCCTTCTTTTCCCTACGCTGGGCTGCCACAAATCACTCTCCTCACGGCCTAAATAATACGGGGGAGCACTCTCAAAACCTACCTAAATCATTGATGAACTCCCAATCGTTCCTCCGAATACATCCGGGTATATCAACTTTTCAACCGCCCCTGCCTAGTTATCAAGGCCTCGTAGGTGAAGGTAGTCACTCTCTGCCTATCATCGAGAGATGCAGGTTCGAAGCCGTGAACGAACTTAATATTACCGAATCATTTTTTGTGCAAGTGTCCCGCTACTTATTTCTCATGCAAGCTGGCCGCATCTGAAATCTTCGCAAACTCAGGTTTACAAAAAACAATAGAAGAGATGACGACTCGCGGGAGCAACAGGCGACGCGACGCGACGAACGGTGACCAGCTCACGTGCGCAGCCAGCGCTTTTGTCGAATCCCTCCAATCCCAATCTGCAGCAGAGAAAACGAAGGGAAGGAGTCCAGGAGTCCCACCGACGTGCGTGGATGGTCCGTCTAAGCCTATTTATTCGAAGAAACTGAAACAAGTACACCGGCGACCGTCGACTCTCGAGTAAGTTGGTCCAGATGCACTCGGGGAAGGAAGGGCCTTGACAGGTATACCCAAGCACCGTCCGCGCGAAGATAAGAAACGGAGGTCCCAAGCGCTAGGGGGAAGACGTAGCGTCCACGGCATGGGCGAAAACGAGCCTCCATCCCCGCGGTACATACAAACGGGCGCTGCATTCAGTGCTGCGACCGGCATCCCCACCGCAGGAGAAAGCAGCCTTGTATGTACGGTGCTCAAGAATCTCCGTACTTGGCCGTCAGCGCACATCGACGACGCCCATCTGCGAAACGGGCCAACGCACATCGGACAGACGCCTGTGAGTTGCGTTTTCCTCCCATCAACGCAGCCCGGAAGGATCGTTTGCAACGGGGAACACAGGGGCACAGACCGACGGAACAGCAACAGAGCCTAAAGGAACAGTTCTGACGTACCTGCATTACGCATTACATCCTCAGAAACGCAGGCCCTGCAAAAACGCGTGCGTCAGGGTGCCGGCTACACAGGAAAGGGAGGAAGGGGACGTACGACTCGAAGCGACTCGTTGTCCTCCGCTCGCCCGCGAAAGGCGTGTTGCTCGCCGCCATGTCTCGCCTCTAGCTCCGGTCAAAGGCTTCCCGTTCCTTTACCACCGACGCCGCACCCACATCCCCCCCCGGCGCTCGTCCCATCCCCTTCTGCATTGTCATCCCCATGCCGCACCGGCGTCCTTACGCGAGGACAGATCAGCCTCTGAGCAGCGCCGAGCGTAGGCGTAAACGTAGGCGTAAACGTAGGCGGTATCTGCTGGCCAGAATTCGCCCCTTCCCGCGTTCATTCACCGAACGCGAGCGAGGGCTGTCGCGTCGTGTGGGAAGGATGCAGCGCATGCGGAGATGTGATCTGTGACTGCGAGGACGCAAGTGGGATTGTGATCGCGGGGGGTGGGTGCAGGACGAGGGGACGAGCACGGGACGAGCGGGATGGACGGGGCGGTGCAGGATAAGGACTCGCGCTGGTGCTGGCGCGAGGGTGCTGCTGCGCGTCGTGCGGAGCTTGCGGCTCGGCGCGCCGGGTATGCGGTGGCTCGGCGAGCTGGCGATGGCCAGCGGCGTGGGGTGCTCGCGTTCGAGTGGGATCAGCGCTGGGTGAGTGGCGTCGCAAGTCAGTGCTGTTCCTGGGGGTGGCGGCTACGGGGCACGGACGACGCCCTGCGCGTACGCGCGGCCGCGCTGCTCCGAATCCGAGGAAGAGGTGAGGAGATGAGACTGCATCGAAGCGCTGTGCATCGACATGGGCGGGCGGAAGAAGAAGCGGCGCATGTAGGGATCGGCGTGCGAGTCTGTCTGCGCGCATGGTCATAGTGGAGAAAGAGGTGGGGAGGGAGGTACTAGCTAGAGCCATTGCGAGCTGCGAGTGGGCGCCGCTTGCAGGCGGAGGTGGACTCCATCGTATGTGAATCCTGGCTTTAAAGCAGGAAGACGTCAGCCAAAAGCAAAAGACGGCGGACATGGGGTGTGTAGCAGTAGTGCAGCTGGCCGCCGAAGAGCGTGTGCGGCGACCGGGAGTCCGAGTCGCGGTCCTAGCTGCCGGGGTAAGCCCGCGCATGACCCAACGAAATGGAAGGGACACACGGTATCAGATTAACGTGCCTGCCGCTGGAGGAGGAGAGCGATGCCATGATCGGTGGATGGGTTAGTGTCTGTGTCTGCATCTGCGTCAGCGAGAGAAGAGGAAGCGGGCGGCGGAAGCACCAGTCCTCAATGAAACCCACGTCGAGTCGAGTCGCGGCGAGAGCGTTAACGACGTCTATACTACTAAGTTAGCAATAGAGACATCCGAATCGTGCGTGATAGCTCATCTAGCCCGGAGTGGGTGGAGGACCTGCAGCGATGGGTAGGCAGACGTTGGAGAGGAAAGAGAAAGAGATGTTGGCCGATTGATCCGAACTCGTGTCGATCAGTTGATCCGAAATCCCGCCTCTCTGAGTCCAACGTGTTCGTTCCCTCTGTTGTGCTCTGCTCTCACCCGATGTGGTCATCCTTCTCCTCTATGCTCTGTGCATTTCTGCCCCTGTGTCTCCGCGACGCCTCCCGCCCCTGCTGTCCTGCAAATGAGGCTGCCATCCTGAAGAATCGGTCCTGCTTCGAACCGTCCTGTCTTACAAACCGAGGTACGAGGTTAAATGTTATAGCGTCCGTTTATAAGAGACTAGTCCTGTCTGCCCTTCCATGCCCTCGCTAGCTTAGTAGATCAAGGCAGATCGCTTTCCTCCAGTACACCTTAGCCATTGCTACGAGTGAAACGCGGGTTCGACTCTCGCCGAAGCCGTGAGTCGCCATCGGTTCATATTTTTCTAACGATGTTCCTTTGGGCTAGTATTGACAAAGATACATGACTATTCAAGACCCGCGTCGGTATCCAAGTACTGAAGATTTCGTGCATATATCCCTCTCTCCTATGTCTTCCCATAGCACTTGTGACTAGCATTGAATATGATTTCATTTGTTACAAGCCAATTAAATTGTTCCTCCATGAGATAGTCAGGTGTGTCCCAGAGCTCTGATTGGAACCTCCAAGCGATACCGTCTCACAAAATTCTCAGGGGGTTGTCGTTTTTGATATCCCAGGGAGCTTTTTTCAGATCTCCCCGGAAGCTCCGACCAAATTGGGGGTGTATTGAGCGAGAAACGATGGAAATACTTGGGGCCATCAAACGGCGCCCAAAATGTTGTTGATCCGTGTTTTCTCAACTATTATGCAAACTGAAATAACTATTGGCCGCTCTTCCGTTTTCTCCTTCACAACCTTCGCCCACAAATTCGAACCTGAACATCTTTATTTGCACCTGTCGTGTGATGTCTCGAAGACGCGCCTTGTCGTGTGATCAGATCACCAGATCAAATCACCAAGCTGTTGCCAAGCTGACACAGATACTACCATCAGCACAGTACGCCGCCTGTCGCTCTTTCCACCATGGCGCTCGTTCTCCCTAACGATGTTCTGGATCGTATTCTCGAACGGGCACCCACGTTTAAGACACTACAAGCGGCGATATTGGTGTCCAAGACGTGGTATCACGTCTTCCTAACGCACCCAAAATCACTCGTGCGTTCGGTGACGGAGAATGTCGTGGGGCCTGCTCTGCCTGAAGCCATGCGCGTCCTCCGATATCACGACCATGCTCCAGGTGGCCCCGAGTGGACAGAAACTGGGGCAGAAGATGGCTCAGCCATACCCAAGACTGGCGAGGCGGAAATGACTAGGGAAGAGTACCGTCTGCTCCGACAGAATGCAGCCGTAGTCAAGCAACTGGAGGTCCTCTTCAGTTTGCGGTGGGTAAACTCAATTTGTTGTATACCAGACATAATTCTCCCCCAGGTACAGAGACCAGCTCGCACGAACAAGCCAGCTCACTTGGGCTGAATCGTACCGGTTCTCGCGCGCCATATATCGTGTGATGCTTTACTGCGCCGTATTTCGGATGCCCACCAGCGAGGACGATGTTCGAGAGATGGAGGAATCACCAACTGAACGTGGTCGTATCGTGCAGCAGCGTATCGCGATGCTCAACCAGTACTCAACGGAAGAGTTGCTGGAGCTGAATGCGGTATTGGAATTCCTGCGGGCGGTCGCGCAGGACTCTGGGGAAAAGAGCGGCTATTTTCAGGATGACGAAGACATGCCAGGTAATCATACTGAGTTTCTCTTCGCACGGATCTGATATCTGTTTGTTCAGATGGCGCGGGCGAGTGGGTTCTCTCCGCCGGCCCAGCTGCCATTCTCCAGGCGCACCGAACCAATGCAGACTTCCTGGTTGAGAAGATCGGAATTACGGTGTGGATCTCTGGGCCATTTACGTTGCTTTCAGGGTTCTTCGTCACTCCTTTACAAAGTATTTGGGATCGCCGCAACGTCCCCACGCCCCCGCATGCCGATACTGGGGGTCAAGAAAATCCCCTTCTCGATTCAGTTACCTTCCGATCCCCTCCCTGTAATTATTATTATCCTCTTCTTCAGGTGGTTTCTCATACAGACATGAATAGGTGACCAATGTGCGCTCGTCAGCACCACGAAGTTATGGCATGAACACAGTGAGTGATTTATATCTACAGCTCAATGTGATTCTATGTCTTATTCGTTCTCAGACTGGGACGCCCTCCACCTCGACATTCACGGGCTCCTCAAAGGCAATTTGAGGGATAACTTCACCGAGTTGGAAGCTCTGCGCGAAGCCCACCCGTCCAAGAATATTCCCCAGCTAGTCTCAGAACTCTTCGCGCGCCGAACAGAAGAGTTCCTGGCTTGGAACAAAACCGATTCCCTCTGTGGCGCATGCTTGAAAAAGTTCATTTCGGCACACCTTCACTTGTGGCTCTATGATAAAAGAGTGGAAGGTTCGCATCTTCTCTGCCACATACACGCATATCCGTCTGATCGCCCTAGATAGTTGGGATGCGCCGGAAGACTGTTGGTAGGCCATCCCCCTATGGCGTCAAAGATATCAGTGCTGATCCCCGACCACCATGACAGGTATGGTTACGAGTGCAGAACTCAGACCAGCGTGACTCTGCACGCCTTGACCAAGAATGTAAGTGCAAATTGTATGGGCTGTTCAACACATTCTCGATTTTTAAGCGGTCTTGTAGCATCTGTGCGCCCCCACGAGACAATGGGACTCGGGGGACACATCGGAATGAATAACACAGAAGGCTGTATCATTCGTCTCCAAGTTAAACTGACATGATCTTTATCTGGGTCATGCTCTGAGTCTGTGTGGAATATTATCTGACGCCTATTAGGGCCTTCAGGGCCGTCCGCCATATTAATCCCGTGCGACTTCCGTGTTTTTGTGTTCGATGTAGAATTTCGAGTATCCGTGTCACCCTCGCCAAGTTCACCTGCGTTTTAGCGCTGTTCAAACTGAACCTTTTAGGTATGTCTAGACTGAACCGGCCCTGCGGCGAAGGAAGAGCGACACTTCAAAGCCATCGATATGCCTCCCCCGCGTTCAGATCCTCCCGCAATGGATCCTTTCCAGATCGGGATTCGAACAATAATCCAGCATGTCGGGCGGTGAATACACCCGCACCCCCAGCCACGAAGGCTATGACTATGTACTACGCCCAGATTAACCTGCCGCTGGAACCACTGTAATGTTACCGCAAACTCCGACTAAGTCGGGCAAAGTCGGCTCCAAAGTCGATGATTGAGTCGAGTCGAGTTGTTTTGATGAAGTCGACTCACGTCGACACCGGAGTCAAACAAGTCAACTTGGAGTCGACTCGGTCGACTTGAGTCAGAAAAAATGTTAGGAAACCAAAAGCTTTGTTTTTAGCTATAGAAACAATCCCTCTCTTCAGATTTTGTTCATTTAACATCCCAAAAGAATTTTGGGCTGAAGCAGATCATGCCTGCAGCTATACAAAGGTCAGCAAAGATTGTTGAGATGAGGAGAATTCCGATCACGGTACAAAATGTTAGGAAGCCGAAAGCTCTGTTTCTAGCTACAGAATGAATCCCTCTCTTCAGATTTTGTTCATTTAACGTCCCGAAAGAATTCTGGGCTGAAGCAGATCAAGCCTGCAGTCATAAACAGGTCAGCAAAAGTCGTGGTAGATGAGGAGAATGCCGATCATGCCCAAAACGTTAGGAGCCCAAAAGCTTCGTTTTTAACTATGGAATAAATCCCTCTCTTCAGATTTTGTTCAGTTGACATCCCAAAAGAACTTCAGGGCGAACTATATCAAGAAAGTTGGCACAAAAGGTGTAACAAAAATGCTGCTCCACTGTTGTAATCATCGGGGAGTTCCAGGAATTGGACCCGAACATAGGTTAGTACTTTGCTGCTATTGATATATATCCCCTTGGGTCCAAATAGTCGTGCTTTAGTGCTTTTAGTACCTTGAGGTGCTCAATATGATTATCCAGCGACATGGGGAATGTGGACTGGGGCCAAAAAACAAAATTTCCCACTATCCCAACCCTCCCTGAAAGCTCTACATTATCCTACGGCCTACTGCGGCAATCAGGAAGAAAGCTCCCTCGACTTCACTGACTAACTCGACCTGAAGTCGACTTGAGTCGATCCAGTTCGACTTGACTCAGAAGGTTGAGTCAAGTCGAGCGACTTGTCTTGACTCGACTCCCAGACGACTCGACTTCGGAGTCGCGGCAAAATTAAACCACTGCCACTGCAACCACTACCACTGTGGCATCTTTCACAATGGCTGGTAGGTGTACTGATTCGTAGTCCGGACCCCACCTCACCCAATCTCAGGACGATGGCGGAAGCACATCTATCCTCACAATCACCAGGGCCGTAAGCACCCCCACTTGGTTCCCAGCGCCCCCGTTGACTCCAAAAATGTTGTGATAGAGGTCTCCAACGTGGCCATTAGCTGGACTGAGCTCCGGTCCAAAGCTCCATTTACTTGCTCCTCGGGCAGCAAGTCAAAGGTGGCCTCCAGGACTGCTGACGACATAGAGATTAGAAGTATGGGGTACTTTGTCACAGGTGCCCCATCCCTTCATCCATTACATCATATGTTGACCGGTATCGCAGGAACACACATCACCCTCTTTATAAAATTACGTGTGTCCGTCCGTCCGAAGCTTTTTAAACTCCGCCCCGAGATTACACCAAGACCTGCCCTAAAGTCAGCGCCGACTTATTTATTCTGTGTTTAGGAAAGTTGAAATATCTGTAGCTTATTCCACGTTCATGGTCAGATTTATTGCGCAGTCGAAGTGCTGGGGCGCGAAGCGCCGTACTCTTGTATATTTTAAAATCGCGTCGCAAAATGTGGTCTATACTGTCTCGATCGAGGGCTAGGACACGGACTATGGGGCCTTCGCGTGCCAGGCCCGACACCTAGGAACTATACCTTTAGCTGGATGAACAAATCTGCCAATCACTTACATGCACCACCTAGTGATAACTGTATTCGGTTCTTCAGATCTTCGGCGTGATCATTCATTTTGGGCTCTGGAGGTCCAAGGTCTTGTGTCAGCGTGCCATCTTCCTCTGTGGGTCGAATATTATTTCGTTGTTTAGCCGGCCCGCGTCATGCAGCCGACGAGCGGATGAATCGGTGGATGTGTCTGCGTCAGTCCTCAGCAAGGTGTTACTCCAATGTCGAGTCTAGTCGCGTCGAGAACGAAGTCTAACTGACTCCTGAGACATCCATGTTCCGATTCGTGTGTGAGCGCGATGATTTTAGATACCCCTAGCCTCGGAGAATGTGGAGAACGTGCAAAGATGGGGAAGAGGCGGAACGGACGGCTAGTACTGTAGAGTTTCATTCAATTCGGACGTCACGGGTCACAGGGCCCAAAAAGTCCGAACTTTTTCGGCCTGGTCACAGGTCACCGAGGGGATGTACGAATGTTCAGGAAAAGTCACAAATTTGGGGGGAATAGCTCAAAAAATCGAATTTTCGCGCGCACGCAAGCGCGCTTGATCGGGGAAGCCGCGGTGTTCTCACACATCGCCATTTTTAACGTGATCGGCTCTGGGTCGAGAAGAATGGCGCGCCCGAGGGCCTTGACGACATGCGATGGTGGGACAACGATTTCGGCCGCATTGAAGGTGGTAATCGTCGACGCCAGCTCAGAGAGATAGTCGGTGGGATGCGTGTAAATGCTGGATGCGCGCTGCGGCGGTAGTTTCAATTTGATGAGAGCAGAGACAGGGAGGTCGCCCGCTGGTATCGAGAGCTTTTCCGGCCCATCCGGGATCTTGAGGACGTCGGGGAGTCCACTCATTGCGGGAGGGCGGTGGGCTTGATGGAAAAAGAGAATGATGTAATATTGATTATTCAATATATTCCCTTTCGGGCGCTCGGTCATTTCAGCCTTGCATTGAACGCTAAAAGTGTTTCTAAGACATCTGGGGAGCTTCTCTTGGGTTTCTGCCTTGATTTCAGGCCTTTTTGGGCGATTTCCGAACTTTTTTTTGTGGTCACGGCCCCGTCCGCCGATGTCCGAAAAGTCAAGTTCGGACGGTCGGGTCATAGGTCACACCCGCGTCCGAACTGAATAAAACTCTACAGTACTAGGTCTGCAAAAGAAACACGCAGAAAGAGAGAAGTCAGCCGATTGATCCGAACTCGATGCCATCCGATTGATCCGCGGCCCCTGCTTCAACATCGTTTCGTGCTCCGCTCTCGTTCCTCCTCGTGCATTTTCTGTGCACTTTGGCCGACTCTCGCTGGAAACTGCACTCCCACTGCAGAAATCCCTCGATCTCCTCCTGACATCCTGAAAAATCGGCCATCCTCCCTTGGTCCTCTCATTTTTGCCCCTGCCCTTGCCCTCGCTCATAATCGGCTCATATGATCCAGGGTAAATTCCCACTGCTCAAGGCTTCGTGGATCAATATCAATGTAGATCCCTCTCGTCCCGGGCATGCTATTTAATCCGGGTGTTTACGAGAGCCAGTCCGGGACAAGCTTCCGAGAATAAAATCAGTAGCTTGAAGAGGCTGACCATACAAGGCGGCCAATCCAGTACAGTTTCAAAGTTGGGGGAAATAAACTGAGAATGGTGATATAAGACCGCTTGGAAGACGCAAGAGGGTCCCTATACCGGTGAATAAACAGCAGGGAAATCGCCTGTGCGGCACAGCATGGATAAGAAATGAAGCAGAGAACAGTGCACGACATGTCAGCCGACAACACACGTATGTACGCTAGCATCCCAGTGAGCAGATCGCGCGGCCCGCTTTGCAGAAAAACAAAGAATGAGAATCAATAAGAAAAAAACAGCAGAAGCTTTGAAGAGAAAGGAAAGAAGGAAAAGAAAGCAAGAAAAAAGTACAACATGTTGCGACATGTCGGAAAAATCGAATTTGGCCTAGCAGCCCAATATCAGCCATTATTAAGAGTCACTCCGGCAGCAGATTTGGATTTGGATTTTGGCTGGATTTGATCGGATTTGGATTTGATGGTGACTGATGGTGACTTCCATCAGTCACCCACGTCTGGACCGGTCTACCGGAGTGCCAGCTCATCGTCTCATCGGCGTTGTCCCGCCGTCCCCGCCCCTTCCCGCCTCGTCCGCACTTAAAGTTGGTGACCTTGTTGCAGCAGACTAGCTGAACAAAAGTGCTGCAACTACCTAAATACATGGTTTTAAAGAAACCCGGTAATTCAGATGTGAGAATTGGCTCGTTGGAAGCAGGTTGAAAGAGCTCGTTGTCGCCGCCGATGAGCGACGATGTTGTGTCAACGGTGTCCAGAGGTTTATTGTTTGCCTGATGGCTGATTCAGCTGTGATTTACGTAACAGAACCAGCTCCAAATCCGATCAAATCCAGATCCAAATCCGCTCCCGGAGTAACTCTAAATGTTTTCTGAAGCTTATCAGCCTGACCGGTGGCTCGTCAGCGCGAATCAGGTCGTCGTCAGGTCCCGGCATGGCCTGATAGTATGCTGATCAGTGTTGGGTCAGGCTGCTAAGGTTCAGAAACCAGTTATAAGGACTGATTGTCCAAATTCGATTTTTCCGACATCACTGGCCCATCCCCGACCTCAACCTCATCCCACCTCGCCTCAAAAATCGTCTCTTCCTCCTCCCCACCTCCCTCTCCTCCGTGCTCACCCTCCCTGTCCCCCTGCGTGTGCGCACTGGGATGCATGTGGGAACACGCACTCGAATTCGCATATGCTTACTCTAAATGTGCAGACGAATGGGAATAAGCATATGGCGTCGCTGCCTGCGTTGACGCGGCGAAGGCGTGGAGGGTATCGTGGGACTTCGGGGGCGGAGGTGCGCTGATCCGGTCCCCTGTACTTGTGGCTGGGACAGTGGGGAAGAGAGTAGAAAGGTGGAGGCAGTAAGCGACGGCGTGTCTTGCGCGAGGTGTCGTCGGTATCCACTCGCGTGCACGGCGGGTCAGATGCAGGCAACGTCGCGCGGATTGCGGCAGATCCGTTTCCACATAAGGCGGACCCCATGACATGCGTGGGTGACCCGCGGACCGCGGTTTGGTCACTTGATGACTCTTTAAAAATCGAAGAACACAAACAAATGACGCGACAGCCCCCCGGAGAACCACCATGTCCCACCCAACTCACAGCTCAACGACACCCGAGGACGCGGTCAAGTTTGGCGCTACAGACGTTCGTATCGAACACGGAAAGGCCGCGGACAAAGATGAAGTTGTGTATTACGTCGATGGAGAAAGAAGGGTCTACGTTCCTGGAAGCCCGGAAGAAAGAACACTGGTCCGCAAGATCGACCTTCATATGTTCACCTGCGTGTCTGTTCTCTACCTGTTGAACTACCTGGATCGGCAAAATGTAAGCCGCCCGACCGCAACCGCCTTCTCGCCTTACGTTTTCCAGGTGGGAAACGCCAAAGTTGGTGGTATGGCGGCCGATCTTAAACTCTCGTCTTCGGACTATTCCGTTGCACTGTCCGTGGCCATAATTAACTGCAGTGGCCTCTCTGACCGTACTCTAGTCTCGTATTCTTCCCAGCGTACCTACTCGGTGAAATCCCGTCTAATCTAATTCTTGGCAAGTGTGCTCCTTTCGTCTCGAATTGATTGAGAACTCTATTCAGCGCGCGTCCGGCCTTCTCTCTACCTTCCCGGGATCACCCTCGTCTGGGGCTTTATTGCGACCTTGATGTCCCAGGTTAAAACCAAAGAGGCCTTGATCGGCATTCGTTTCGTCCTTGGATTTGTAGAGTGATCATCGATTATAACCACCTAAGCTTCATTGCTGATTACTGCACAGGTCAGGCTTCTTTTGTGGCGTAGTATGTTGAGGTTAGATTTCATTATAGTGTTAGTACTAATCGTAAAACGTAGCTCTTCTTGCTTTCCAGTTGGTATCGGAAAGCGGAGCTGGCAAAAAGGATGGCATACTTTTATTCCGCTGCCATTCTAAGCGGAGCTTTCGGTGCGTACCTTTGCGTATATAGCCTTACCCCTTCGCACTAACTGTAATTAGGAGGGCTGCTTGCTGGTGGCGTTATTACCGGGCTTGAAGGTAAAATGGGAATCAGGGGATGGCGATGGCTCTTCATCAGTAGGACCCAATACACTTTTAGTAACTGGCGCTTACAGCTTTATCATAGTCGAGGGCTCCTTGACGATGTTCTTCAGCATAATCGTCGTGTTCATTCTTCCCAACTGGCCTAGTAATACGAAATGGCTTTCGCAAGAGGAAAAGGCTCTTGCGGCGGCGAGGATCAAGGCAGACCACGTTGGAACGGTGCAGCAGAAAATGAGTTCTTGGAAGGCTACTCTGTCGGCGTTGGCGGACTGGAGGACATACCTCTTTACGTTCATGTACATGATGGTTGTGGGGGCTGGTAAGGAAGTCTTTACCTCTCTCTGTCTGCTATTAATTCTTTGCAGGCACGATCACCTACTTTTTGCCGACACTCACTTCAAATCTCGGCTGGACTGGAAATAAGGCCCAGTTCATGACCGTTCCTGTAAGTGATTTCAGTTCAAAGTAAAAGACTCATTACTGAGCGGGGCTCCTAGATCTACGCGGTCACTTTAGTACTCGAGGTGATTTCGAATCATAGCTCCGCTGCCAGTCTGACTGAACTGACTGCACTGAAAGTTACTTGTCGCCTACTCGTCCGATCGGTTCAAAGAGCGACCGTTCCACGTCGCTGCACCTGCATGCCTCGCAGGTCTAATGTATGCCCTGTCCATCGGTATCAATAATCAGACTGCGCAATACGTTTTCCTCTGGTTCGGAAACCAGCTAGCTTCTGCAACAGTTTGCTAACAATCAACAGCTTCGGGCTCGGAGGGACATGGAGCGCCCTTCCAATCGTGCTCGCTTGGACGCCGAACGTCATCATTTATCCCAACGAAAAACGGGCCGTGGCTCAAGCTTTTGTAAATATGGGTATGTCTTTACCATTCGACAGACGTCTCCCGACTCACACATCTATATTCACAGTCGCCAATTTGTCATCGATTTACGGAGCTTACTTGTGGCCCGCAGACGATGCCCCAAGATACGTAATGGGCCTGGCCACAACTTCTGCCTTTTGTTTTGCCTGCGCCATAAGTGCGATCGTTGGAAAATATCTCACAGCTAAATATCCATACACATTCGATTTTGAGAAGTGGGGTACGGAAGCGGAGAGTGACGAGGTTGTCATTAACGAGAAGGTGTCTACATGAAGATGCATAAACGTAAATACCTGGAATTTCCACAGAATGTATACGTACTCATGAATGTGCGTTAAATGCACGAACTCATCGAGCTATCCAACGAAAAAAAAAAAAAAAAATCAAGAGCGAGCCATAGGATTTCGGCAATCTTGCATTCGCGCAACGAAGGCGATTGCCAACGGGGAAAAACATCGCAATCGACTTTCTGTGCGAGTAGCCCTGATCTAACAGTGTTTCCTTTATTCATTTGCATAGCTGCTTAGCCAGGCGAATCTGTCTATGGATGTAGCCGCTCGTCCTGTTTATTGGATGTACCCCGAGAGAAGTGCCTCCAGCATTTCTACCTCTCGTATTTTATCCTGAGCTCGGTACGCCCCGGTAAGCGCACTAATGGTTCATCTGGTGCTCGATGGTCATTCCCTAAACTCTTCCTCTGTTTTTCCAGAACCGTGACATAGAGCTCCTCTGCCCGTTTAAATTGTCCTTTCTTGTCATATGTCAACGCAAGATTACCCAAGGTGCAAAGGGTATCTGGATGTTCCTCGCCCCAAACCTTCCGTTGTTTCCCAGCTGCTGCAACTAGGAGCTCTTCTGCGGCACTGGGCCGGCCAGAGTCAAGGTATGGGACAGCCAAATCGTTCATGGCCATTAAAGTCTCTGGATGGTCTTCCCCCAGAAATTCTTGCCACCTTTGTTTCCGTACTTACATATTGTTGAAGCTGGGGCCGATTTCTCTCTTCGGTCGAGTTTAGAAGTGCGTATGCGTGATCGGTTCCATGAGCAGAAGTCTACCCTAGGCTAAAATACTCTTTTTTGTTGGTGTGGGGGGATATTGGACTTTGCAAATAGCCTTTTAACTTGGGTGCGGCGGACCCCCGGCTGGCATCAGGGTCTTTGTTAACACTCGATTCAGCCATCGCCGCTGGTGAGGACCCGGAAGCAATATCATTCAAGGGGTCAACTCACACACTTCATATGCAGTGTAGATATCTCATGAGATAGGACTTGGCCGCCGACGGGTTGGTCCTCGGGCACACCGATGGAGGTGTCGATGGAGAGACGGCGAGAGACGCACGGCTACTTGCGGATGGAGCGCCGCGTTGTCCGGCGCAAAATAATCAAGGCAGGCTTGTTAGTGATTTCACTATTGACTTTATGTATCTGGTGCTTACACATTTCAGTGTGAAGCTCAACGTCTCCGGGTTCGAGTCGTGAGTGCTGTATTTTCGATTACTTACATATATCCCGAGCTGCGGAATCCTTCGGAATCAACTTTCATGACAAAACGGTAAATATTTGGTGTGCATAAATTATGACCTCCTCCTACTCCTCCGGTATCCGTAACACATGTGCAGGTAGTCTCAAAAATAACAGGACAGGCATGGAACGTCGTTGTGATTATCGCTGACACCAGATGAAGGTGATCATGAGGAAGGAATCGCGGTTGACTGGTGAGAATTTGAGAGAATTAGCGGTTTAACTGGGTCGTGATCGACACTGAATGCATGCCGCGGTGTATGTATAATCCAGACGAATTACAAGCCACGGTGCACCGGTCTTGGTTCTGTGCATCTCGGCCGCCTATGGTGAGTGGATTAATGGGACAGGATAACCTCCATCTAGAGATTTTGTATGAACAGTGGGGTTACCCTTCCGCCATGCCGTTCGTTGGAGTGGAAGACGAAGTGATTGTGGGTTGAGTCGAGTTGATATTCATTTTTTTGCTACATGTCGCCACTTTTGGTTCCTATCCTACTTGTCTTCCACTCGTCATTTTACTACATTGTAACCCTAGCAAAAATGCAATCACGCAGCAAACAACTCTGACTGTTTCCTGGGCGGACGGCTGGCCGGCATCTCCATTTCCCCTGGGCGGCTATCATCAAGGTTTTTAGCACACTGCATCTGTATGTTAGCGCTATGTCAGCGGGGCCATATAAATGCTCCTCACACTGCCCGTTAATGTCACCTCCTGCTGGGGGTCGATGTCAACCTGGACAGTCGAAAAATCAGATGGATATTACAACACTTGTCGAAAAAGTTCGAAGAAGGCGTAGATGGACGTGAACTCACCGTATGGTGGAAATCTATACTATGAATTCAGCCCCTCGAATGGAATAAACTGAACAGAAAAAACGCACGAGCACTGCCGAAGTCGTCGGTGAAAATGGAGGGGATGGTTAGGGTGGCGAGACCCGCAGCGGACGACACGTCGCCACTGTCCATGGACGCAGACCTGCCCGACCTCCGGACGTTGAGATTTGCGAGCTAAGGGAGGGTGAACCGCGTCCCCGCCGATCCGGACACAAAGCCAGCGCACCATACTGAGCACGTACACACGCCCAAGCGTGTACGCGATACCTACGGAGACTGTCAAGCGGAGATGGGTCTAACGCGCGGCATCAAACGAACTCGAACGACGGACTATTGGTCTCCTCCTTCAATAGAAACCTACAATTGGCAGCCACGGTTCGGTCTTGTAAGTTGATGACAAATCTTAGCAGCGTATGGGACCTACGCAATGACAGTCGCCACGGCAAGCGTGGCCGTCGCTGTCCCGGTCCGTATCGTCAACGACACCAGCCGGTCTAGGACACTGTTAAGTGTCATGGCCACAATTATGAGCCATACGTTCCTCCGCAATCAGCGTCACGATATTCCGCACCTCCGTGTGTCCACCAAAGTGGTCCTAGCCTTCCGTAGCTCCCAGAGGAGTGCCGCGGCGATGCTGAGGTCCGCCACGGCTTCGGTCACCAGCCAGATCCTGATAAATCGGAGGGGAATGAATGGATGAACAGCAGAGCATCATGGCCATGGCCACGGTGAGGGACGCACGTTGCCGGAATCCTGACCATCTCGCGCTCCTTGAATGCGGGGAACATCGCGATGATCACGCCACATGCAAATGCGCCGCCGAACTGTGTACGACAGACAGTGGGTACGGCGCGGTGCGCAGGAAGACAAACACCTGCGTACTGCGACAATGCTCAAGAAAGAATTTAAAAGAGTGACAAGGACGTTTCTGGTGCTAAATCGATATTCTTGAGAGAGGGCGGGCGGTAGAAAGGATGAGCACACACAACCACCAATATCGGACGACTAGAAAGCTCTGGACCAGGACAGCAATCACGGCCGTGGTGATGAGGTATAGTGGGATGGGCTGGCAGGCTGCAATTATTCCACGCCTGAGGCTCATACTGCTTGACGTACCCAGTTTTGGTCGGCAAGGTACTCGGGATCGTCTGCATGTAAATCGTCAGCGGTCACTCAGGCCGTTGATAAATCTGAGACATACTAGCATGAGTTATTGTGTACTGTTAAGGCGCTCAGCCTGAGCTTCTAAGGCGCAGAATGTGAGCACTTACGAGATATACGCAGGCATAGTCGCCCACTGTAGAAACAGTGTCGACTAAGAAGGCGACCGATACAAGTGTCTGTTGGAAAGTTGAGTCCGGGAGAAACTGGGTTCAAGGCAGAAGGAAATACCTTCAACTTCCAATCGTCGTGCTTGAAATGTCTAAAGTAGTACCTGGCCTGAATGAGCTCGGCCATATACAGAAACTGGGCCAAATTTGAGGTCGTGCTCGACACACATTGAATACAATCCAGTGCTTACGGAATTCGCCCAGGTCCCAATGAGAAGTGCCCTGCATGTCAAAATGAAACTATCAAACTAGGAAGCTAGGAGAGCAGAGAAGGTTGTACCCGGTAGTAGTGTTAAGGTCGGGGAGAGATTCGGACATTGCGAGAGGGGGGGAACAACCATTCTTCCACTTAGCAGACTTAAGTACGGCCTGTCAGTTTTTGGCAGCTGGTCCAATCAATCTCCGCGATCACACATATATATACTGTATACATAAGTAATGTAGAGTATGTCCGTGGAGAATCGCTTGTTAGCCACTAACCGATCATGACGGCATCCAATAACTCCAACTCGAGGGCTGACGCATGGGCTCATGTACTATGTTTGGAGTGCGGGTTTTTTTTTCACGTGTTTCAAGTTTGAAATATGAAAGAAAAAAAGGAAAAGGAGAGAGAGAATTAAGAGACCCATGTCCGCGAGGAATCAAAACGTACCACAGCGGGTTCTCGTGAAATCTGGAAATCCTATGTGTCCACGTGCGGCAGTTTGGCAGGAATCATTACATACGAGGGACCCGCTGTTGAGCTTGCGTAAGCCTCCATAGGACTCGTGGCATCGGGAGCGGTGCGCCACAGACCGATGCAGCCGGCTTGACAGATCGGGGATATGGTCCGACGTCCCAGCCAATAGTTTCCAAGATGTTTGTAAAGCTCACGCGGTCGCCACGTCACGTCGATTCGGATCGCGCCTCATCGTGTGCTGAGCAGTGAATTAATTATTCACGTCCGCCTCGAGCAGCTACGGTAGGCGACAGCTATGCGGTTCGATTTCAGATCACGAATCAATTATCGCAGTTCCCTTGCGTGGGTGTTGCCATTAATAGCCCCTATCTAATAATACATCTCGCCCAAATGACCTCAGTACTCTTCTGCCAGCTCAATTTCAGGTTCCATTAATATGGGGCTCGCTCAATTTTACGACATAGTCCCAGATCTAAACTGCACCCCCCCCCCATACCACTTACAATGCTCTCTCTCGGGATATTCCCGTTATCACTATCCCCGTCGTTTTCCAGGCCTCTGCTATCTACACTGCCACTTTGACATCCCCTACTCAGACTCCTTTATTTCGGGTCCCGATCCCAACGGCCGTCACATTTCTGTCCTGTATTTAATCTTCATACCTTGAATGAATTCCCTCTGGATTACCGTCGGTGTATAGAAAATCATCTTAAAGTCCTGACTGTCTAATCATGTAATTTAACAATAGTTCAGCCCTTCAGTGAAGAGAATGGATCTGAAGGATGGCATGATCAAGCTCCCAAATGTAACTGTGTCATTCAATGTTTGAGAAAGGCCTACACCATGTACATGCGATGACCCTACTACTCAAGCAGCCATCCTTCCTCCCCTATATTATCCTGGGAGTGAAGCACAAGCGTATTCAACTCATGTGCTGTGTGGAGCTTCAGGTTGAAATGGCAGAAGTGTTCGAATGGATGCATCTGTACATCATAACACGACAACTCTTGAGCTCCGACTGCTTGAGCTACGGTAATTGGTATATGGAGTTTACTCTGAGGAGGCCTGATCTTGTAGAGAATAGACTGGAATGTACCTTGATTCGGAATTCCGCGGCTTTCATGATCAGTTAAAAATACTATAAATTCATTCCTTGTTCTCTCACTCGTGGACGAGACAAGACAACCGACATGACATTGATGATTAAAGGGTTGAAACACACCAGGTCAGAACGTCGAGGGTGGAATGCGGGGTGTGGCGGTTATGTATATTCTGACACTACATGGTGGGGCAGCGGGCTCGCTCATGGGGGGATAGGAAGTGTATTCTGACGAAATGTGGAGTTAGAACAGGGGCTATTGATGGCATCATCACGCAAGCGAGCTGCGGCCTCGCCTATCGTACTCTGGCTCCTCACCTCTCCTCACCTACCTACCTACCTCGCTACACACACAATCGGCTCGTTCCCAACCTTTTCCAACTCCGACTCGTTCCTCAACACCGGGACTCGCCACGTTTCCTCCCCCCCCCCCCCCCCCCCGAAAGAGAGGGGAGTGTGGCTGTCTACGGAGGCCAGGAGCACAGGTGCGCAGCTGAGAGCAAGAAGGAGCGGAGAGGCGGGATTTCTGATCAAACGGATCGGTTGAGGATCGGATCAATCGGCTGACATCTCTCTCTCCGGTGCTGTCCAACCTGTCTCCAACGTTCTGCAAGTCGATTTGGAGAACACGCCACTGGGAGAATCTGGATTTAATTAACCCATTCCGCCCACTTTTTGTTCTCCAAGTTTGCGCGGCTGGGGAAACGCAAATTATCCCACACAAATTGAATGTCTCTAGACGTCGCTCTCGCCACGACTCGACTCGACGGAGATTTCATTGCAGTAATGGCCTTACTGAGGACTGGTGCGTGTGTCACCTGCGCTGATCTGCCTTCCCCCTGCGTCCCCCCGTCTTTGCGCGCTGATGCAGATACGCTATTTAGGACCGTGACTCGGTGCCGCACGCGACTCGGGTCCCCACACGCTCGCAGGTGGCCAGCTACTTGTGGCGCTAGCGGAGCAATTGCGCGAGCGGATGTACGCACGCGAGGCGACACGGCGGGCGCTCCGCGAATTGCAGGCGCATGAGCGGTGCGTGCCTTTGTTCTTGCGTTGATGCTGCGATTGAGGTCCACACAGTTCAATTGCCTGCAAGCGCTCCGCGTGAGAGTCGCGCGAATAGGTTTGTGACTTCTCTTCCTTCGGACGCTGGCTTACGCTGACCTGCACGCCCGCAGGACAGTGAGATGGCGGATTGGGACCCGTAGAGCGCCCTGCTCGACGACAAGAATCGGGATCGGGATGCGGATGGTGGGAGACAACGGGAGAGGGACGGAGACACAGACCACGACAAGCGCGTATCCGCGTTCTTCTAGCTTACCCCGGTACTGACGCCCTCCCGCGCAGCATGCCCGGCGTGATCTCCGTGACCCCCGTGCCCGAGGCGTACGCCTCCGCGCTTGTCGAGAACTTCCACTCGCCGGTGATGTACTTAGCCCCCGAGTTCGTGGTTGCGATGATCCCCCGCGCGTCCTCGCCCGCGCCGATAGGGTTCGCATCCCCCGCACTCGAGTCCTTCTCGCCACCGCCGCCCGCGCTCGAGCCGCTCTTGTCTCTGGCCCCCGCGCTCGACCCAGTGCCCCCAACCGTGTTCGATGGGTACTTCTCTCTTTCGTCCTTTGTGCAGCGCTATGGAGCTGATGGCGATTATTTCCTTTTTAGGACGGCGGACTACGTGGACGAGGCATGCCTATACCGTGCGCCCGGATGTGCTGAAGTATGTGCGCGCGCATGTGCTCCGCCTGCTGCGTCCGCTGACGATTTATCTCCGTGCAGGACACCCCACGTCAGTGCGGCCGCGCGGGAGGACCCGGTGTATATCACTGCCAGCATTCTTGCGCAGTACGGTACTACTCAGTACCCTACGCACGTGCTTTCCTTTGCGTTCTGTGATAGGTTTTACAGCGCTGACGTGGCGGATGTGCAGGACACCCGCTGTCAGTGGGAGCGCGTCCGAGGGCCGCCGGCTGAGGCGCACGTCTGCGCGCGCGGATTTGCAGCACAGCGCGGGGGTTGCTGGGGCCGCGGAGGCGGAGGGGGCGAGGTCGCGCGCGCGGCTTGTTGGGTGGCGGTGCGCGACGGGGAGGCCACGAGGAGAACCAGCGCCGGGAGAAGCAGCGGAGGCAGCCACAGCGCGAGGAGAGCAGGTGCAAGCACCGGGAGTAGCGATCGCACGCTTCCCAACCGTGCGCGGGCAGGAGGCGTGGCTCGCAGGGGGCTGTGGACGGGGCGGGAACGAGAAGGGCGAGAAGGCGCGTGTCGGTGCCTGACATGCGGGTCGCAGTGGGCGTCGGCGCAGGGGAGGATGTGGGGGGTGAGAGGGAGGGGAAGCGGGAGGGGGTTACGGCGTGAAGAGGGAGGCGATATTTTTGGTGGCGGTGGCGCGGCGGATATGCGGGCGTATGGAGGGGGAGGACCTTATATCCGCCTTGCAGGCGGATTCAAAGTCAGTTTCGACAGCTGCAGATGGGGCGGATGAGGCTGCTGGTGTGGACGCCCGGATGCATCCCCGAGTTGCGCCTGCGCCCGGGACGACGACTATGTCTCGCATGACCGCTCAGCCGCGCACGAGGATATTTGACCGTTGATAGACCCACCCCTCCTCCTTTCCCTTCCGTTCTCCCCCGGACACCCGCATGTCCTACGCCGCATTCCATCCGTTCCTTGTACGACACCATCGCTTTCCTTCCCTTCCCTCGCATATATCTCGTCTCCCCGCTATCGACATTTGCTATCCTTTCCCTTGTAGTCTATCTTGAACCTGTAGTCTCACGACTTCCCACTCCCGTACGCACTAGTATATCTCCTTTATATGTATCCCTTCCCTTCTCGAATACTGTATTCCCGTCCCACATAGTGACATGATGAATTCTCGTCTCACATACCTAACCCCAATCCTTCCGCCAGGGCCGCCAATCAACGGCGCACTCCTTACGCCCAAAATTATCTGGTGGCGCCCAGCACTGTTCAGCGGAGTATATTCAAGATTCTCTACTTCATTCTCGTGATCTCCCGGGGCGGGCTCAATGGACGGGGCTACGAAGGGGTGGGGTGGGGCTCGAATGGACGAAGTTGAACACACCGGCCAGGTACGTCCGCGCCCCGCTACCCATCCGTCCACCCTGCTCATACATTGTACCGGTCATCTTTCCTCTTTCGCACTGTCGATGGCGACCGCAGACGGCCCCATGCCAACTAGATGCGTGCTTGAGCCTTGATCAGACTGCAGTAGACTTGCCTTCATTTTCGCGCCTCTTTGGGCTTGAGCAACTGACAGCTGATACATGTCGTCTTCAACAGTGAGGTGTTCTCTCTCAGATTCACATTTTTTTGACAAGTTTTCGTGCTTCTGCGTACAAGTTTCTGGGTATCCAAATTATTCGCTTCATCAAATCTCGTCCGGACCAGCGGGGAGCGAGGGCGTTAGATATGCGTGAGTTTTTCCGTCACTGTGTCGTTGGTGGAGGGTTAGGCCGCGGTGGCCTTCGTGGCTTTCGCCGATGCAATAACGGCGGTAGCAGTGGCAGGATGGAAAACTCCGTTGCAATTGGCCGTCTTGTCCCAAGCGCCCGTTACGAGATCTTTCGTCAGGAGAGCATCGTATACACGAATGGCTAGCTCTTACCAGCGCCTCCGGGGGCCTCATTGAAGTTCCATTGGTTAGCGGTCCACAAAAACCCACTATAAAGCCGGGTTAGCCGAACGCAAGTTCGATTGGAAGGAAGAACCGTACCCGGATGTGACCACTGATCCAGCGGGGTACGCGTCACTTGACGACCAGGCCGCGGCTCCTGAGCAGCTACCACCGGAAGGAGGAGTACTGGTAGATCCAGGGGAGCTGGTGGTGGTGCGACTCGTTGTCGTGGTACCTCCTCCACCAGAGCCACCGACAGGAAAGGACCCGGAACGAACTTGGGTGACCCATGCGCTGTTACCATTGGGGTATTGCCATGTCATGGCACCGGCGCCTAGAGAAAAAACGGTCATCAAGAGAACTGGGAATATGAAAGAGAATCTTACCCCATCCTTGCGCCTTGGCCTGAGCCAAGCAAGTCGAAAAGGTCCCAGGATCCATGAATCCGTTGGTGGCATCAGCGGCCGTAGCAGGCTTGTCAATGACGATCTTGTTCAAAGAGACACCGTTCGCAGCGATCTGGAATACGGAAGACTGGGGTCATGTGCTCGATGACGCAGTGAGAAGGCCAGCGCAGGTAGTATACTCGCTGGCGCCTTGGTTATAGAACTGATGGAAGATCGCATGCGCAGTTGAGAACGCGATTAAAGAACAGTGACGTCGTTGCTCACCTGAACGTTATACCAGTCGATGAGACTTCCAACAGCTGAGTTCACGCCAAGGTAGTGTTTTGCTGGCTTGGCTTGGCCCGGAAGCCATGGCTTTGGCTTGGCTTTGTCTGGCTCTGGCTCAGCATTTTCCAAGCCAGGGCCAAAGCCAGCAGCAAGCCAGGCCAGGCCAGAGCCAGTGGCTTAAGCCAGGGCTTGAGCGGAAAATTTTCGCGCAGCAGTTCTTGAGGTTCTGAGGCCCAGATGAGTTGTATTGTGCATCTGTCTATTACTTGAACAATTTAGGACCAGAAATAGTCGGATTTACCGGCCATAAGAGTGTTATATCACCTTTGATCTGACATTGGTTGAACTGGAGCCGGCCTAATTGGGACGGCATGTTGAAATAGCGCGACATTTGCCCATAAACTGGTCAGTAACAAACTGATGCATTCAGATTGCACACTTACCCAGTGAATACATGTAGAATATTTCCTCAATCAACAGTTTAGGGGGTGCCAGGTCAGGCCATGGCTTGACTGGCCTGGCTTGGCTTGGAAAATCTCAAGCCAGAAGCCAGGGCCAGGGTAAGCCAGTGGGAAGGCTTGGCCTGGCTTGACGAAGCCATGGCTTGGCTTGGCTGGCTTCTGGCTTGAAGCCAGGGCCAGCAAAACACTACGCCAAGGTAACCGTTACCCGGCCACAGACCGGGGCTGAACCACGGGGCTACAGGGGCATGTGTGAGGATGTATTGACCTTGAGGAAGCTGAGCGCGAAGAGCCCTCGTGAAGGTAGATAACCAAGCGACGGCGGTGCCTGCATTTTCAATGGCCCCGAAGTCCTACCGAGAATAATTTACATGAAATTCAAGATGGTCGGGAAAGAAACAAACCGCATAGTCGACATCCACGCCATCCAAGTTGAAGGTCTTTACGTAGTTCGCGATGAAGTTGGCAGCAGCGGTAGGATCATCACCTGCGCTAGTGGGATTGGGTCCCGCCCCGTATGCGGAAACAATAAGACTGATGTCGGCTGCTGCATACTCGGCCTTGATGGTAGCACGCGTGGCGGCGTCCAGCTGAGCCCAGGTGGCGGCATTATCTTGGAGGCTCGCAGAGTATATGAACGAGAGTGCGAAGACGTTAAAACCCTATGAGGATATTATTAGCCGTGGTCTGAATTCATGTCGCGTTCAAATTACCGAAAGGGCAGAAGCCGCTGGGAGAGAATTCGACGATATGAATCGGTCGAAGTAAACAACCCATCGGGGAGAAGTAGGGACTGCTCTAGCTGAGAGCAAAACATTTCGGGCGACAGGGCTCAATCCCTGGGCTCTTTCGCCAAGCGTCGCATTGAACGGAACGGCCTGGACGAGCCTGAGGGCTAAAAAGACAGAGATGGACGACGCAAAGAATCCGAGCCGGGCCATAGTCGGTCCGAGTCTAGTGAATAGGCGCTGGGGAGAAAGCGAACCTAAAGCATATCGGTCGAGTGGACGACCCTTTTAAATCCCTCAGACGATGAAGTCATTGAGATTAAAAGAAACACTGAGCATGAGGGTCTTGGTACATGCGGACGACATTCAGCTGTCCAGATCCAAAAATTACCTACCAATTGAGCGTCTCAATCATTTTGAGACAATCAGTCGCGACGGCGCGGCTCAAGCCGAATTATCACCTCATGGACGGGCTGGGCCTAAGAGGTCACGATAGGGTTCGGTTCTGCATGGAGGAGCTCGTTCCGCTCATATCCCGAGGCTTCTCGCTGATGTTGATGGTAGCGTTATCGAAAGGAATCAAGCGTATTACCGCAGCGGTCCCATTAAGGCAACCAGCGGGTTTTATATATACCGTCACGTTGATAAGCTAACCTTGCAGCCAGATATGTAGCGCACATGATACAAGGTCAAGAGAATCACCTTAGTTTCATATGATTATCATCATATGGCCAGATATACACGGTATCTGACCTTCCAATGCTGAGATGTGGACAGAGACAACAGTTGAGGCTTGAGCGCGAGTCCCTAGTTTACTCCATCCGCCAAACCAGTCATCGTTACACGCATATGCGACGTATATAAACGTGTGATTCAAATATTTTCATTCTTGTGAGGTACTCTCCTACCCTTACGTCCTATTTTCCTAGGTACTAAGCCCTATACCATCCCCTGTGCGAACCGCTGCTCTAAATTTCCCAAAAGGAGCATAATTTTGCTGCTCCGATAAAAACACGCTTGAAGTTGCCACCATAGCGTGGAAAAACAACTGCTTGCCCGTCGCATTTTCAACAATCCAACTTCATAGGGTCATTCCCAACATTGAAACACCCTCCCCCAAAAAATTACAGCTCAAGCGCCCCATTAATAAGTTAAATCTCCGTTCAACTCTGCAGAATGAAAGAATGTCAATTTTGCCTTATTCTTTCAATAACTTTTCAACTACAGGCCCTAGCCCCGAATTTTTCTCATAATTGATTTCCTGTACTGATTAACCTTTATTTGAGACCCCCCAAGTATTTTTGTACCCCGTATTGCCTGAACTATCGACCCTTCTGTCCTCAAAATTGTCTCCAACCTGATCCGATCCTCGCAAAACGTGCTTGATAGGGGCTGCATCGCCACCGATCGATCTTTCGCAATAATCTCCGATATCTCCGGCCACTCCATTTCTGCTACGTTACCTCATAGCCCTGCGCCATTGTCGAAGCCTGCCGATGCCACCTAACAAATCCCTCCTAGCGGCCAGTGAATGCAAGAAGGGCCGGGCTTAGCCCTATTGAATACGAATTTCTTCGACTAGCTGAACACCACTAAGGCATTTCTGCCGTACTTTCGCGGGCGGCACCCTGGTGAACATCAGCTCGCTGGGTAGTTGCCAGGGAATACGCGGCAGTGAAATACACTGCGCGTCCAAGGCAGCTGTGGATGTGATTCCAGATACTTCGGCGCACGAACTCCCGGAGTATGGCGCTAGTTCGATCTTCGTGCAGGTTAATTTCCCCGCATCTTGTAGGAATTGTAATAGTAGCGCGGCCTCCGACGTCGGTGTTTCCGCCGTCGGTGTTATGACGTGAGGGGCGCGCCGGTGTTTGCTATGCTTGGATAGATGACGACGGAGACGAGGTGGCTTGCATATTACGACGGACATTCTGAGGACTATCGTACGTACAAGGACGATGTATCACATGCATAGTGTTGGGAACTCAAGGGATTGACCTCCTTATCTGGTGGACGTCATATTCGGAAGCTAGCATACCCACCACCCGTGGCGACTGGCGAGCGACCAACCCACTGGTAGTGCCAATACTCTGGCAATTTATATGTGCGTGGATGATCCAGGCCGGCATGCTGGGACGATGAGTTGTGGAGGTGTTTTCTCGTGCGCAGTCGGTCTTGGATATTGATCATCCGCAACTGATGCTGTTTAGCCGATCACTTCAGGCGGAGTTTGAAATTCCTTTCACCTTTCACGAAATCATGCAGCAGGAGCGACTTCCACCTCTTCCCCCTTTGCCGGCAGAAATGGGCCTCGCTTGTTACAAGTGCTTCAAAGAAGAAGAAGTTTGTCTGCCTCGATGCAGCGGATGCCACCGAGTCTCCTTAGTCCTATTGCAGTCCAAGTGCCACGTCGAGTGACATTTTCTTGCGACATGAGGTCGGAACGGATGACGATAATCACAGAGTGCCAAAAGATCCGCGAGTGATCCAAATTTAACTCTTTGTGTCATGATACAATTTGTCAGCTTGGTTGGGAGCTACACAAACCTATGTGCAAGGCTGGCTCTCAGAGTAATAGAGAAAAGTAGTCCCATCGCAGTGCCCTTCCCAAGGAGCCGACTACCGATTTGAACGTCTTAAACAACATGACTCAAGCACAAATCTCTAATATTTCTCTTTTCTGCAAAGGTTCTTTGCAGAGGTATTTGCTTTGTGTTGTTCTTGTGAGCACTAGTGTCTATGGCCTTCAATTTTCGACCTTGTTGCGAGAATTTCCCTGCTCCCCAGAAGTAATTCGATAAATGTCATTTTTGGTGAGGCTTTAGCCATACCTCAGACACACGTGCAACTTTGAGCAGCCGCCCCCCGGGATCCTATCCACTTCCTCAGAAATAAACAAGCCACAAATCCTGAGAAATTCCCGGGGCAGTATATTCTGCTTGCTCTTGTTAGGGTTGTTTGTCTCCCAAACTCTACTTGCCCGTCTGATTTGACTCAAACTGACCTACTAGATATTGCCGTAACGTTACCAACTCGCCCCTCACCAATTCCCACCCCGTGCCCTTCAATAAACACCGAGTTCTCGTGCACACATGGGGGGCCTGTCCAAAACCCTTAAAAGTTTGCTCGATCGCTGCCACTTGAGAACCACAGTCAGAATTCAAACCGGGTTCTTGGAACACCTTTATAAATGTGTAAGAACGATACAAACCGGGTATAGATGTTTGTGAATGTGAACGCGTCCGACATGCCTTTTTTAAAAAAAGAAATGTTATTCTTGGTGAGTTTCGTAGCTCACGGTGCAGGTTAAACAACATCACTGCCATTACTAGCGATTGCTGAAGGGTATGTATGGTAGATTATTGTTACATGAGGTGTACTGCATCACGATAGTGGTGAACATAGCAGAATCGTCAAACGTCGTGAACGTCCATCTCGATTAAACCGTCCTGGCTTCCATCTTGGGCGCTGGGCGTCCATTGTTACTGTTTCGTGTCCTCCAAAGGTGGATGATGGACATGACGGTGGAAACCATGAATAACACCCTGCATAATAACCCGGCGAATCAGCAATAGGCTTGGAATACGAGATAATGAAAGGGCGTACCATTCGATGGCTGCAAGAGTCGTCGCAGCTTGTGCGGCCCCGCACACTGGTGCAGAACAGCCGAGGAAAGCAGTGGTGAAGACCGCCAAGGCGATGAATCCACCGAACCAGAAGACCATGGTAACGAACTCGGCAGCGAAGATGCCGAACTTGTGTGCGGCGTCGGGGAAGTAGCGGTACGACAACGTGAGGTATGGGAGTGCCAGCACGAGGGTCCAGACGCTGGCAAAGAGGAGGAAGTTGACCTGGGAAGGTGAGCCTCCGCCTCCCATGTCGTACTGATTTGCTACTACGAGGATGTTTTAGGTATGTAACCTGAACCGGAAGAGCAAAGCAAACGCACTGAATGCGGTGGTTATGAGGACTCCCAGAGCCAGAAGGGCTTGGGCCACACGCAAGATGAACATGAACATGCTGGTGGGGTTGTTTGGAAGGGCTGGGTGGGACTAGGTGGGGCGCGTGCTGGCGGCTTGGTGCGTTTTATTATGCAGCCTGGGGAATGACGTCATGGTCCGGAAACGGTGCGTGATGTTCCGAATTTGGGACGCGTCTCGCAACGGATGCCGGATGCTCTGGACCTAAGCTCAAAGTGTGATTTTGACATTCTTCGCCGGAGTTGGGCCTAGTTGGGCCATTCGTGATTGACAATCTGTGTAGTGCCACTCGTGAACAGTCGTTCAAAAGTTGAATTGTGAAACTACTTACCCAGTACATCGGGCGAATGGATGAGATATGCCATGGCGATGCGCTTGTGTTGGCATTTTGTGGACGTGTAGACAGTTGATTCCTGGTACCGTCTTAGGTTACAGGTCCCGATGGTAAATCGGATTTATAGAAATCACCACCCGATCGTGGAGTACCAATTATTTCCGCATATGGTCGGTCATCTGATATCACTGTGGGTCATTTGATATCCTCGATAACTGCCGCACGCTGTGACTGAGAAAAAAGGGGCTCATGAATGATGGCAGTGGTTGGCTATGTCTCGGCTGCGATAGCCACTGTATCCGGCCATGATATTGTTTGATCCATGTCTCTCAGAGTACTACTTAGAGAAAAGTAGTCCCATCGCAGCGGCGCTTATTTTCACCCTTCCCAACGAGCCGACTACCGATTTGAACGTTAAACAACATGACTCAAGCGCACATCTCTAATATTTTTCTTTTCTGTAAAGTTTCTTTGCAGAGGTATTTGCTTTGCGTTGTTCCTGTGAACGCGCCGACGTTTCAAAAACCGCCGACTTTGTTTGAGCCGAGCCTGGTCTCAGGGGAGCCGTGATGCTTGGTTTGGTCTGCCATTCCTACTCTTATCATCCCCCTCCCACTGACCATGCTCTGTTCCGCAGCACGCGCACAGACCAGCTGATTCGCATGGGGGCGGCGAAAAATGGCGTCGACAATTCCAGACGTTTGATTCCCTGTCAGGAGTGCAATCTGACCTTCTGCTGCTTGCTGGTGCACTGGGAGGTCGCGCGCGCGCTTCATCGCGGCCCGTGCAAGGAAGCGCTTGATGGTCTTTTCAAATGTGAGATGAACAGTAAGATACACGCACACATCAAGTTCAAAGCCGTCATGGAATCCGCGCATGGTCCTTTCGGGCGGTTTAAATGGTCCCCGAGGCGTGTCAAATCTGTGTGGATGTCATTGTCAGGATTGTCCTGGGAGGCCGAATTTGACGACGAGATACACATGTCTGTTGGTGGTCCCACATCAATGGCGCCGTGGATTCTGGAGGTGTCTGATAATCTCAGCATGGCCTCGACGGTATTGTACGGGCTTGAGACGCTCAATGATGATGATGGTGGACACGGAAACATACACTTAGGGTTCACGTTAGTCTTCTCGTCTGCCTTCGGATGTGTTGAACGTGAACCTGATCGGTAGCAGATCATTGGCGCCAACAATATAGAGGCCACCTGTGCTGTTGTCTTAGAAGAAATTCTCCACATCAGCAAGATGACAAAACTCTTGCCGACTTTGGTTCTTTGAGGTCTCGTTTGTCTCGCGTCGAAAAAATAAAAGCGCCGAAATGATGGCTAGATGCCAATGGACTATGTCAAGATTTTTTTTTTTTTTCTACTCTTGCGGGTTTTCAGACATAGCTCGCAGTCTTGCGGTCGCGTGGTCTTTGGACGCTTGTTTGTTCGCGCACGAGCGCGTGCGAGCGCGCACAAGCACGTACAAGCAAAGTGTCAAAACCCCGATGCATCGCCTGCCCCAAGTAAAGACACTGAAAGTGCGAGCACTTATTGTGGATAATGCCATTAACCCATTTTGCAATAGCTCGTTCTGTGTGGTCCAGACATACCCGGCGGTGACTTACCGCAAACTATCGCTCCCGCAACCTGCCCGTGAGTCCTGCCTCATATTGTCATTGCCCCATCAAATTACGTTTCAGGGAGTGCCCGCAGCTCGGGCGTAAGCGCATCCATGAGCACGTCGCCGAGTGAGTCCTTCCTTGCCAAACTGCCTTCCATCGAAGTCATTGCTGAATCTATCCATAGTACGTACCACGGCTTCGTGCAGAATAAAGGCAGCAAGTTTGAGAAGCCCAATCTCTGTATCGCCTTCAATTCTGGGGCATCGCAGATATCGACGCATACATGGCTCCCACCTTCAGGCTTCTCGTCGAGAGGAAGATAGCCACTTTGTTTACCGTGCGTCGGTGCAATGTGAGCGGGGCTATGTATTGTTCACTGACAACGACTCGTTATAGGCGTTCAACCGCGAGGAGGCGGAGGGTGAGTCGGCGCTGCTGCGTGCCGCCGGCGCAAATTTGCATCCTGCCCTTGGGCCCTTCAAAAATCCGTCGGGAAGTATCAATATTCGTCCCTCACCGCACAAGGTATATGGCTTCAGCGCGGATAATGGATGGCTGGCAGGTGGTTTCAGGTGAATTTCACTGTGCCAGCAAGAAAAAAGCTGGAAAAAAGGAAGGAAGCTGGTAGACCCGTATTTCGAGATGAATTTAAATATTCTAAATTCACATCTACAGAGATTTCTTGGCAGATTTAATTTAGGGGGACAACTGGTCTAAGATATTAACGAATATTACTGTTTTGACCCGGGAGTCGGGATCTTTGCTGAGATCCCTCCCGCCGGAACACCCCGATGAAAAGTGGAGGGTCCGCTGTCTCTGGTTAGAGTTTAATGCTCTGCCTGCGCTAGCGGCGGAGCGGAATGAAACCAAGCACTCTCGGCCCCCCGATCCCGGATCCGTTTGTTGCAAGATTTTTCTTCTCCATCCACACAATTCAACCCGGATGATGGGGGTACATTTCCGACCCCGGGGCCTAGGCATAAAACCACAGTGACCTTGAAAGACGTAGTGGTGCGTGTTTCCTAGCCTGCACGGTCGTAAACTCCCGAAGAATACTCAGCCTCTGGCAGTACAACGAGCTAAATATCTGGACGGGACCGGGCGACGAGTCCGAGGTAAGTTGATTGGGAGGATTCCATTTCGGGCACTCAAAGCTGTGAGTTGACGAGTTAATTTCGCGGAGCTGTCAGCCTGGACGCGGTAAGTTCGCATGGAGGCCGAGGCGATACAGAGGATTAATGCCCTGGAGATTGTCCGATTATTGGCGGTGTAACTAATGAACGAAAGTTGCCGCAAACGAATAAATGCTGTAAAATATCATATAAAGTAGCCCACGTCCCGCGCACCGAATCCCGAGTCCCGAGATCCAAGGAGGTCAGAAAGACACAGAACAGCTTTAGAGCCTGTAGCCTGTACTGCCAAGGGCTTTTCTAGGAGTCCTGAGACGAATGCACAGACGGCATGCACGAAATACAAGGCCGAGGAGGGCGAGAACGCAGGAGGTAGTGCTGAGGAGCGGCGAGATCGGCTTGCGAGAACAAAGGAAAAGCGCCAATGAGCTGGAATATAGGAGCCATTTTAAGCGTGCACGGAGCCCGACGCTTCGATTCAATGAACGGCCACGTTGGCAATCGAGTGCTGGTGCTTAGGTGGGGTCTTGACCTCAGCTGAGACGCTTACTTTTGGCGGAGAACACATGCAAAATCCGAGGCGGGGTACAGACCAAGCTCCAGTAATCCTGAGGTAGACGTTGGGTAGACGCCCAGACCGTCGAGTTGGTGTTTCGATAAGGCTCGTCGATCGGCCCGACTCGCCGACAGATGCCCAAGCCAAACAGCTGCACATCCTTCTTTCTCATCATCCTTGAACTTGATCTTCACTCTCCCGAATTGCGTTTAGCCGGCCGCTCCGTACGTTTCCTTCTCCCGATAACAATTGTAGCGTGCTTTGCGGCAGAGCCCACTAACTAAGTTTTTAATTCAGCGCTACATTGGAGAAAATTAGCCTTTGCTTACTTCACGGACCAGGTAAGGCTCCAACCATTGAGTTTTTGTTTACACTCGGGCGTAAACTAAACGGAAACAGTGCGAAAAAAAATTTAAACAGCTTAAAACAGTTCATAAACAGTATTTTTTAGAGGCTATACACGCTATATGGGTTACTTACTGCAGACCATGATATTAGTAGCCCAAGAACCCCGCCTTAATCTACATCTTGGCAAGCATCACCTTCATGATCATATCTGAAAAACTGGTCAATCTCAATCACGCCGCCAACCAGAGGAGTATTGTCAGCAGATTCCGAGTCCACCATACAGACATTGACGAGGAATGCAGCGGTGGATCCGGGACGCAGACGAGCAAACAATTCGATGCCTCGCGGAAGCTTGATGCGTGCAGATACAGAACTCACTGGCAATAACATTCCGATGTGCGGCGTTGTGTGCTTCGCCGTTAGCAGCATCAGTGACACTGGAGGAAGGTTGTTGATTTCGGCGGGCTTTTTAATAGTGGCCTGGCTAAGGTCGCGCGAGGGGTGCGTCAACAACTTTGCGAGTGTGAGAGGTGAGACGTGTCCAGTCACAGATATCACGAGTTTATGTGCCAGGTGGCGCCAAGGATGAGTCAAGGTATTGTGTAATTGCTCGTAATTGTTTCACGGCCATCGGAGGCCGACAGGGGGTTTTCATTGCAGCCCAGGCAGGCATAGGCGAAGTGAGCGGCGAGTGACAGCAGAACGAACAAGTAATTTGTTGATCCGGACACCCAAGAATCACAAGATAGCCGCGTTACGCGCCTAAGTTGAAGTTCCGTCCCTACCCAATCCCTACCTCTCAAAAACATAACTGTTTAATGTTTACTTTTCCATTCATTTACCGTTTCCTAAGGTCCATAAACTAAATGGAAAAATAAATGGTTTTGACCATTTACCAGTGTTTAAAAACGGAAAGGGTTGGGGCCTTAGGGCCTGAGCTCTCCCAATTTTTGCAACAGGTTGTACCCAAGCCAAGCCGAGAGTGCTCTAAATTGGGGCTAGCCACATGTAACATAATAGTATTGCCAAAGGACATGCAATCCCTCTCGAGCCCAAATCTCGCTCTGTTGTCACATTGACCAGCTCGAATTGGGCCAGGAAGCCCCGACTGTGTCGGGTGCTCAGAGCTGTTCCAACACAAAGAGACAAATTCATATTGACTCTAGAGTGTGTGTTGCCTTCTCACCAGGTTGAAATGAGTTGGCCCTTGGTTTTAGTTATATCTCATTGGAGGCAGGTTAAAGACTGTCACAGCTGATTTTAACACACACCCTGTTAAATTTCGATGGATCTGAATCTCGATGGGATGCAGGTCTGAGCATAATATACTCAGTTGACTCCAGATCAATCCAGGTTCCAAGGATTTTACCAGATTGAGCGACCAGACACCGCTGCATGATGAATTTCTTGGGGGTTTTATACCATCAGCCAGAGCGAGCACTACCTGATGAAATTGAATGTTCTAGGAAAGCCTTAAGTGAACAAAGGAATTGGAACTCAATTGGGTGCAACATCTTTGCCTGGGGTAATTCATCGGTGAATATCCCTACCTATGTATGGGCATTAACTCCAGAGCCAGGTGGAATGATTGACAAGGGTTAAAGCAGAGTTTTGGTTGAATTCTTCTCTTGTTTGAACGGAAGTTTTGGCAACCACTTTGGAGAAGATCACTCGAGATTGAAGGTTTGTTTGAGAGGTAACTTAATATCAAGAAATACATGCCCTAGGCATGTCAGTTGAACCCCAAATAAATTTTATAATAGTAGACCAATCAACTCCTGTTGGATTTGGCAAGAAAGTAAATGAAAATAAAATCGCACATGATGGGACTCGAACTCATGCGCAAAATCGCCATGTTTGGCTCTGCTGGGCCGTGGGAAAGCTACACTTTGGCGGACGCTCTGCACCATTACTATTAGGGCACTTCAGGACCCACTACCTAAAGTTAGTGGGCATTTTCCTTAATCATCCTCGCTACGCTGTCTTCCTTCGCCGGATTCCTGCAATTTTTGAGTGGCATCGCTGACCATCGTCGTAGGATGCCAGCCTCGTCTTCGGCGCAGCCCAAGCGCGCATCGGCGCCAACCCAGCGGAGTAGCGCCCCTGGGGGCTCAATCCACCCCGCCCACAACCCAATCCACGTCCACGCCCCCCACCTCATCCACTAATCCCGCTCAATCACGGTTACATCCGACCACGATAACGCAGATGCCCATGTCGCCCACAGCCGCGTCCAAGCTGCCGCGATCCATCCAGTCTCCTGCCCAGCGTGACCGCTCAAAGTCGCTTTCCGTCGACCGCCCCCCCGTCCCCCGCATCGCACCTACCTCAAACTCGGTTTCTACTTCGTCTTCTGGGGCCGGCAGGGGCGGGCAGCGCAACGCAGGGCGTTTCCTCGGCCTGGGAAAGGGCAGCGAGAAGGACGCAGGAGAGCGCGAGCGACAGCGGATCCGCGAGTCCAAGCGCGGTGCCCCATTTGCCGCAGAACTCTTAACCCTGCACGAGCAAACGCACTCCCCGACGGATTATCAGTATCAAGACGACTCCTACTCCGGCCCGCCGGGAAGCCCCCAAGCGCATTCAGCTACGGCGGCACCGCGCGCCCGCGCATGCGGTCCGAGCGGCACTTCTCCGCCTCTCCTCGTCTCACTCATCTTCCTCGCACGGACACGGCGGGGATGGGGGCGGGGGCGAGGACACGCTGCAGCTTACGTGCACGCTGAGCCGCCTTGGCGCGGACGGCCCCTTGGCAGCGAGGCCGAGCGGATGGTTCGCGCATTTGACGGGGAGCACGTCAGATTTGTCGCTGACGGGGACGGTTAGCGGGAGCTTGAGTCATGCGAGCGCGTTGGCGTCCTCGGCGTCTGCTGCTTCGCGGGCATCGACATCGAAGAAGGGGGTCCTGGGGAGCTCGACGTCGACGGCGCGCAGTCGTCGGGGGCAGCAAGACGAGTTTGCTGGACAAGGCGGTGCGGTATCTGTTGGATGGGGACGCCGCGCCTGATAGAAGCACGGAGCCGATTAGGCTGTTGTGGGGTGCAGCTGCCGGGGTGGGGAGCGGAGGACGAGGCGCGCGTAGCCGCCGCTGCCAACGCCAATTCCCATTCACATTCCACCTCTCATCACCCCCGCTCGACTTCGATAATCCTTCCCATCACTCTTCCACCGCTTCCAGTTCGACCTCGCATACCGCAAGTACTCCCGCGCCCGCGCAAATCCCAACGTGGGCAGGTACCCCCATCGACCCCGGACCCGCAGCCTTCCACGCGACGTTCTTTGCGTAGATGTGGTGCGCGTATCGGGCGGGGCTCGAGGTGCCCATTCGGGATTTGGAGGGGCTGCAGAGTGGGGGTGGAGGGGACACTGGCGTAGGTGGGCGCGCACTCGCCTTCTAGTCCTGCGGGCATGGCGTGTGAGGGCTTCAATGGGCACGGAGGAGGGGCGGATATTAGTTTGGATGGGATAACGCGGGATGGGAGTGTGAGCTTTGACGCGCACCATGCGACGGGGATGCACCACTTGCCGTCGCAATCTGATTCGTTGTATAGGTCCTTAACTTTCCTTACCTCGCCCCACCCCGTTCTCCGTTCTCCTGCGTCTTCCTCCCTAGCCTCCTTCCTTCCGTAATCCTCCGTCCGCGATCTCCACGCGGGGCTCTCCTCGTCTCGCCTGCTCCCTCCCTCCGCCCCGCTTCATTCGTCCATCCACCCCGTTCTCGCCTATCTCACGCTCCATTCCGCTATCCTCCGTGCATTTCCCTCACCTCTCCCTTCTCCCATCTCGCGCTCCATTCCTCCCTCCCCAATCCCGGCCCATTCGTCTGCTCCCTTCCCTTCTCCGTTCTTCCATTTCTTCCTCTTATCTCTTACCTTTCGTCTTCCCAATCTCTCTTCTCCTTTTCCTAATCCTGCCCCATTCTCTCTTCCTCCTCGACGCTCGCATCTCCCTGCCTCCCTTCGTTCGCGAGCTCGATGCTCACGGCTCCGATCTCCTCCCTCTTTTCCTCTCCATGCTTTTCGCCTGCACTCCTGACGCGTCCTCTCTTCGTCGCTCGCTTCCCCCCTTCCCTTTTCTCCTCTCTCGTCATCCTACCGATCCTAACCTCCCCTCCTCCCACAGCTCCGTCGGCTCCGTCTCATCCCGCGGCTTCACCTCGTACTCGACCATCACGGCCTCAAGCACCAGCACCTCCTCGTCCTCCAAGAGGAAGTGGTGGCCCCTGCCGTCCATGGGGATGGGCATGGGCGGGACGAAGGGGTGGACGAGCGACGCGGGATGGGGGTGCATGCTCCGGAAGGAGCAGAGCTTGTTGGCGACGGGGTTGGGGCGGTTGCGGGTGAGTCGTTCTCTGCCTTCGTTTTTTGCGTCAGCGTTTCGTTCCTCCCCATTTTTTCTTCCGAGTCGCGACTTGATTTTTTGGCTCTGGCTTGGATTTGGATTAGGAGATTTCTTCCTTCCGCGCACTTGCCCGTCTTCTTTTGACCTTCGGATCGCGCCTTGCGCTCGCCGTGCGCTGCATCCTCGTCATTCGTTTTGGCGCTCCCGCCTTTTCCGTCCATCCATTTCCTATCCTGTCCACTCCATCCTTTCATTTTTCTTCCGACACCCTCTTTGCACATCCTCCGTCGTGCGCCTACTCCTCGCTCTCCTCCTCCCTTCCTCG
This sequence comes from Mycena vulgaris, assembly GCA_029204335.1. Taxonomy (NCBI): domain Eukaryota; kingdom Fungi; phylum Basidiomycota; class Agaricomycetes; order Agaricales; family Mycenaceae; genus Mycena; species Mycena vulgaris. Next base: position 106,908 of record JARGYA010000242.1, read on the forward strand.
CAACGTCCTTCGCTTTCATAACACTTCCTAATGCGTCTTCGGACTATTTATATTCATTTTCTTTGATTATGTAATTATCTCCACCATCCCTTCCGAGACGTTTTTTGCACGTCGTCCCTCGCGCAAGGTCTTATCCCTGCACGCGGGATGAGGCTGGGATGTGTTCAGCTTGGGTGGTGGGGCTGGATGGGATGTGTGCGTCCGGGATGTGGGGGCTCGGTGGTCTTTGGCAGGGAGACGCGGTGCTTTGACTTCGATTTTGGTCGGGTATCGAGGCAGGGGAGCGCGGGGGGCGATGGTAGAGGCGTGTTTGCGTCGCTATCGCCGTTCATTCGCGTTGTTAGACGCGTCCTCATCCTTCCTCTTTCTTGCAGTTACCTTTCACCTCTCTCCTCTTCCTACCTCTTCTCATCCTCCCCGTACTAACTATTCCTCCCCTGCACAGACCCCCTCCCATTCCCATCCACCACTTCCTCTGTGTACGCCGCCCACGCGCGCCTCCTCTCATGGTTTCTCGACGCGCGCGCGGCGCCCTTTGACGTACATCGCATGGAGCTGGCGGGCAAGGCCGCGGGGACGGATGTCGGGCCCGGTTTGGCTAGCCTACTTCGAAAATACGGGTGTATAACTATCGTGCTAATGCAGAACTCTCTCGCCCTTTTCGTTCTCTGATCGGCATCAGATCCCTCCTCGATTAGGCCGATACTGGACTCGCAACCAGTCGTTCTTAGTCAGCACCTTTGATCGCGAGACGAGGAGAGGGATCAAAAAGCTTCCTATAACGACTGATGGAAAGCCGAGTTCTTCAGTATGTAGAATAATCCAGTCACGGACATGCCATGCAAGTGTTTTGCGGTTCGGCTTGGGGTCAGGACCGTATGCAATCGCCGATCATCAGATGGTGGCTGTCCCATCCATCATTCCTTCTTTTTCCAAACGCCACCCGGGAGCCGATTTACGTGCTAAAGAAGTTCAGCTCCCTCGATTGCCACCACAGTGGTCTCATTTGCTCCTTCATCTCGTTATCCCACATTCCGTCCTCAGAAACTGTTGTTCAACCAATTTCAAGGTCCATGAAAGTTTTAAACTTCCTTGTTCTGCACGCGAATAGAGTCCTAATTATAAAGGTTGACGTGTGTCTGGCAGTGTTACATGCCGTTCAGGATGTCAGCGTCCTGATTTATGGACCAGGGTCGACAGACGGAGGATTCGGCAGGAACAAAATGCCGAGGACAAACGGGGCGTGCGAACTGGGCTGCGGGATGTAAAGCACAGACGTGGACCATAGATTCACTATCAACCTCCATTCTCAGAAACTGTTATTCAACAAGTTTCAAGGTCCATAAAAGTTTTAAACTTCCTTGTTCTGCGCGCGGATCGGTTCCTAATTATAGAGGTTGACATCTGTCTGGCAGTGTCAGGATGTCGACGTCCTGAACTATGGACCAGGTTCCACAGATGGAGGAACAAACGCTAAGGACAAACGGGGCGTGCGAACTGGCTGCGGGATATAAAGCACAGACGTAGACCATGGATTGACTATCGCCCTCCGTTTCCATCCCTATCACCCAGTCTCTTCTGCTCGGGCAAACATTTCTTCACACCTTGATATGGCACTGGAATTCATTCCCGAGCGACCGAAGGATGCCACGTATCGCACTCTGATCGTACTCCTCGACGGGACTGGAGATTTGTATGTGATGATCCCATATCATACTTTAAATCAAATTTGAACACGGCTGTTTGCAGCGACGACGATGATGTAATTACACCCAGTTCGTAAAGCACAACTATATTGCTAATAGTAAGATTACTCTTTAGGTCACGAATATCGTTTTGTTGAACAAAATACTGTACAACGGCAAATCCCCTGCGAACGATAGTAAGCAGCTGGTCTACTACAGTGTACGCCAACGTGTTATCTGCCCTGAAAGCTAGCTCACCTCCACCTAACCAGACGGGTATTGGAGCAGATATCACGCAATCGTATGCCGGCCTCGCTCAGTATGCGTACAAAAAAGTGAAAAACGTATGTCGCCTTACACCGCCCATTCTGCCCGCAGTTCTTTGAACCCATTACAGACACTCGACCAAGCGGTGGCAAACTCGTTTCAAGACCATATCATTGGTGGGTGTCAGTCACCTTGACCTCGTATTGCTTATACACCCCTTTTTAGACGCGTATACCTGGTTAGCGAAGAACTACCAAGACAATGACAAGATTTGCATCTTCGGCTTTTCTCGCGGCGCTTACACTGCCAGAGCGTACGCTTACCATTCCCTTCCCTCCTCTTTCGCATCTTGATCTCGCATTCCGGCAGGCTGGCGGGCATGCTCAACGCAATGGGCCTCTCGAGAGTCTCGGACGTTGCTTTTGTCAAGGCAGCATATGAACTATACGAGGAGTATAACGGTCTTCCTTCTAGCTTTACAGCAGCGGAGAAGGAGACGAGAAACAAAGCCTGGCTCGCTCTCATGTTAAAGTGGGAAAAATTTAGGACCGAGCATAAGGTCATGACGCCGTTCGTCGAGTTCTTGGGCTGCTGGTCCGTCGGATTTACTCTTCCATTTGGACTTTATTCATCTTCTCTCAGGGACTCTGTCAACTCCGTAGGCATGATCGACAACATCAAACTCGCCCACACGGCTACCAACAGCATTGTGCGTACGTTCAGACACGCCGTCGCGCTCGACGAGCGGAGGGCCAAATTCAAGCAGAACATGTGGAGCCAGCCCAAAAAGCCTGGGGTCACTGCGACCGCCCAGCCAAACGGGGACAATCGTCCTTTAGTCGAGACTGATGTCCAGGAGGTCTGGTTCGCCGGCTGCCATTGTGGTACGTCCCCATCTCATCTTGCCCACATGCTCCACAACATCATCTCCTTATTTAGACGTCGGCGGCGGCTCCGTGCTGAACGGCACGCGCCCAAACCTCGCGCACATCCCGCTGCGCTGGATGATCCGCGAGTGCTTCAAGGCGCGTACAGGCATGATCTTCTCCGCCACCGAGCTCGCGAAGCTCGGGATCGAGCCATCTCATCTCTATCCCGACGTGCGCCCGCGGCCGGATGTGGACGCGGTCACGCGGGGTAGCCAAACCATCCGAGCAATCGAGGCCCCGGGGTGGGTACCCTGGGCGAAGAGCTTCCTGCCATCCTCGGGCAGTAGTGAGCCCGAGAAGCCCCGAGAGCTCACGCTTCCGAACATGAGCGAGGAGGACCTCGACGCGCGCGATGCGCTCGCGCCGCTGTACGACCAGTTGGTCCTCAAGTCTGGGACGTGGCAGGCGATGGAGTCGCTGTTCATGAAAAAGTCAGTGCACAACGCCGCAGAGGACACGTTCGAGGACGTCTGGCGCCGCCACAGCAGTGTCGGGCGCTCGATCCCGCCCACGGAGAGCACGCATGGGGGTAAGATCAGGGTGCACCGCACGGTACGGATGAGGATGCAGGGCACGTATGAAAACGGGCCGGATAAGGGGAAACAGTATATTCCGAAGGCTAGGATGGGCTGGCAGCATGAGTTTAAGGACAAGACTCCCTTCGAGCAGATTGGGGCGGAGTCAATTGAGTGGGTATCGTAGTTACTTGGTTACGTATGTAGCGATAGACTAATCTAATCTAATTTTTATACACTCAAGGATCGCAAAAACTTCCAGTACAATACTTCTACCTTGTCTACCACTCAGGCCGACTCCTCTTGCCTGAGCTCACACCTGTTTTGAAGATATTACATCCGCCGGAAACCACCATTGGTGGTTTTCCGCGATCATAAGACGTGACCACTCGTGTCAGCTTGTTCATGATCAATTCTCCTTCACAGTCATCTCACATTCCGAGAAAACACTGCCAGCGAGTATCGTGTTTAAAACTCATTCTCGACCTAGGTCGCCGCTCTGACCAGGTCGGCGCTGGTCGGCGCCCGTCCCAGCGATCGCATAAGTACGTTGCTGGCTGTGTGTGTGCGCTGGCGATGAATGGCTGGAAAATTTCATACTATTCAAGCAATTTAACACGATGTGGTTTCGATCTCAAAGTTCCATGCTAAATTGAGCCCAGAAAGACAAATATGTCGGGGATCACCCAGTTTCAATTTGATCGTGTCTTGAATCAAAGTTGCACGTGACCGGATCCGAGATTGCCCACCACCAAGGGGGTTTCGAGATTAAAATTTCGGATATAGGGGGGGGGGGGGGGGGGTCCCGAGGAAGGCTGAAAAAAACTTTTATCATGTAGTATGAGGGAGTTCCAAAACTGCAATATATACCTCCTGGAGCACCACAGGATGCCGGGAGGATGAATTCTGGGTCTCAGAAGTCAAATATGGTGTGGGTATCCCGATTTGGACAGCGGATCATGCTTACACACCATCAATTGGCGCGAACAATGTGTCCCGGTTTCCTCTAACGGTGGTGAGGAGTAGTCTGGAGTTTACCACGCGCCGGGTGTTAGGAGCTCGACCTTATTACATAATCGTCGGAGTTTGAATCCCATCAAAGGCTTTCCCGCTTCAACCTGACTACAACGGACAAAGCTTAAGAGGCCAAATGACCTGGATTGGGATTTAGATTAGATGCGCCTCTTCAATATTGTTGTGTGCCCCATTCTTGAAGAGAAATGAAACACCGCCGTTTTCACGTGGCCGGCCCATCAAAATTCGGCATCGTGATTACGGGGTCCAGGTGAGGGAAACAACTGAGAAAGCTGCTTATGTGGGTGTCCTGGACGAAGAATCTACCACAGAATGTCGAAAGACACGTCGTAACCGTCGTTCAAAAGCTCGAGAAATTTAAGATTACATAATAAGGTCGAGCTCGGATCAAACGCCTCGGGTAATCGACAGACTACAACATCGCGAGGTACGAGTGACAATTGTTGTAGCGTCTGTTTATAAGAGACTAGGTGAGGAGCTAAAAACATGCTCACAATATATATGGGAGTATATGGGTGAAAAAATTCATATACCATTGAACATCTGTGTGAGTGGGTCAGAGATGTGGTCAAAGCGGCACTCCGGAGACCCTCAGTCAATGTTGAAATTGAATGGGTGGAGCTCCAAAAATAGAATTTACTCATATAGGGGGTGGTATGAATGTAATGTATACCTCAAAGGTCTTTTTAGTCACAGTTGAGTCCACAGAGATGGGCCGCAACATCTTTGGTTTGGATTTGGATGCTGTCAATGTGGTGGCTGTGAGCCCGCACATGACTCGGAAGCGCGGCCCACCGCTGGGGGTGGGAACCTCCTTCCTTATATGGGGGGGAGGTGGGGGGGGGGGTCTCTGGCCGAGGGTCGAAAAAAACTTTTCGACCCTATATCCGTTTTTCGAATCTCGAAACCCCCTTGCCCACCACCAGTTCTCCACGCATAAATCAAGCGGGAAAGCTGTAGGATGTTTTGAATTCCTCACACCTCTTCAGGATGACATTTCTGTCCGTTCATCCTCTGAAGATGGAGGCGATCTTGCGACCGAAAAAAGCATGCCCGACGATGATACAGGACGCAGATGTAGACACCACATTGATGCCGACTTCCCCGCATCCACATCCTACTCCTCATACGCCTTGTAGCGAGCCCCTCAAACCCCGGTCCATCCTCAGCACGACCTATAGCGCCGTCCCACGTCACAGCTCATCTCTGGCTCGTGATGCTCCATGCGAGCGCGTCTCGTGCGACGTAGACCATGACCTGCGGAAAGCAGCTTCACTTTCCTGCCCTCGCCCCGCTTGCGCATCCGCCGCTTGCGCATATACTTCTCTCTGCATCATACCGCTCCGCCGACCCCGCGCCGCGAGCACGCCCGCCTCCGCGTCTAAGCAGAGACGCCATGGGGGAGGTGCGCTTGTACGCGGGGCGGTAGGGCATCGGCACCCGTCTTTGGAGGCGTCCTACGTCGGGCGTGGACATGCGCCTAGAGGGACGGTCCGTCTCGTATCCATCCACAATCGACAGTCTTCCTGGTTCACGCGCTGGTACCTTACACGCATCGCAGGAGCCCACTCCTTCATGGGTACGTCGACCCTACTCGTTCCAGTACGCGACGCTACGCCCCGTTTACGCGCACAGTTCTCCGCGTACCCGGACATCGACGGGGTGCGAGAGATCTTGATGAGGTGAGTTTTTTGGCTCGTCTTTTGCTTTCGTCTTTGCAGTGGACTTGGACTTATCGCACGGAGCTTTTTCCATTCGCGGTGGCCTTGGTTTACTCCCTTCATGCACTCTCACCATCCACCCTTTCCTCCTCGTTCCCTCGCGCAAGCCCCCCGCAGACATGACGGCTTTTTTTTGACCTTCGGGCACGTTCTTTGCAGTCGCCCTTCCCGCTGGCTGGACGCGTGCTTTTGTTTGGACTTTTTAGCGCCACTTCGCGCCATTTTCTTGCCTATTTTCCTTCTCCATGCTCCAAGTCTCTTCTCGCCGCCCGCATCCCGCACTGTTCTTTCTTTTGACTTTACTTCACATCTTTGCCCTCTCGATGTCACGTGATGCTATCTACGCTCCGGACACATCTTTGCATCTTCCTCGCCCATCTTGCAGGCTGGCCCTTATCTCTCTCGGGAGGCGATGAGCGGAATACAAGCGCTTCTTTCCCCGTAGTCGCTGGCGTCCTTCCCGTCCTCACTGTCCTCCACTTCTTTCGTATTTTTATTCGAATTTATTTTCGATTTATTTATCATTTATTCTCGATTTTCCCAATCTCCTTCTTTCCTCGATGTCCTCGCCGCTGACCATCGACTTCCTCAAGACCCCTGCTCGATGCTCTATCCCTCGCCCACGCCCACTGCGCACTGCCTGCTCTCTTGGTCCCTCGACTCACCAGCAGCGCCGTTCGGCCTGTATCGCATGGCGCGCGCGGGGAAGGCTACGGGGAAGGATGTCAGGATGTGGTTTGGGCCGCGCGTGGCAACCGGTAAGGCGGGTCCCGCGTTCTTTTACTCCTTCGGTCTGGATGTGGCGTCTTTCCCCCGTGGGGGAATACGCCGACTTGGGAGATTCGCCTATCTTCACTATCATCTTGTTCTCCAACTCTCTATCATCCTTCTTGCCCTCTTCTCCATCATTCCTTTGACGCCGACGCTGACCTCATTTTCCAGGATCTTTGTCCACGGTTTCCCCCCGTGCGGTCTCGGCGGCTCCGTCGCCACTGACGGTACCCTGCACCAGACGGAAGTCTACGCCGCCTCCTATTCATCCGCCGCCGCCCGCGCCCGCGCCAAGTTCTAGCATCAATCGTCCTCATGCAGTCGTCAAACGGGCGCGCATGGAAGGGGCGGGGGAGAAGGGGGAGGGAGAGGACGAGGGGAAGAAGGAGCGGTTGGGGGATCGATCCTTTCTTTGTTGCTGGGGATACGGCTGGGGCTTGGATGGGGTGAATCCAATCCATTATGAGACGATTAAGGTGAGCTTCATCATGCTTTCATGTTTTCACTCTGTGTCCTCCATTTCCTCGTATCCTATTACATCGTCCCCGCTCCGCGTCGTATCTTCATTCCTCGCATTGACGTCCTCTTCACGCTTCTCCCGTCTTCGTCGACCAGATTTGACTCGTAACTAACGCCTCCTTCTCAGCTGCTCTACACTTTCCCGCAATCCGTGGGCATCGCCGGCGGACGTCCCTCATCCTCGTACCATTTCGTCGGCGCGCAAGGCGGGGGTCGATTCTACCTCGACCGGCACCATGCGTGTCCTTGCGGCCCCTCGTGCCACTACGCCGCCACGCACACAGCCCGCCACCGACGCAGACACCGCACGCCCACACCGTGCGCCGCGGCTCGTTCAGTCCCGGCTACGGGTACGCCTGCGGGGGTGTCCTCCGACAATTTGGGGTCCTCCATGGACGAATTAGAATGGTTTCCCTTCAATCAAACGTGGCGCACGGCGCGCATCAACTTCTGGTAAGCCCGCAATCGTTACGACAGCAGAGGACGGATTCGACTACCCGCATCCGAATGCTTGATATCTATGTACGAAATTATTTTTTCCCCGGGTATTTCTTGTCGTTCGACTAACACTTTCAGGTGTCCCACTTAAGATCAATGACCACTCCCGCGTTCCAACGTCAGGATCATCCCAGATCGATTTGGAGTCACGGGCCATTCCCAATTCTCAATACATTTAATCGTTTCCGAATGCATGCACAACGTTATATGAGATCCGATCCGATCGACAGGTCTCAGATACCGCATTTTCATTCCGACGCGGCGCGCGGTGCGTCTGTACTCAGTCGCCGATGAATAGTCAGACCGTTATACTAGAAGGACGGGTTCTATTCCTGGTGTCGGATTGAATGAACATGGTCCAGTCTTTTTGTATTGGGTGTCTTCTGTCCTTCCGCTAATAGTATTCCCTCACATTCCGACGTCAAGATTCTTCTTTGGAAGGATTGCATTCACAGTCCGATCTACAGTCAGGGGTGAGCTTTTCCGAGCCCATGCACACAATACCGACTATTGTAGTTACAACACTTGGAATAGCACACCTTCAATCGGGCGTGGCGCATGGTATTGTGAACCGAGTCTCTATTGTTCAATATCACAGCAGAGGAAGAGGTGCGCCTCCCCACTTCGGACCGTCCATATTTTCCTTCTTTTTTGCTTCGCTCCTTGTTTCTCGCCTTTGCGCTCTTCGGCGCATGCCAGTCCGGCATCGCATTCATCCCTCAAGAGCGTGGGGCAAATACCCCAGGGAACATTCGAAGCCGGCCTGGTTAATCTGAAGGCCCAGCAGTCCACCATCGGATCGACGATGCCCTCAGTGGACCCCTCGTAAGTCAAATCAGATATGATTTCTCTGCGGAATTGACTTACCATCTAACGCCTCCACCACTGCCAAAACGTCGCCGTTCGAACAAAATCAATCCACTGTCGTTCCGCCGCATTCAGAACTGAGCTCGCAGGGCTTAACCCAGATCCCTGGGTCCCCCGAGTCCAGTGGCACATCCATACCCACTCCCGCCGCTCAGCACGCGGCCAGTAACAATGGCGGAGGAACAAACAAGCAAGTGATGATTGCCGCAGTCGTCACCGTATGCCTCCTTATTTCTCTCGGGGGGCTCGTCCTATTCCTACGCCGTCACATCCCACGTGCCGCAACCCTCCATGTTGGCACGCGGGACCTCTAGCCTGCGTTCCGCGAGTCCCGGCAGCTCTTCGTCCCACACCTCCTGTCTGGCAACCCCTGCCTCCCCGGAGTAGACTCGGCGCGTGTGTCCGCACCTTGCACGTATATCGCGAGGCATGAGGTGGGCGCAGAGCGCGACGTCGGTGCCCCATGCGCATTTGACCGCGCTTCGGGCCACATTTGTGCGCTTGCCACCGCGTGCACTCGTCCCCCGCGGAACGCTCCCGACTCCCGCACATTCACCATCGTGTCCGCGTCCGGTGTGCACTTGGGGCGCGCCTCGCCTCGGATGCATGCGGAACTGCGCTGCGAGGAAGGCGAGGCCCGAGAAAATATTGCGGCAAGACCATCTCAATTTTTCCTGATGACATCGCTGGCCAGTGAAACATTATTGCCGCATATTGAGGTGATTTGAAGCTCGATACACGGGAAATTCGGGGAGAAGAGAATGTATGCTTAAACTTCCACCGTATCCTCCGCCGTGGCGCGTACGTTTCAAAGAGAATTCGAATTGGGTGCGATTTTGATTGCGTTCGTGACGAGGGAGACCCCGGCGAGCGGGGCGCGCGTTCGCTGGGGCTGGTGGACCGGCGCCAGGGGCGCCGCGGGTATCGCATCGCATTCGCGCGCTGGGCGCCGGCATGGGCCCCCAATTGGGCTCCTTCCCCTGATCCTCCACCGCGCGAACCCGCCTGCCGGATTCCGCTCGCGACGGGCACGACGAGCTCAGTGGGCGCCGTCCCTTCGCTTTGAAGTGTGGGCAGCCGCCGCATCCCCGGCCATGCTGTGATCCCGGTTCCAGAACGAGGAACGGGTAGGATTAATATTGCGAGTAGGGCGGAGTGCGAGGACGAGGACGGGGGCGGTCGCGATTACGAGGAGAAGGGGATGCGTTGGTGCTGGGCGCGGTGCGCGGGTATCCGGTGGGGCTGGGGCTGGTCTGACGGTATCTGGGCGTGCTGGTGAGGGTGCATCGGCGCCGAGTCCTGGGGCGTGGATCGGTGGCGCGACGTCACGCGGAGCATTAAAAGTCGGCGCCGGTTCTGAAAGGCGGAGGCGACGCGGTGCATGCATGGTAAGGACGAAGGCCTGCGCGCAATCGCTGGTTGTCGCCGTGTGAGGAGCAGAACGTGAGCGCAGGCATGTGGGAGACGCGCACATCGTGAGGGCGCGGACGCGGATGGATCGGAGGAGGCGGCGTGGTGTGTCTGCGCGCCGGAGTCCGGGACTGCGGGTAGAGGGGCGTCGAGTGGGCTTCCGTGTGCACGCTTCCAGGCACAGCTGGATTCGAGCTGCATGTACTCCTCTGATGTAGAGCGCTAGGATCGCAGCGGACGTCGGCCAAAGCAAACGAAGGCGGTCATGGATGCGTACGCAGACCAGTAGCGGGTGAGGATCCAGGTTGCGTGCGGTGCCAAGGAGATCGGAATGGGGAGTCCGAATCGCGGACCTAGTGTGTCTGGGTACGCGCGTAACCCGGCAAAGGGATGCGGGGAGCGAGGAGGATATGCATCGATCCGTCGAAGAATTGAATGGTTCTGCGTGTGCGTGCGCGTCAGCGTCAGCGATCAGGGAAGGGGGGGGAGGCTGGCGCACACGCCCGTCGTCGTCCGCCTTCATTAACCCCCGGGCGAGAACGTCGCGTCAAGTCGAATCGCGGCGAGAGCGACGTCTAAAAGAGACGTGCGTCGGCATTAATATTTTCGCTTCTGTAGAGGCGTAGGACGTGGAGGGCTTGCAGAAAAGGTGGACAGAACGGGCGGGCGTTGCAGACAGATATGGATCCTGCCATTGGCACGTCCTACACCGACTCCGAGTCGTAGAACGTTGGAGGAGAAAGAGAGAGCGATTGATCCGAACTCGTTTCGATCCGGCTGATCCGACCTCCTCGTTCTTTCACTTTCGTGCACTACTCTCACCCCGACGTGCTTGGTCCTCGTAGGGCATGCTTTGTCTCTGCACACCTCTGCTCCCGTCTCCCCGCTCCCCACATCCCGCCCCTGCTGCTGACCAAACTGACCAATTCCCTCCTGCTGACATCCTCATCAATTTGCGTTCGTCCTCTGCCCTTTCTGCCCTATCTGCCGTGCTATGCCCTTGCTAACTTGATTCAGGGTGAACCTCCACTCCCAAGGCCTCGTAGATCACCGCAAGGTTACTCTCATCCCTTTACACTGCGAGCCCATTCGATGGATTACGTGGCCATCTCTTGGCTCCGCCCTTCATATAACAGTCAGCACAATATTTTCGCTCCTCTCGCGCGCGCGCACGGCTTCCACGCCTTCAAAACACAAACCCAAGCTCGCCCCGCCCCCCGCTCTCACCCCCGCTTCGCATTCATTCTCGACACCCAAATCTGCATCCGGGCGCACACCCAGGGATGAATTCGGGCCCATGCGCGCGCAGAGTCTCGGTGCAGAGGCTAGGGGAGGATACAGCGCCGTGGGTTTTTGTCAACGACACTGCCGGTGAAGTTGGGGGTGCCGTTTGCGTCGACGTCGAGCTCCACTGCCTCCGCTCCTATGACAGCAGAAGGAGAGGTAGGACAACCGGGACCAGCCTACACTGCACTACTGCTACTGCTACAGTACTCCCGAGCTCCCCGGCATTGGCAATCCCGTCCGCTGTTACGCGACCTACCGCCTCGCTTCCACGCTGCCGCCCCAAAACCAACTACCGACGCAGCCTGCCACCACTTCCCGCCTCTCCGACGTATCTACAGACACCTGTTCTCTCCGCGTGATGCGTTTGCTTATCGCCATCAACGCCTTCGGCTCCACGTAAATTCCGTTGGCACCGCGTTTTCGACTCAAACCCACCACGACGTGAAAAGCTACCTTGATGCCACGGATAGGCGCACCGCATACCATATAAACGTGCCGTCCCGCCCAGGTCTGGTTTTTCCCGCTTCGCCCTCGAAGAAACAGCGCTGTTATTTGTCTTTTTTCAGGTTCTTCCAGCGCGCATTCGCTGCACGCGCAGCGGCACGACGTTCGCCATGCCTCGCCACACTACAAGGCGTTCAGCAGCGAGAAATTTGGGGAGCCATATCAGGTACGCTGGGTCTCTTTTTACTCATCCCCATCCCTTCTTTCTCCCCCTTTTTTCATCCCCCTTTATGTCTACCTTCCCTCTCCTTTTTCCTCTACGTTTCCCCCGCTGTATGTATATCAACGATCTCACCATCCAGCGTCGGCGCATTTCCCTTCGCAGCTCTCCACAGCAAGAAGCTCTCGTCTCGCATTCACGACACCGGTCTGCGGCACCGCACGTCATACCGCGCTCGCTCCCCGTCTTCATCGCTGGGCACGCCGTCTGCGCTGGCTCCTGGTCGCCGTTGCTCGCCTCCCCGCTCGAGCGGCGCATACGACACCCGCAGCACGACTAGCGCCGACGACATGCCCTCTCTGAGCCGCGTGTGTATGTCCTTGCGGGCTACATACGAACCTTGAGCCTCAAAACGCAACGCACCGGACTCTGGCACTGCATCCGCAGTAACTGGCATCTCAAGATACCTCGTAAACGTCCCCTCTATAATTCAAACCCACAAGATGCGACATTCATTAGTCCAGTGCTGTTTGAGTCCGATCTCCACGAATTGAACGATATTTCCACGCTTCGACGCATCCGCCTTTGTTCTGCCGGCGACTTGCTCTATGAGGAATTTCATCGCCAAAATCTGCCTTCCCCGTCGATTCCTATACAGTCAATCGCATCCGTTCGTTCCATTCCCCCAGATCGATATATGTTCAAGAACACCTCCCTGATTTCTCGTCCAGATATCTGGGCTGAAGCTAATTAAATTCAACGAGGCCTGACAAACTCGGGTTTGGGCTAATCAATATCTCTGGCGTTATTCTCTGGGTCGGCTGCTCAAAAGTCCGTATGGTATCGCTCTCCCAGACTCATTCGCGCCAGATTTGATAGGCCTCTCTCTCCCGCGCATTACCCGGTGAATAGGGAAAACATTCGCGATGGACACGACCGCGAAGAGGGTCTCGTGAGTGTCACTGACTATGACGATCTTTGCGTTGACTACGTACCGGTGGTCCAAGGGTGCCTTGCCCAATTGAACGCCATGATTCTGATCCTAGACGACACGATTTCCTGCGCGAGCGTCAAGTGTCTTTATCTGAGTGGGCTCACCTTCCCCATGTCTACTACGCGGTCGTGTGAACCAACATCTCGGGAGGGATTGTTGAAACGGGTCGCGGAAAGCGGAAACGTCCACTCTCTAGGGTGCACTCAATCCGAAGCTGCACGCAGGTGCGTTTAATTGCTCCACATCTAAACAATCTCGCCTCGTCTTTCGCCTCTTGCCTGCCGCGGTATCCTACCTCTCCGGTACTCTTCAAACTGGGCAGCACGGCTTATGATTAACTGGCCGTGGAAGCTTATGATTGCTTGACACATACTATGTACTCAAGTGTCTGTCACTTGAGCTGGAATGCTTCCGATACTTCTCCCTGGCATGTGCGTTACACTGGGCATCGATGCTCTGCCCCGGTGACGCGGCCAAATCCGAAAAAATATCATCACGCCCGACCGGACCCAAACATCGACTCAACACCATGGCTCATTATTATGCACGCCTGTACTAGGATCGACCATAGTATACAGCTCCTCCTTACTATCCATCTACTGCGGGAACAGCCCATTGACCAACCCGGGGATAGCCTGGCAACTGAGACTCTTGACGACCACGGAAAGGTCGTTAACATCCGCATCGTCGGAGAAGTGCTCTACCGCGAAATCATCCGGGTTGGTGAAGTCGAGCGTGCAATCGGCGTTCCTAGATGAAAGAAAGACATTGGTTTAGACCAGGGGCCACGGTAAAAAAGGAGTCACGGGGACGCACGCGAACGAGACGCAGTCGTTGTCTACATTGAGGACGAGCGATTTCGGCGAATCGACGTTCGTGCACGCGCCCAAACCGTCCCCAAGCGTAACGTTAAGGGGAGTGCATGTGCCAGTTCCGTTGGGCCCAGAGCACGCCTGGGGGACGAAATCGGCCCGGACGGCGACCTTCTGATAGTTCCGAGCATGAGTAAGAATGATCAAGCGCGCTGGAATAATTGACGAACGAAAGGCGCGCCGTTGACAGTGATTCCAGAGAGGGAGAGGAAAAGAGAAAGTGCAATCGACGCAGAGAAGAACATGATGATCAAGTGAGGAAAAAAAAGGTGGCGAAGAAAGAGTAGAAGAAGGGGATTCTCAGAATGCGGTTCATGAAACAGCGCGCCAGCTTTATAGCCGGAGCAACCAAGCGAGCTCGTAACGTGGCCACGAATCTGCAATGAAACCTCTGATCCTGATCGTAGTACTTGACATAGCAGCCGTTCTGTCACCCAGCCACGATTAGCGCTCAACTTTGACTCGTCTTAAATCGACTGACCTGTCTCGGTTCCTCGAAATGGGACAAGAGAAGATACGGGGTGTATTTAAATTTCTGTTTTTTGGGAAGGTTCGGCCGCGATCGAGCAGCAATTCTGTTCACCTTTCCGCGGTGGTGTCACCTCGGCATATGAATGATCTACGTTGATGAATCCGATTGGATCCGCCAAGAAACGGATCACGACAGCACAGCATGTGTACATTTGTCTCATGACATTCCAATTGGGAACGCTGTCATGAGGGTCTGGGCCGTAACCAGCTGAATAACCGTACATATGCGCCTTGGTTTTCAAACTCTTTGGGGTCCTTTTACTCCCGATGGTTTTTCCCAAAGCTTTGGAGAGAGACTTTCAGCTATGGATGATCTGGCCCGCTCTGCATATTCTTGGAATTATTGCTGCCCTCGTTTCAATGCACTACGCCGCCTGAGCTTCCGGGGCCTGGTCAGCGGCGGTGCAGTCTGGCATTTTGAGTTGGGAAAAAGTCGGGGTCTCATTGCGAGACGCACATGTACAGCTGGTTACGGCCCAGACCCTCATGATAGGGTTCCCAAATTGGAATGTCATGGAGGGCTGTGTACGAGACGATACATTCCCCAAGTTGCAGTATGATACTGAAAAGATGACAGGGCAGGTCACCGGTCACTCCCTTAAAAGCGGTCCGGATTTGACCAAAATAAGTTACTGATTTACTCTATGAAATCCTAAGGTGGACCACTGTTTTACTCTATTTAATTGCGGACCAGGACTCGGAGTTCGTAAATATCCCATTTCTATTCTCCCACGTCTAAGTTTTCGGTTTGAGCAGCCGCGGGCGCCCCCCGGCCCCCGGGGCGTCCCTCCAGACTGCCAGTAGGATCAGGCCTGCCGTCAATTTGCCGCCTGCTGCCGCCGAGGCACACGCTGTTCTAAAAGAAAATCTATGTAGGACAGCCAAAGCCGTTCTCAGCGCTGCGCCCGCGGGAGTGGATCATTTGGCCATTTCTATAGGGAGTAACTGGGGGCCAGACAGGGACGTCTCCTTACCATTCGATGCTGTTGCTACCTACCTAGCTACCAACTTACCTACGTACCGTAAAGCAAGTCGTTTTCACCGTTCATCCGGCTTTGTTTGAGATGGAATTAATCGGAAACATAGCCAGACTGGCGAAAGGTGGCGATGCGCATGTTTTTTTTAAAAAAAATCTCATCAGCGTGAAAAGGTCTGGAGATATTATTCTGATCCATCCGTCCAAAGAGGCTTTTATACCTTCCCGGGAGCCTGGATTGCAGGCAACATTCATCGAGCATGCCGTCTTGTTCGGTACCCGTTCATTCATTCCGCTTAAAGGGGCACAGAAGTAAAGAAACTAAGGTGAACCAACCTGCCGGATAATCCCGGTTAGACGGTCGGCATTTCGGCGTTTGCCGATTGGGGGCGGGATTGTTCAGACGGCACATTGCGAACGTGGCTGTTCCATCCGCGGCACATTCCGATTATCTGCGGCAGATTTCGGCCAAGTGCGGCACACGTGGTACGGCACCTCTGCACGCACTTGCCTCAAGTGTATCACACGGCTTGTCGCAGAGGATCTCATTCTAAGTTCCTCAAAGGTATCTTATTTGGAGAATAAATGTCTCGAAGTGCACGTGTAAACACATTTATGTGTAGAAATGTACAAACGGAACAAATATGTAACCAGTGAAACAATTGGGATAATCTGTAAAGAAATTCAGTAAGGAGAACAGGAGGAATAGAGAAGACTTACCTATTTTGCGTGGTTAGAATTAATCAGCCCGCTTGGACGCTTTACAAACGCGACGGTTTCTTCTTCAAGATCATCCCGCGACTTGCGCTTTTTGGATCGCGTCGTGACCTTCAGCTCGCAGGTCAGGCGGGTATGGGAGTGGGTGGTGACGGGAAGAGGAGGAAGCCGGGGAAAGGGCGACGATGGACATGATGGTGTGATGGGGATTACAGCGGTAGAAAATTCCAGTACTTACAGTAGAGTATAAAGCCCTTGTCCCAGCTAAACAATCATCATTCTTCTATTTACTTCTCTCTCATATTGGTTCTATTTTCAACGGCATGAGTACCAGAGATAGAGAGTGTTGAAGCTATCCGCAGCTAGATTTAATTTAGCGCGGCGCCCGGAATCTCGAACGCGACAGGAATCACTGGATCGAGGAGTCGAAGCTCTCGGACTACACATCGAATCGTGCTGTACAGTTTGAACAACTGATAATTGGAGAACTGTGGACCGGAAGGCAGGGTCAGGAATATTACCAACAGAGAGTAAGGCCTGAATTCAGTATACCAAGAAGGTGCTCCTCACACATTCATGGCTCTGATGGGGGTCGGACCCGCATTTCTCTCGCAAAATTGCCCCAAGGGCCGTTCGCACAGGGAGCGAGTGATCTACATTCCTCTATGAAGCCTTAATGATAGGCGGTAGGTGGTTCAATGAAACCCACCTAAACTAAACAGGCAGAGAAAGGGTGGTTAGGGTTATTACAGCAATTGGTAGTACCAAAGGCGCGGATCGAAAACTTTCTGTTTTGGGATGTTTTCGAAGAATTCCCGATATTTCAACGAGTTCTGCACCGATTCACATGAAACCTAGATAGAGATACTCCACTAATTCATGCCAAATTAGTGATAGAAAGAAAGTTGTAGAAATGATGTATATTCAGTGATATTGGTTTAATGCGTCATTTTATGAATGAATGCAGTTTACAGGCATCTAGACACATCCAAATGATGTCGACCTTTGTCAGGTAAAGATTTGATACATTCTGCAAGTTGTCATAGAGTCAGATTTGCAAAGACATCAGCAGTGGATTCAAATCTGACAATATTCCCTGATTGCAGTGTATTGCTCATTGTCTCGATGTGTTTACAAGCATGATAGATTAAACTTTTGAGGATTATGACTCTATAATAAGTTTCAGGATGTATCAAAGTTTTACCTGACAAAAATCCGCATTATTTGGATGTCTCTAGATGCCTGTAAACTGCATTCATCCACAAAATTGCCCATTAAACCAATGCCACTGAATATACATTATCTTTACAACTTTCTTTCTATCACTAATTTGGCATGAACTAACGGAGTATTTCTATCTAGGTTTCATGGGAATCGGTGCAGAACTCGTTGAGATATTGGGAATTCTTCGAAAACATCCCAAAACAGAGAATTTTCGATCCGCGCCTTTACTGCCAATTGCTGTAAGCATTTGAAGCTGTGTTATGTCTTAGACTAGGGATAAAAGCGGCTAGAATCTTGCGGTGGGTGAGAGCGTGACGGCGGACCAAAAAAATGGGCGCTGTAGGGCTTCGACGGGAATCGAACGTGCGTTTCTCTCGGGCGCTCTGATATCGACTGAATTCAAAAGGACAAGAGAAATCTGCATCGATCTACAAACCGTTAATGATCGGCAGGAGGGGGTTAAATGAATACCCACCTGAACTAAGCAGGCAGAGAACGGGTGGTTTGGATTGTTGAGGGTATGAGATCGTTTCATTAGGATAAACATTGCACTGGTCTCCTGGAATTGTGCGGTGGGTGAGCACGATGGCGGACCGAAGAAAAAGATAGACCCGGTCCACG
This sequence comes from Mycena vulgaris, assembly GCA_029204335.1. Taxonomy (NCBI): domain Eukaryota; kingdom Fungi; phylum Basidiomycota; class Agaricomycetes; order Agaricales; family Mycenaceae; genus Mycena; species Mycena vulgaris. The sequence goes on from JARGYA010000242.1 coordinate 125,011, forward strand.
GCTTCGGCGGGAGTCGAACCCACATCTCTCTCGTATATGATCCACCCAGCTCGAGTTCCAAAGAACAAAAGCGATCTACGTTGATCCACGGAGCCTTAGAATCACAGAGATGCGACGCTGGATAAGTAAATACCTAGATTTCGGCCTCGGTGCAGCCTGGATGCTTTATAATTTGAGATTTACAGTAACTCGAGAGCGGGCGAGAGGGTGCGAGTTGCAGTCAAACGCCATGGTGAAGCCGCCGTCCGAAAAAGCCACCATCGAAACAAAAAGGAAGTCACAAGGTGGACGGCGTCGGCGGGAGTCGAACCCGCGTGTCTCTCGGAAAAGTCTTGTATTTTCCTCCAAATGGGACGAGAGGGATCTGCCTTGATCCACGAGAGTAAGGGACCGGGCGTTGGATCAATCTAGACCTAAATTCAGGGCGTGCGGATTAAAGTTGGGGATTTAAAGTGCTGTTCAATAGCCTCAGGTATATGGCTGTAATAGTGGGACATTATTCTTTTTGACACCACCCGCGGTTTTTCTTCGAAAATTACACCGCTCAGAGTAGTTTGTGTGTTTCATGCACAGGCTAGCGATCGATATGGGGATTTACACAGCTCAATAATCTAAATAACACAGGTTCCTGGGTCCCTTCGAAATCACACCACTACATCATTCCCAAATAAACACACTGACAGGCTGGTGCCTCCGCCAAGAAGCAGCAGTCTCAGACACCGCCTTGATCTGGGAGGCCTTAGCTCCATTGTGGCTTCCTCCTTTCTCCAACGGCCCTTTCGGCATTCTGTATCGCAGGCGAATGCATTGGCAGTTGTTATAAGGATTGATAACCTGTTCTGTGAATCCCCTCGGATAGTCTGCTGGGAATCCGCCTCGTCAACAGCAACAAATCTGTGTCCTGGTCCCCCAATCAACCACAAACCTATGTCCTAGAATCCCCAGTCAACCAGTGGGCGGGAGATCCCTGGGTGGAATCCATGCATAGTTATGGACCTGGATTTCATCCACAAGGCTGTTTCAACCATATTCAATCAAGCACACATTACCAAGGCCCTCATTAAGAAGAGCACGTGATGTCGGACCAACCCTCACACCTTAACGGAGTGAAGACAAATGGTTAAACCGGTAATTTTATGCGGTAAAATTTTCCCGGTGTAACCTGTGCATTGTTCCTGAGGGATCTTCCATGGCGTAAGTTTCCAGAAGGTGTGTATTTTTAGTGTTGGACCAGTGGTGTAAAATGCGGAAAAACCTGTGGAAATTTCGGTAAAAATGTGAATAATAATGTCCCAGTATTACCCCTATACAGGTGTGATTAACATTGCGATGGTCTCCTGATATTTTGCGGTGGGATGGCCAGAATTTCAGAGCAAAGCAGAAGGAAAGAAAGTGCCGCAGTAGGGCTTTGGCGCACTCTCGTTACGATTGAACACTATGTATAGAATGAGTGTGATCTACCTTGATCCAGGGAGCCTTGGGGAGTAGACAGCGTGCCCCTGATGAAACAATGAAGAGATCTAGACTCGGGATGGCAAGAAACCTGTTGGCGGCGCTGGAGCCAATGGCGAAGGAAGTTCAGAAAGAACGCCGGAATTGAGGCAGGCGGTGGAGTGCGAGCCGAGTAAGAGCGATGTTGGCAGGGATTTTGGATCAACCGGATCTTCAAGATCGGATCATTGACAATTGGCTGACATCTCTTGAGATCTCGTCAACGTTCTGCGAGAAGTACACGCCACAACGAGAATTTGCCTTTAACCTTCTGCCCACTCTTCCTCTGCAAATTCTCCATGTACTACGTTGCTCTTTCTCTTTTTTCGATAATTTTAAGAGTACAGGATGCCTGCCTCGTCTGCGTCTGTTCAAGAGCGTTGCAGTTCGGGGGTTGCCCTCGAAATATCCTCATAACCACGAGCGTGATTCTTAGTGAATGTAAAACCGCACCGCTGGAACTGTTGGGACTTCATTTCGGTAAAAGCTGGGGATATCGATTGTGAATGGTGTATGATACAAGTGACAAGACAACTACAACTATGATCCAATGCAAGACGATAACAGGCTACCACTTCCCCTTGCTCCTCCTCTTTTTCTCCTTCTTCTTCGCCTTTTGCCGCTGCCGCTCCTCATTCAACTTCTTCTCAATCGCCGCGCTGTACGCCGTCCCATCCTTCTTCCTCTCCAGATACTCTTGATAGCGCGGATCTAGCTCCCTCAGCATCGTCGTCAACAGCTGCATTAATGTAATAAGCAACTGCGAAGTGCAAAATAAATAATACTTACCCTTACAACCTCCGCAAACGCGTCCCGCATCCGTTCCTGCGCGCGCCGATTCGCCCTTGCACTCGGGCACTCCTGCATCCTGCACCCACAGTAGTACGGCTCGACCCATGCGTAGCGCCCGCGGGCGCATTGGAAACCCATCCAGTAGCTGTAGAATTTTTGTGCGTCCGGGCTGCTAAAGTCGAGCCGCGCGCGCTCCTCGTCGCGGTACACGCTCCGCTGAAATACCCCGCTGGCACCGCCGAACGCGGGGGGTGCCGCGGCGGGAGCATACCCAAGGCGGAAGCGCGCGTCGTCGGCGGCGAGGCGCGCATAGAAGGCGGAGATGCGGGTGTAAGCGGACTGGGGTTAGTGCGCGTTAGTCAGAGAGCGTATACGAGAGGGAGGAAGGATGGATGGGGAACAAACGTTGGATACGCGGTCGGACCAGGGCAGGCCTGCGAGGCTGTCGAAGAACTCGGCCATTTCTTTGATATCTACCACACCCACCGGGGACTCGTAGGCCTGCTTCTTCGGCGCGTGTTCGGTGCCCCACGGGTTGAACCAGAATCTGGGCGCTGGTTCATAATCTGGCTTGTCGTCGGAATAGGCGTCGTCGTAATCATCGTCTGAATCTTCCTCATCGTTGGTTTCGTACTCGAGGTCGTCCCCGCCGTCGAGGCAGTCTGCAATCTCGAGATGGAAATCCCTCGGCGTGTGATCGTATTCTGCGCGTTTCTGTCACCGTTTAAGTCAGCATTGAACTCAATGGGACAGAAGGAACGGGTCCGCACGTCGTTGTCACTCAGCACATCATACGCCTGCTGTACCACCCTGAACCGCTTCGCTGCGCCGTCCGGGTCGTCGAGGTTCTTGTCCGGATGCGCCTCTACCACCTTTTTTAGGTACGATCTCTGCGCGCAAGGCTTGAGATGGACGGAAAGGACGACACGATAGCAAGAGGTCAGTTACCCTGATTTCGCTCGAGGTCGCGGTCTGCTCAACGGCAAGGACTTGGTAGAAGTAGGCGCTTGGGCAGGGATCGCGTGCGGTGGCTCTTGGACGTCGAGGACGACGCCGTCGAGGGCCTGGACATCGTCAGACGCGACGAGGGCGACAGCTTGGACGTTTAACGCACCGTCGTTGGGCTGTTTTCTGTTAGATTCGCTGTTGCCCATAGTGAGATGGCGATGGCAAGAAGAACACGCCCCCCGTACGTGGGTCCATAAAGAAGCCTACACGAAACAGGTCACGTGTGATTTCATAATTTATGTCTTTTTTCAAGAAATTACATTTGTTGCAGACCCAAAAAAATTCGGCCTGTATATTACCTACTTTGTTGCACCCCCTGGAGTTTGTTCCACAACCCTAGTGCGGAGCTGGCAGGCAGAGCGCACCACAAGCGCGGTTAGCTGTGGGAAGACCTCACCACTGCAGTTACGGCTGCCCACCGTCCCCGTATTTACGGGCATGACGGGTGCCGTCAACGGGTCGCCTTCCCGGCCCGTCAGCCGAGTTGCCGATAAAATATGTGGGACGGATACGGGACGGCAAAGTCGCCGTCTCTGCCGTCAACGTATGGCCGTTGACGGCCGCCTACGGGATGGGTACATATTTCACTCTTTGTGATGCCGAAATGGCCATAATTTCATCCAAAAAGATTACTAGCTGACTAGGGTTGTAAATATCCCCACCCCAGCCCACCCCAGCCCCTCGCGAGCCCTGATGATTTATTTTCGCTCCAGTAGGAGTCACGTGAACGAGCGCGGCTGATGTTCAACTAACTCTAATTGTTGTCGTCGATTTCAGGTTCGGGCTAGGGCTCGAGGGTTTAGCAAAGCAGCCTTGAAGAGGCGCGCCGTCTATTTGGGAGACGGATGCAAAATGCCGAAGTTGCGAGTATAGTAACGAGCTAAATAGGTGTGGGACATGTAACTGGGAGAACGATAAAGCCAGTCTGGCGAGACGGAGCGAGGGAAATAAGTATCTATATAAGAAAAGATGGAGCAGGAGATGTCATCCGCTCCACAGGTTGCTGTGATGTTGAGTTCATTTTGCATTTGCATCCGCCGCTCCACCGCGATCTTCAATTCTCCACCAAACTGGTGAGTTTCTATTTTTAAACTGTGGGGATGTTGAATGCCTCGCTTTCTGCCCCAGAGAGTGAGTGTAGCAGGCACGGGAGTATAATAATTGGTTCCCACGGTTCCCCGGTTCCACTACAATGTCCAGATGTCCGGTGGATGCTTTGGCCAGGGCGCCCGCCCAGAAAGTATGAACTGAGGGGGAAAGCAGGTCTAACGAGCGGCACAGCCCTCAAATGAAGCATAAAGCGGATTTGTGGTAAAGATAATCCTTAGTTTTAATGTGGGCAGGATGCGGTGTTTTCAAGTAACGAGGGAATAATTTGTATCATGAAGGCAGGAGTTAGGCGCTGAGAAGCAGGATGAAGGCTGGCAGCTTTGAAGATGCTAGGTCAGGGGGCGACACTGTACAGCTGCAAAGACTAGAAAGATAAAGGCAGGTTATGATTTTACATGAAAGCAGAGCTGTTGCAGAGGTCTGGGTGAAAGATTGGAATAATTGGCTTTCGGAAACGGCCTGAAGACTATGTGTTTGAGATGCTGCCAGTGAGCATGTATCTGTCCAATGAGCCGGGAGGAGCCAACCGGCGGTTGGCGACGAGTGGCCACTGTTCAGATTCTTTACTTTACATCCATGGAGAAGTGCAAGGTACAAGGGTCTGGAGGTAATGGTCAGATACAAATGTTGGAATCCGAAGATTTCGCATTCCGATTGCGCTCACTGATCAACCTGGCTTAAATTCACACCAAAAAATTGAACGAAACCGTATTTTAGGTTTAGAACACAAGTTGGCTCACTAGATATATATTCCTAAGTTCAATTAGGGTAAATTTGAAGAGAGATTGAGGAGTACGACTTTCTGCTTGAACTATGACTCATTTAAGATGCCCGAGGCGCAGTTTAACTTCTTTGGAGGCATAAGACCATAATAGATTGACGGTGTACAGGAGATTGAAGTTTACCCTACCTCTATAAATCAATCTGAGGTGATATAGAAAGCATCATAGCATATGAAATACTCCCATGCCAATGAAGTCAACTTCTCACCCGTGGGCGTGTAGGTTCAGGATGCAAAAGTCAGAATTATGGGCGCCAAAAAAAAATATCCTGATCCAGAAGGATGAGGGTAGGTTATCCAAACATATATTAATGCTGAAGATTTCAATGCCGTTAACTCCGTGGCGAAGCACGGGTAACTGCTAGTCTATATAAGAAAAGCCGTGGTTTGTCGAGACAAAAGTGGGGCCTGTGGAAATGCAAAAGCCAACAGCTCCACAGTCAACTGTCGATATGTTGCGATTTGCGCAGAAATGAGGTAACCGGTTCCAGTGCTCCACCGCCAAGTGTGAAGTACTATTTATAGTGTCACGATGATGAGTTTTGTCTCGCCCGAGATCTGTAGCGGCCAAATTGGCATTTCAGAATCAATGAAACTCCGACCATAATCGTTATGCCGAAATCTGCCAGGCTGTGTTGTGCTGAATTGGCCACGCTGGTTTGATGCCAGCATAGCCGGTTGATACTAGCGGCAAAGCGTGGCATATATAGCATCAACAGGCATCTGTGAACTGTGGAATCTGCGTCAGAGAACGAAGCAAGAGCCCCAGGACTCCAATTTGATGTGTAACCAGGTATCGTATGGAGGCAGTGCGGTCGGAATGAAGGCATTAGTGTGCGAACTGCCCCATTCAAATAAACATTCACAGAGTGGCTCAGTTTATAGATGCAGGCGCTTTGGACCGGATGCAGGTTGGACGAGATGAAGGTGCCGCGAGAGGAAAACTGCAAAGTCAGTTTTGAAGGTGAAATGTCGAGGGTAGGTTTTCGAAGTGAAAAGAGGTTGAAATGGAGGTACACAACTGGGGTATGAGGACACGGACATTTGTTGGCTGGGTATCCGGCTCTACCACTATATTCACGTAACCGGTTGAGCTCTGGCCGCTATTAGAACGAGTGCATATGGGAGGATGTGTACTATGGACTTGGTGGCCGTATTACCACCTGAATTTGAGTGGGGCTAACCAGTACACAGAAACTACAGGCTGGATCGCCCCAGATCTGCCATAATTAAAGCGAAGTTCGAAATGACTTGGAGAGTGCGATCTTTTGCAAGATTTCTACCTTGCCCGAGATGGCCGAGACAGTTGAACTTGTTGTTTGGCCGCATAGGAATGCAAAACCAAAGGCTTATGCAGTACCTTACTTGCTGATATAACTATGTAGGGTGGTCGGGTCCCAGAAGCTGAGGTAAGAATTGCATGGAAAATCCAAGATAACGGCCTACAAGGACAGGTGCGCTAATGGGATGCAGATGCAACAAAATGAACGACAGGGGCTGATAACATGCTGAACATGAATATGCCGTCAATTTTGTGGCAAAGCACTGATTCCGTCAGTATGAGTAGCTGCTTGAATTTTGGATCGCCCAACATGCCTGGAAGACAATAGAACATAGCATTTGCAGTGTCAGCTTGAAAATCCACAAGAATACATCGCTTCGAAGTATAATTTTACAGTACGATATATGAACACATAATTCAAAACAGATGATGATGGTGACCTACAAGCACTTGAAAAGCGGAAACTTGGTATTGATGAAGGCGAACTTCTGGAGGATGGTAAGTCAAAGATATTCCTGAATCGTCTGTGGCGAAGACACGGGTAACTGCTAGTCTGGAAATAGCTTGATAGAAGGAAACATACCTGGCAAGACGGAGTGGGGACCGGTAATTCAGCCACAACTCTCGCCAGGTTTTAAGGGAGATCACGGACAGACCCAAGGTCCGATGACCGAGTGGGAATTGATAAAGACAGGGCTATCTCAAGGGGCTTCGGGCCGGTCAAGCCGGGACAGGGGGCAGAAAGGAAGGGTAGGCCGTCAGGCCGAAAAAAAAAAATACATCTCTCCTAAGTCAACCAAGTTCTATTTGAGTAGAAACAAGATGTGGGAGGGACGGGTTAAGCTTCAGTTGCCCGTCGCGCCCACATCACGAAGACTATCTAATACATGATGAAGATCAAGGATGGACATAGAGTCATAGATAAGTAGCTAGGTAACTAAACAAGGGGGCAAGCACCCAGATAAGGAGTGCACGAACAGGTATCTTACAGAGACCAGGCCCCGGTGATGCCTGACGGTTGCCAAAGTTCATGTTCGACAAGCACCCCGGTGACGGGTGACTGTCGAATTGAACGAAAAAATACAGTATGGTCAATTCTCATGTCACTGGTGTCTGGTATCATCACATAAGGGCACAGAAACCTATCAATGGCCTGAACACTGTGGTGTCCTATATAAGAAGAGACGACGGACACAGCCACTTTGATAAATCATGTGATATAGTCACATGATATAATCACCTGATCCCACGGGAATCCGCCGTGTCAGTGGCAAAACTCAGAATCCACCGGGTCATGTGGAGACTCAAATTTCATCCTGTGCGCGATTTTTTGTGTCGAAGACACGGGTCGAATATACTTGTTTAATCCTGTTTAATGATGAGGACAGAATGTGACATCACTAGATCTGCCAGAAGAAGAAAAAATTGCGTCCCCCACACTGGTTGAACATTTCAAGTTTTTCAGTGAAAAAATTGGTGAAAAATGTCCATTATTTTTCACACTTTTCTGACTGAAACCATAAGTGAAAAACTTAGAATGTTTTCACTACTTTTTCATTTTTAAGGTGAAAAATTTGAAACAAATCAAAAAGTGCTGAAAAAGTTTTAAAATTTTCACCTACTTTTTCAGTGAAAAACTTCTGTAAAATCCTGGACATTTTTCACCAATTTTTTCACTGAAAAACTTGAATCGCTCAACCAGTGCCAAGATATATTATTGTCCGGGAACCGAAATTTATCTGGGAGGTCTCAAAGTGTATTTAAAAATGCAACCAGATATGCGGGAGGCCTCAAATTGGTCCAGAAACACCCAGAAACATGTGTGTATGTACGGGGTTATTAAAAGTGCTGAACGACCACCATACATATGAGGGTTCAAATGCACATTTATTCCTCCACACCTTTTTTTCTCCAAATCTTACCTGCCGCAACTTTTTTCACCGTTCTGATGTCTCTGCCCCAACATTTAGGTCCGTTTGTATGGCGGTCACTTTTTACATTTAATAAAACACCACAAACATCCATGTGTCAGTAACATTTTCAGGTACAGTCACGGCAAAAATTGTTGCCCTTACCAAATTTGGAAATTTTGTGATGGCTTGCAATAAATGAGTGGTAGGCCTGCTATTAAATAGCTTTTGGGTAGAAGGTTGTCTATATGGTCTATATGAGTAAAAATCCTTGTGGTTTGGCTCCTGGAATTGCTGCCCTGCTGTGATTTGGTAATACCTTGATGGCTCATGTAATTATGCATCCAAGGCCAAGTCTTTGGCAAAGTAACATATATTTTGAATCATATATGACATCAGAAAACTCCTCTGGCCAGGGATTGACAAGTAGTGGTCATTTATTGTGAGCCATCACAAAATTTCCAAATTTGGTAAGGGCAACAATTTTTGCCGTGACTGTATTTGCTATCGAAGTAACAACTGGTGTTGGGAATAAATAATGAGATGCAGTCAACAAAAAAAAAAGTTGAAGGAGTCAAAAACTTTTTTGTTTGAGCGTGAGGTCAAAAGGATCACGTGATTGAGTTGCGCTATTCACGGTCATGAAACAACACCAAACACTGCGGGTTTTGGACACTAGCGGGTGCTCCATTGCATATAGAACAGCTAAGGACCTTGTTTAATCCCCCAGACTTCATTAACGCTCCAAGGGATGGGGCTCTGTTCCATTGAGAACCAGAGGTACTACAATCATTGTAATTCAACCGGAATACCTACAATATGCCAAATGAAGGTCCCAGAGATGATCTATCCTCAATCTGTTCCACCAAAATGGACGACTGTATTATCCTGCACCTTGACAGCTCACCCTGGGGGCTGACGAGAATACTTGAATTCACTCAGTTTCCAAAATGGGAACCTGATCACATGATCTTGAAGTTAGCTCCAGAAGACAGTTTCTTGCCTGCTCAACTTCTTTTTGTTACTGAGAAAAAAACATTTGTATGTGATCTCGAACTTTTTCCTTCAATCCAGTGTTTCATAGGGAAAGGCTGAGGAAAGGCTGAATTTGTTACCTAAACACCAATGTTTGTTGTGTTTTATTAAGTGTACAAAGTGACCGCCATACATTTGGGAACTGAAGATGGAAGAAATGTGGGTACGTGCTGATGCGCGGCACACAGAACTGCATGTGAAAATGGGATGCTTAGTAAGCTGACTCTTGCGAGACCAACTAACTAACTAACTCCACAAAAATCAACGCAACAAATCCGCACAAACAACGTGGCAAGTTCAGGGTTCCAACCAAGTATTAGGTTGCTGTAATTTGGTTCAATACAATTTATGTAGTAGACTTTGTGCTAATTTGGCAATACGGACTTTGTCCTGACTGTTCTAGGCACTTTGACACGATCTAAAGGTGTCGGAAAGGTTGGGTTCACAACAAGGGTTGGTGGAGTTAACTCCAGAGTGGTTTGTTTATGTCCTTAGGACCGATGGCGCTGAGATTCCGATGTTTACTATGTTTTAGCTCAAGGTGAATGTGAAGTCCCTAGAGCCTGCTGATGCTGTTGATGTATACTGTAATAATTCACTGTTCACTGCAATAACCCTTTATCCAATTCCCTTATCTCTGATGCATGCAACAAGTGGTTTATTCCCAACTCAACACTTTCTAGTAAACAAAGAGATACACAAGCAGAAAGCCAATAATATATTTCTCCGAGGTACTCTGAGCGTATTCAAGGTGTTCTCACTGGCGTAGTTGTCTACTAGACAGCCCTAGCAGTGAGAAAGAGGTGAATAGACTCTCCAACAAGCCAAATATCCGATAAATCCCAATATAATCAATTCAACTCCTTCCGAGTTCTACTACACTGACAAGGAAGCTGCTTGGTCCCAAAGGCAACCAGTATAAACTGATTATCAGTGGGGCAGGATTCAGTACTCTACAATGAAGATATCTGCTCTATTTATACAAACTGACAAATCAAATGAGGAAATTACAGAAAGAACAACAAAATGGGCAAATCAGACAATAGAACCAGAACAGTGCTCCACAGGTATTAGCCCTCAGAGTGGTCTGTAAAAGGTTAGTTTCAAATAGATTGGTATATTTCCTCACAATTATGTGCCTTACTCATGCCGCTGGAGTGGAGTAATAATATCCCCGTGCCCTAGCCCTGGTCTAGACCTGATCCAACACTGCCTCATCTCTGTTCCTGGGCCAACCTGTAGAGCCCTCTGCCCGTTCCCATGATTCTACTTCACATAACATTTCATATAGCGATCGAGCACGATCGAAGAAGCCCTCTGCCTGCTGTCAAGTGTGGGATCCCACTGATCACCCAGCCCGGTGAGTCATCAGCTTTTGCCGGTTTCATCTGTGATCTGTCTGCCGTTGGCTCTATTGACCTCAAGTGACCATTGATAGTAGTAAATCCTTATGTAAGAACCTGCCGCTCCTTTGTACTCACGCCTGCATGTGACAGAGTATGTCACAATTGAACCCTATGTGCTCCCACCTGCTGCAATACTGTTGTTGACTCAATTTAACCTGTAACCAATGCTCCCTGGCCTCGCTCATAGTCTATATGGATGGTATGTGTTACCCTTGTTCAGAATACATGCAGATAAACCCCAATTCGGTCATAGAATGGTTGAGTAGATCTTTAGCTAAAGCTTCTGTGCTCTCTTGGAATCCAACCCACAGTGGTATCATCATCAAAGCAGAGCTCTTCTACTTCTGCACATGCATAGCTTCCTAGTTAGCTGCTCGAGCATCGCACTAGCTCTTATATGGACATGTAATGGCCTATAACATAGTGCAAGAACATGCAATGAGTGTGTTTTCATGCCTGGTCATTTAGCCAGCTTATCAGTGCACCTTCCTACACTAAGTGGACAAAAAGAATGCTCGATCGGCATTTTCGAGCGCTGCAATGGATTTGAAAGCTTCGGCCCCGGAATTTTTACGTAGAACCAATCTAAATGACCCCTAGGATATTCATGCCAAACATCGAACTGTTACGACTCGATCTGCGGGAGCTAGGCGGTGGCGATTCCGAAAATTGCCATTTTCGGAAAAGTCAGAAAATGTAATTCCAAGAAAACGGATGATCTACAGCGAAATGAAGCAAGGGAGCAAAAATAAACTAGTACCGCGTGTTCCCCCCATTCTTCTCGTAAAGTGTGCGTACACGCCGGGGCATTGAGTCATACAATCTGGTGATATAGCCTTCGTCCATCGCGGCCCACTCCTCCTGCAAAGCACGCCATAATTCTGCCTCGCTCGAGGGTAGCGGGCGTCTAGCGCGACCCCTCCGGTCCAGATGCTCCCAGACATGCTCTATAATGTTCATGTCGGGGCTGGACGCGGCCCACGGAAGCACGTCGACGTTGTTTTCGGCAAACCACGTGGTCGCGACACCGGAAGTGTGCTTTGGATCGTTGTCCTGCTGGAAATAATAGTCGCGCAGATCGAGTCCGAGGTCGTCGGCAGTCCCCAGTAGATCGTCCTGCAGTATTTCGGTGTAGAGATGCTTGTCCATGTTCCCCTCGATGCGGACGAGACGGCCCAAGCCGTGCGGCGTGATCACCCCCCACACGGTGACCTTCCCCCCGCCATGCTTCACCTTTTTCTTCGTAAATCTGGGATCTAAACGTTCATCGGACCTTCTCCAACACCATTCCACTCCATCAGATCCAAAGACGCGAAAAATTGACTCATCAGAGAACAAGACGCGCTTCCAATCCTCCGCCTCCCAGTCCAAAAATGCCTCCGCCCACACTTTCCGCATATTCACGTTCCGTCCTGAAATAAACGGTACGGGACGGCAAATGTGGGCAGCCAGACCCTCCCGCCGAAGGCTCCGCTTGATTGTTTTGACGTGAACGTCGGGAAAAAAGTCGTGTTGCAGCTGCGTCGCGTCATTGGCGGTCCGATTGGCAAGGTGACGGACAGCTTTTCGCATGTCCCGGGGCTGGAGTTTACGCGGGCGGCCCGAAGAGGCTCTCACATCGTTGTAGTTCTCCTTCTCCACGTAACGATCGAATATGCGGCGAATGGTGCTATCGGCGATGGTGTGGTGGCCTTTTAAATGCTCTCGAATCCAGTCGTGGGACCTCCCAGCTTTTCGCCACTCTACGATCTTCGTTTTAGTCGATGGGCTGGTACGGCGTGTCATGGGTGTGGGGCATGGGGGTGGCAGGACTGTTGTGGAAACTGGAGGGTGGCTGCGATGTTTGTGGGCGAGAAAAGCGACGCGATATGTGGTGGTGTTTGGCTGGTTACCCACGGTCACACGTTTCTTTTGATTTAATCAACAAATACTCGACAATCATTGATCGACGAGTCCTAAAATTTTGCGAGCGTTCTATAGGGATCATACCTGCTGGTGCTACGTACAAATTCTCGGGAGAAACCCTTCCAATCCATTGGAGTGTTCGAAAATGCCGATCGAGCATTCTTTTTGTCCACTTAGTGTAAGATCGGCGAGCTGATGTTGTGTGAAGAGCGCAGGGTATGTGCAAAATTCTCTTCGCCAGATCACCGCTGACGCACCCACAGAGTATTGCACTTGTCTTTTCTGTTGGCGTGTCCCCCAATTTTTTTCGGACATGTCACGATTTTTAGAGGCAACAGCGCCCCTCGTGACAGACCCGGCAAGAAAAAAGGCAACCTAACAGGCCTGCAGTGACTGTGACCATTGCTCCCCTACAAATATGTACAGTATTCTCGTCAGCCCCCAGGGTGAATTTGGGCTGTCGAAGGTGCAGGATGCTACAGTCATCCATTTTGATGGAACAGATTGGGGATAGATCATCTCTGGGACCTTTGTTCGTAGGTATTCCGGTTGAATCACAATGATTGCAGTACCTCGGGTTCTCAATGGGACAGCCCCATCCCTTGGAGTGTTAATGAGGTCTGGAGGGGTTAAAACAAGGTTGTTAATTGTTCTATTCATCTTCTGGTTGGCTTTGAAGGAAGCTTTTCCATGACCACCGTAGCATTTTTTCTGAGGTACTTTGTAGGTCATGTGACTAAGTGCCTCTTTGGGAAAGCGAGTCAAGACTCAATTTCATGACATACACAGGTATTGTGTGCTCTCTTGATTTATCTAAGCCCTTCATGAGGACAACAAACACTATATGGGTGGGTAAACTGGGAGCTAAATGACTGGAATGTCATTTTACCATGGCTTTTGTAGGGGGGTGCTATTCTGACTTCCAGGTGGGCACCTGTAGGGAGATCCTGTTTCCTGAGGCTAGGATCTACTGTATTTTTGTTCCAATTCGAACAGGGGGGGGGTGACATGTGAAATTTTGAACCAATTCAACAGTTCAACAACCGCCCGAGTTGACCGTGACATAGGGCCAAATTTTGACAGTCAGGACCAAACTATTGAAGGAAACTGGATTTGCCTCCTTCGAGGAGAGGGACCTCGAGAGTGGTTTTAGCGATATTGCAGAGTGAAATTAATGTTTTTTGAGTGATTTTCGAATCGGAAATGTGATTCGACACCGGTGTCGAGCGGAAATAATGTTTCCCTTGTAGACCTTGGAAATAGCTTTATTCGAAGGTTCCACAAGTGTTTGTTTCCTCAAATAGAAATTGCCTTTCTAAGGATTCGGTGGTGAATCGGACGGTCGGATCGGTTCGGTAATTCGGTTCAACACGGGGCTGTGCTTAGTGAGCAGCGTGTTGCGGGCGCAGTTCTTCTGACTGCGGGCGGGCGGTATTGCTTAAACAAGTACTTGACTATGCTTAGCAAATCAAGTACGTATATGAGTGTGCGTAGTAAATTTATTGTTGTGACTAAATGCGTACAACAAAGTGGGTGGTTAAAAAAAGAACTGTCTCCGGATCCCCACTCTTCTTATATACCTTTGGCTGCACAGCCACCCGCAGCGCGCAGCAACTACGCCGTAGTCCGCAGCGACTGTGCCCACAGTCCGCAGTATTGGGTCTTGTTTGCATGATAGGATCAACTCGGATTGATTCCCGTTATTTTCCGTGATGCGCAAAAATTCAATGGCTTGGAGGTTTAAGGCAAACATATTCTTGGTGGTACATCCGCGGCGGACGGGGTAATTTGGACTGCCCCCGGTCCTTCTTTTGCAATTTAAAACTCCAAGCTGATTATTGAATTTTTGACTAATAAAGGTACAGACGCAAAAGGAGGGACTTGTATCATTTACGCGTTCTTGACATGAATGAAGCGCGGGATGGACAGTTGCCGGTGTTCAGTGAAAATTTGAGAGACGGAGCGTACCAGAGTCTTGGCCTGAGAAAGGAAGCTTTGCGAGGTAGCATGACGATGGGGAACGTGGACCAATGTCCAGAGCCGTCTCTCGGGGTTCAGCCACAGCATCACCTCCCATCGATCATATTGATACCTCCAACCCGTGATCTGCCAGCTGTCTACCATCGCTCCATAGCAAGTCACTTCCATCCCTTCGCCTAGCTTGCGCCACGGAACGCTTGCCATCTCGAATCCCAGCTGGCTGTTAGGCAGGATAACAGTGCGTATGACGGCTGCATCTAGATTGGCGTCGGGCTGATGAGCAGGAGCTGGGAGCGTCGTATTCAGCGGGGGTATTGCCGAACAAAGACTGGCAAGACGGCCGCGATGGCGGCGATACTGGATCAGGGTGTTGACGGAGTTGATAACAAACCCTGGCTCATCGGGATCGGGAAGACGGGCACGCAAGAACACATAAGGAAGGGTGTTCGAGAGGACCTCGGCAAGCGGTATGTGATCATGGATCAGGTTCATCGCGGTTGGATCGAGAGTCTCGGTGGTGGTGAGGATCGCACAACTATGGTGTTCCTGCGGAAAGAATTCAGACGATGGACGCCCCGTGGCCATGGTGGGTGCCTCCACTGTGGACACGGTTACGAGTTCGTCAAAGTACGGGGGTTCCGTAAATGCGACAGGTCCGAGTCGATGGATTCGCGGAACGCGACGGAGTTGGCATTGCTCCTGAGCAGGAAGGCCTTCCTGCAGTAACGAATGGTCATGAAGTCATGAATAAAGAGTGTTTATGTTAGTCAGCGGGCGTCCTACCTCTCCCGTGTTACTCGTGACAAGGACGGGTGCGCTTTGGGATTCCTGATGTGCATAGAAAGTCCTTGAGCCAGGCAGCGGGGGATTGGGAGGATGAGACATAGTTCGAGGAAGAGCCAAGCGGTAGGGGCGGAAGACGCAAGGACACAAGGGAGTGAAGAAAGTTTCTCCACTTTTCGCACGTCCTCGCCACCTGTATTTATTGGTCCTCAAAAACCTTTTCAAGCTCCGCCACTGAATTGAATCGTCTGCTTCCATTCCGCGGAGGCTTTCGTAAATCCGCCTTTGCAGTTTGTAGACTCTTCTTTCCCATTTTTAGTCGGTCTTTGTCAAGTCCCAGACCCTGACTTCACGTCAAGCATCCTTTTTGAAATTTCTTACCCACTTTATACATGCTGGCGGCTGAGTTTTTCCAGGTAATGCTCCGCCTCCCGGCGCGCTTTTCTCTCGACAACCCTGCTCCTTATCTCAGCAATCCTGCGTATCGCGTTTTCTCGTTCTTTGGAGCGATAAGCTGTCTGAAGCTTCCCAAGCCTCCGATCGTGAGTAGTGGCCGCTTCGCGGCGGTGATCGATCACACCTGTTTTGGGTGGTGCTGTCGGGGAAGGCATTTGTAACGGCGGAATTATCCAGTGGAGGTTGTCGTGTTCAAACAGCACCTCTATCTTGGCACCGGTACCGAGGTATTGACATGCAAGAACGACCGCACCGGGCCCTTCTTCATTGCGGGACGGGCGGGTGGGGATCAGTGTGCCTCGAATAACCCCTTCGCAGATTAACTGGGTGCCGATTGAGACTCGCGCCGGCCCTAGAAATCTGGCCTGATACGGAGGGATTGTTGAATCATCAGGATACCTGGTGGCCTCAATAGTGGCCCGCATGACTTTCGCCAGAAAGAATCCCTCCTTCAGCCCCTAACTCCCTTTTTGGCTGTACCACTCACTTTCTGCCGCGCCATCGGCTACCTCTCGAATGTGCGGTTTAATGATCATCGGGTACGGCTCCAGGGAAGGGGAATGCAGTAGCTGAAGGCTTCGAGAGCCCGTTTTGGGGGCTTGAGTACGGGTTGGGAGTGTGTCTCCTGCATGATGGGAGAGGAGCTGGTCATTGCCTTTGGGCAAGTGGCGGTCTGCAGCACGCTTCTTGAGTGAATTGCTGCATGCCGGCAGTGTTATTTTTGGCACCAGAAGAAGGAACTTGAAAGACCGGAAACGGAAAGGGGAGTCATGACCCCCCTTTTCTCCTTTTAGCTCTCATCTGATGACTCGAATATTTCTTCTCCTTCTATTGATTCATCATCGTCTTCATCACCTTCTTCTTCGAGCCAGCCTGTCCTCATGAACCAATGGTTCCGCGTTATGTAAGGCAACAGTCGAAATGCCGCCGTGGGATTATGCCGAAACACGGTACCATCCAATTCTTTCAGAATATATGCTCCCCCTTTATTTCTCCGCTCGACCTCGTATGGTCCAAAGTAGCGGTCTGCCGTTTTTCTCTTGGAACTCACTTCCATTTCGATCCCAACATTACGCACCAGTACCAGTTCACCTTTCTTATATTCATCTTTTTGTAATCATTTTATGAATCACCTTTCAAACTGTTCCTTTGATCTGAAACGCGCCTTCCGCAATGTATCCGAGGCTTTCTTTACATCCCGATCATGTTTGGACAGCTGCCGAATGCGGAGCGCTAATAATTTGGTCGTGGTCATCCCGGAGCGAAAACCGCTCACCATAAATGTGGCTTCGGCAAGATCGAATGGCAGCACTGGATCAGCAGCATGCAACAGTTGAAATGGGGAAAAACCTGTTACCCGACTCACGGTCACGCGATCTGCCAACAACGCGACGTGCAATTTCTCAGGCCACAATTCGATCTTTCCTCCACATGACTTTACTATGGCTTTACGGATCGTGTAATGCCCCTGCTCTACCACGCCATTTGCGTGCTTGTTGTAGGCAGTTATCCGTACGTGAGGTACCCCCAAATTTTTCATTAACCGACCAAATCCCGCCTTGACTTCAGGTCCATTATCGGTAATAACTTTGCGTGGGCATCCATATCGACAGTAAATATGCTCCCAGAAGAAAGTCGCCAAATCTTCTGCAGTCTTGGTCTTAAGCGCCTTGGGCTCACATGTACCGGACAAATCATCCCTAGCGGCTACAATCATCTTAAGACCCCGGACTTCTGGCATCATCATGATATCCACATACACGGTCTGAAAAAGCGCCGCGGGCGTAGACACCGTTACCGGGATTTCCAGCTTCTTGGTGCTGCGAATTTGGCATCGGTGACATGATGCAACATGATGCTGGATGTCATTGTGCATCTTGGGCCAGAAAAACCTAACTTTCAGATTTTCCCATATTGTCCTAACACCCCGGTGTCCCAGATCGTCGTGCGCTTGTGTCATGATCTTCAGGCGCCGGTTCGAATCTGTAATTACCACCAACGGCGGCCCTTTGCCGTTTCGGCGCAAGAACTGTCCCTCGTGAATCATATACCGCGTAGCTTAGCTAATAAATCGTCTATGCTTCTGGGAAGTGTTGAAACGCGGAGCCTTGAGAGTTCTCAAGAATCTCTGAATGTCATGCAATAATTGTTCTTGTCCGCTTCGGGCAAGATTGCAGGATGGTAGTTTTTCTGCAGCATACGGCAATTTTATCCCTTGTATCTCACCCGTCCACAACGCAACCTCATCCAGCCATTTGTCATCATCACTCTCAGCATCCTCTCCTTCTGCCAAACCTCTTCTGGACAGCGCATCGGGCCCTTGGAACTTGGTTGCAGGTACGTGGACTAATGCGAAGTGAAACATTAGAATACCCTGAATCCATCTGTTTACAGCAGCATCTGGCTGCAGATCCGGGTTGTTCAGTAGGCCCTGGATATATTTGGCATCCACCTCAACCGTTAAGTTTCTGACCCCTATGATGTACAATCGCCAGTGTCGCAGAGCCCTGTACAGCCCAAACAACTCCAACTTTGGCTGTGAATAACGAGACTCCCTTTCGCTCATGGGGATTGAACCATACCGGGCTGGTCGCCGTCGACCCTGCCGGTCCATCTGTGATAATATCATTCCGGTGGCTTCTCGACTGGAATCCACAGATAAATACACAGCCAGATCTGACTCGTAGTCAATTGGATGGAGGGCCGGTGCGCTGGCTACCAGTTGTTTTATCCTGGCAAACGCCCTTTCTCTTCGTTCGTCCCATTGAAAACTAATGCTGCGGCGGTACAGCTCCGTGAGAGGTCGAATTATCAGTGAGTAATTTAAGATCCATATGCGCACAGTCCCGCACAGCCCCAGAAAACGGCGTACCTCTTGCGGGGTGGTGAGTATGGGCCAGTCCAGGATAGCTGACACCTTCTTCAGATCGGGGGTACGTCCCTCCGGGGTACATAACTGCCCCACAATAAGAGCTTCTCTTCTACAGCATTGAACCTTGGTGGCTGAGAATGTTGCTCCCGCACATTTTACCTTATGCATGATGCGATGCACGTCCACTGCGTGCTCCCAAATGAACCGTCTAATTCCAGAATTTTCTTTGAGATGCTCAGGTTGTCCGTTCATATCCAAGTACGCGCTTTTGGCTCCTTTGATAGGCAAATCATCAATGAATATATTTGCGATATGCGGAATCTCACGTGCAAAATAAATACCATGCACTTCTGGAATTCCGCAGGCGAGTTAGTATACCCAGTGGGCATGGAAGTTAGTCGCAGCAGCCCCAGCGGGGTCATGAAAGCTGTCATGTCCCTGCTTTCTGGTTCCAATTTTCGCGCGTCAAACCCCCAGTACAGATCAAACACCGTGTAACACTGGCGACCTGCAAAGCCTTCCACAAAATCATCCACGATCGGAAGCATTCCTGCATCTCGAATAGAAACCTTGTTCAGCGGTTGCAGGTCATGGACAATGCACAATTTTCCATTCTTTTTCAACACACAAAACCAACGTGAACGATATGATGATTGACACATCTCGTACACGCCCGCCTGAATTTTTAGTTTTAGCACGTTGATGACCTTCTGAAGGATGCCTGGAGGTACAGGGATATTCTTGTATTCCCAAGGAACATGCGGTACTGTCGCAATTTTGTACGGCGAGAAATATTCGTCCTTAAAAGTTCCGCGCTCAACGTCCTCAAACGCCAACGCTTCCTGATTCAATTCCATCACGTGTTCAAATAAACGCTCCTCTTCCTTGGATAGAAAACCCTCCTTGTTAAGCTCCAGAGACTCCAGCCGTTCTTGACTCAAACGTGCTGTGGGCACAAAGGGCGGCGGATTAGGAGATAGTTCCGGTAACGTCTTGGAGGGATCTTCTGGAATACACCGTTTTACTTCGTATTCTGGCGAGAAGGTTGTTGACACCGGGCGCACCTTCTTGTCCACACGCTTGTACATAGTAAACACCTGGTATCCTTGCCCCGCTGCGCTCCGCATTTCCACGGGGTAGAATATATATTCGTCGTCATCTTCTAAGTCCTCCCAATCTTTTTCATAGCTGCTTCTCAGCACCCCTGCAGACTGCCGAGTTTCGTCAGCCGTACCCTCTCCTGACTGAGAAAGTGAGTAGCAGGCTGGACATTTGAATGAAACCATCTTTCTTCGCGACAATCTCCGACGGATGGTTTTATCCCGAATGGCAGATAGTATTAGCAGGGCTATTGCTACCGCTATCCGAGCGACTAAAATTACAGCGCACACATAATCCTGAACTAGACTACGTGTGCGACTCACAAAACGGTCCATATGCCGGATCTGGTCGGACTGACCGGGGTTCAAATACAACGGCTCTGCCGTGCGTTGTTTGTAAGGGCTCGTCGTTAGGTGTTGTACAACCTCCTGGGTGGGGGGGCGAAGCTTCGGGACTTTGATTAGAAAAATGGGGGAATGGGGGAGAGGGCTCGGTCCAGCGAGATTCCAGCTAATTCGTGAGCAAATCGTTCGCATTCTAGGACCGCTAAGTGCGATCGCGGCGGACGGGGTTATTTTTGACTCACCTTCAGGCATTGACGACGGGCACGGTGATCGCCCCCTCGTCCACACGGCGTATGTAAAGAAAGTCGGGGGGCATACCAGCACCCCCATGCAGGCTAACGGTGTCAGCCTCATAACTAGCCGGAATGCTAGCGGTACGGGGCATCGTTTCCCATCCTTCGGAAAGTGCTTGCTCAGCGGCTTGAACGTCCAACGGCTGAGATTGCTCGTTCGCACTCTCGGGGTACTGAAGTCCCGGAGCGTCCCAGTCCGAATCGGAATCCTCGTAAGACTCGTCATCATCTGAGTCCTCGTCGGACTGGTAACACAAGTGCGCGGGGTATGGGAGGAGCTCCCAGTAACGAACATAGCCGCTGGGGTACTGAGACTCCAGGCTACTCGCGTTGAGCAAGTGGGAGATCGCGTAATCGTCGCAGAGGCGGAAATTGAGGACGTCGTAAAGAAGAGCGGCCAACTCGTAACGCTGGTGGCGAATGAGCACGCCGTAAAAGGCGCGAATTTTCGCAGCTTCCACGTCAAAGAGCAGCGGATGCTTGACGAATCCACTGGGGAGATCATACTTTCGTCCGACAATTCGGGGGTCAGACATCCGTTGTGCGATGAGCGCGTACCGCTGGCGTACCTCTTCGACCCCATATCTATGCCAAACAGCTCCTTCAATACGACGCGCTCCCTCCAGAAAGGCCAGGCGGACTCCGGCGAAAATGCGCACGACCTCGGGCGTAGCGAGATGAATGGCTTGAAAAGCAGCGCGATTAACCACCTTCCGGTGCAAGGAGTCGCCATACAACTTACGGAGACGCTTCCGAGGGCCTTCCTGAAATTCGCCCAATCGTTCCCCGTCCGGAACCTTGCGCTTAGCTCCACCCTCGCCTGTCTCCATTAAATCGCCGTTAATTGAGACCTCCCCTACGGGCTCGTCTGGCGGGGGCGTCGACGCGTCAAATTCGAGAGGGACTGCGGCTTGGGCGAAGTCTGACGGCGGGGTGGGGGCGCTCGGGAGTGGTGGCGAGGTCCACTGATAGCTCCGACAGAAGATCAAGGCGTTCATGTGATTGGCATTGCTAGTCGAAGTGTCGACGAACTCGCTCATGGACCCGCGTAGCACTTCAAAAGCATGTCGAAGGGGTGCTCCTCCGACGAGATCTTCATTGGTGAAGTGTTCCTCTTGGTGGTCTGGATCCATCGGCCCAAAATGGATCGCTGTTCGTCGGCGATGAGCACATAAGACGCAGAATCATGGGAGACACCACTCCCCGCATCGTGAGAATCGGGCACGGGCTCAGCGACATGCTCGAGCGGCGCTTCTTTTGATGCTTCTTGAGTATTGATCCTGCTGACCGTTTCGTCAATCAGTATTTTCGGTTTAATGGGGGAAGCGTTATCTGGGGCTAACCGTTGGCTAACAGGGGAGACTGTCTGATCAGGAAGCACAGGGGAGGCTTGGTCCGACTGGGAGGTCACTGCGTCCTTATCAGGGTTCGGGGCCGATGCGCCAGCGTTGTTTACGACAGCAAGTATCGCGAGAGGCGGCGTGAAGCTAGCAGCGCGAAGGGGCAGGGGAGCAAAAATGATATCAGACTCGGTCGAAGGGGAGCTGATAATCGATGCGCAACTAGACCAAGAACTAATGGAAGCATGCTCTTCTTTCTGTGGTTGATCGAGAGCGGCCGACAGAGATGGCAGTGCAGGATCAAGGGAAGGCGGCTGCGAGGAATCAGTGGCGGTGCTCAGATCAATTCCTCTGTCTGCAACCTCGTCTGTCATGGCGTCCATGGCTGCAGCCAGCTCACGCGTCATCTCATCTATCATCCTTTCCCGTTCTTCCTGTCCCTCGTCAAGCCCCTTTGTGAAGTCGGCGATCTCGTTCCGTACCCGAGTGGCGGCTTCCATCAAGCGGAGGTACCGTGCAGCGTGCATTGCGGGCAGTGAAAGTAGCGCTCGAACGGTAGGCAGGCGCGCGGACCCAAGAGCGCGATCCAGAGCTTGCCTACGCTCCGTATCTGCTCGGGTGGTCGTTAGCGGACGGCAAATGATCACGTCATCCATGTAAATCGTACCTTCCGTCGGAGGCATGAGCGGAACGTCCATTACTGTCTTTGCTGGCACGGTGTCGGGGAACGGCAAGGGTATGCAGGCTAGCGGCTCGTGCGTTGGTTCGAAGCAGATGGGGCATAAGCCCGTTTGATAAGGCTCTGAACTCGCATCGGAATCTCCATCGTCGTGCTCGGCTGGGAGGAGCGCGGGTACGGCTTCTTCGTCTCGGGCTTCATCAAAGTAAGCTCGCCCGTTATCTTTCAAAAGTTCTGGCTGTCGCAGCTCCTCCTCCGCGCGCTTGGCCACGTCTTCAAGTAGGGCTGCGACGAGCGGGGACTCAGGGGAACTGGTAGGTTTCTCGCTGGAAGTCTCGAGCGACTCATAACTCGACGACCCGCTTCCCAGGGACGACTCGTCAGAGTCCGAACGCGGAATTTCGTCGGGACGAACCATTCCCCGGCGCATCTGGAGGCCGTAAGTCCCTAATTGATGCACTCGCTGCAGGTCACGCACCAAATGATCGCGCACACGCTCTTGATGGGTGAGCATGGGAGGTGCATGCGACGTGACGTGCATCGGGAACCCCGTTTCGTCGTCCGCCGGCAGATCATGCGGTGCCATCGCAAGCATTTCGCGATGCAAGACGTCGTTCGCGGGATAGGGGACCTCATATTTCCAAAGTACGTCGGGATCTTTTGGGAGGGCGATGGTAATACAGAGGGTGTGTCCGAGGAGAAAGAAAGGCCGGTCGGTGAGTTTATTCTTAAGGATCTGGAAATTGTTCTTGGCGAGACTATAGTGGACCTCCTGCCCATCGGCGAGCGTTACATGGCCGTAGTACTCGGAGTGCGGAGCAGCAGCGAACATAGGATCACATTCGTCGCCTTCCCCATCCTCACGTCGCTGCCAGTGGCGGAACACCGCGTCGTCGACAGCCGAAATCACGTCGGTCGGGATTTTCGCCCCCACAGGTTCGTACGCATGGTGAAATAATTTCCGTGAAAAATACTGTTGATCCGTCGAAGGAGCGACAATCTGGGTTGCGCTGACGCGCGGAGTTTCAAAGTCAAGATTCAGTTGGGGTGAACTCATGTTTTTAGCTGGTGGGCCGAAGAGTTGACGGCCTCTCTCCGCCGCACGCTCTCCGCTTTTATACTTCTCCAATTGCTGACTCAAAACTTTTGTCTCAGCAATTTTCTGCCGGATCACCGCGCTCACATTGAAGCAACACGCGGCGAGTGCTTGTACAATCCGCAGTCCCGCCGCAATAAAAATTGTTACTAAATCGGCTTCCGCCGCGCAATAGCGGCCTCCAATTCCCAGATGTCGCGTGTTTCTTCCTTTTTCTTCAGTGTTTTCTTTCAGGCTCCCTTCTTTGGTAGGTTCAGTCGAGGGCTCCGCAGTTCTCTGCCCGCGGTATCGGCCTGGTAAAGGTCCTCCTCTGTGATAATAAAAGATTGGTATTGACTCGCACTTCCGTGGAAATTCCGAGGTCGAACGATCATACGGCACAGCCAGTAGCTCATACCGGGGCTGCTTCGTCGCTCGATCCTTGAAAATCAGGTAGGTTCCCTCTTCGCGCTCATCTATACTTACCAAATTACCACGCTGCCAGGGCCTGCCTAACAATAATTCGAAGGGCGCCTTCTGCGATATCCAAAGGTCAGTTACTGTCACGGCCCCGCCGCAATTAAATTCCACATCTAAAATCTTCCCCATTAATTGTCCTTTCCCGCCGTTCGCGTCGCTCATGTTCGTCCTCTGTGCCATATCCACTGACCGACGAATACTTAAAGCAGCTATATCAGATCTGACGACATCAAGCTGCGATCCGGTTTCAATTATAGCACAGACAGGTTGGCCGCCTGTCTCCATTTCGACTTTGATCAGCACGCCCTCGGTATGCGGCCACTCTAGGTTTGTGATAAGCGGGTGATCTTGTGAGTTTCCCAACAGAACCGCTTTTACGTTTTTCAGCTTGATTAACTCTTGGAACTCGCTTCGCAGTTCTTTGGACGTGACCATGATCTCTCGCAAGGACATACTTATTTGTGTGTCGAGGATCCTGTCCATTAGCCCTTGTTTATCTACTGTCGACGTCAACTCGGACTGTCTGCCTGAGGACTTGTGAACTACGGCGTTCTCTGCTCTTTCTTCTCCTTTGTCGTCACCTGTCGGAATCTTCCCAGGCTTCCTTCGCTCCACTTTTCCTTTTGGAAGATCTTGCATGTCTGCATCGCCTCCATCATCAAAACGCACTCGGCGTGCTTCGACGGGGACCACCCCCGGCAAGGGTCCTGCCGTTTCTGTGGGCGGTGCTCTAACCGGTGATTTCCGACTTCCCGCCTCTGGGGCAAACACTTGATCGGGGACTGGCAATCTCGGCTCCTTCCGCGGGGGCGATGCGCCTTCCGCAAGCTTCCCCGCGTGTTTTTCCCCTTTTGCCCGTACACGCTCTAGTGCCGGGGGATATACGCCATCCATGACTTGACGCCTGGCCGCCTTAGTGCTGGGAATCGAGCGTTCCGCATTCTGGACGTAAGGTGCCTTTGATCTTGCCCGTTTTGGCACTGTCAGGTAAATCTCTTCATATCCATCTGACAGATTTGATGCTTCATCTCTGGAGCTTAGCGGGGGATCGACATCATCTTCCTCCGCGGAACTCTCTGCATACTCCTCAACAATACGTACTCGCCGCTGCTCAGCCTGGTAAAAATTCCTCACGGCATCCTCGCGATCCGCCGCCCCATCGATCTGTGCGTACATGACACGTGGTGCGCTGCCTGATGCCAACCGCTCCGCCGCCTTTACTAATGACTCTCCCGGGTGACGTTGGATAGGGGCTCCATTTTTCATGGTGAGCCGCCGCGTTGCTTCGTTAAACACAACAATATTCCTACTTACCAAATCCGCGATCTGACGGCACTCCGAAATCCGATGCCCCTCCTTCTGGCAGCCATAGCATCCCGAGAATTCTCCTCCAGGACCAGTCCTCGGCACGCCCAAAGGTATGTTGTTGGGGTACGTGGCTGGGGTGGACGGCCGCTCGCTAGTGCTAGGGGCTGTGTTCATCATTCCATGACTGCGAGGTCTTTCGGTGCGCTCCATAATCGGTGGTTTAACGCATTTCTCCGCCGTACCGCTCTGATCCATGACCATGACCTTATAGTAAATGGGCGCATATTCCGAGTCATTTAAGCTCATTGCATTAAGCCGTCGAATCATGCCCGCTATCTCCTCTTCGTTTCCCTGGACGCGCTGTCGGCCCCCTTCTGGTGAGCTTGGGTGTGCAACCACCTTGTGTTTGTACTCTAGCTTCCTCTTTTTCTCCCGCAGCTTCGTCCTCCTCCGATATTCCTCAAAGTCGGACGCGTCGTCTTCGCTGCTTTCTGAACTGCTAACAGAATCTTCCTCGCTATACCCTTCACCATCATCTTCCCCCAACTCCTCGCCGCGCATCATCTGGGTTTCAAAACGGTTCCGTCGAAAGTGCCATTCTCCTGCTGCGTACAATTCCCTTACCGTGTATAAATCGTCACCGCGAAAGGGGTTCACCTGATAAATCCGGTTTTCTAGCAACGGTCGCAACGGTCGGTTAATTCCTATCCAGAAGTATTCATGATACAAACATCGTGATAGATGCCCTCGCCGCAACGGCCCTCCAGCTATCGCATTGAACTTCACGTGGTATTTTCTCCACTGGGTCAAGTTATGGCACGGCCGATTACGCATTTTCTTAGCAAACTGTTCAACATCCCAAGGCTTGTATTTTTCCGAGGCGCGATCAGCATCGAATTGCCGCAAAAGCTCGCGCCTCAACTTGGCCCAATTCCCTTTCGTGAAGTAATCATTGGCTTGAATAGCATTTTGTACGGTTATCGAGCAATACTTCAGAATAAAATCACATTTCTCCCTCTCGCTTGTAACTCGACATTTATTCAACAGTTGTTCATAATGATCCAGAGACATCTGGACTTCGGTGTGCCTGCCTCGGAACGTCTTTGGCGCTTCCTTGCTTCTACGAATCGGCATATCGTAGCTGGTACGCAGAGGTGCGTTAAATAAAGGAGGCGGCGCCGGCGCCGACATCCTAGGTGGCTCTGGTGTTGAGGGCAAACTAGGCGGCTGCCGTCGTTCGTCACTCAAATAAGCCTCGGGTAAATCCATATCTTCACCCCCAGAATAGTCCCATACCGACCGGCGGGGGTGACTGTCCTGTGCCTTCTGCTTTCCCTTCTCTTTCGCTGTCCCAGGGTGTCCCGATCCAGAGGGGCCCGCCTCCGCATTATTGGGGAATGCCTTGAGATAATCGTGACGGTGTTCTTCGTTCAAAAATTCATTCATCTTGGTCATACTTAATATGTCCTCGGTCTTCCGCTCTGTCTGTCGGTGCGGTTAGTTCTGTAGAATTCGAAGAAAGGCAATATAGGAGATGGTAGAGGATATTTTCCCCCTCGCAGTGGGCTCCAATGATGTCGAGCGGAAATAATGTTTCCCTTGTAGACCTTGGAAATAGCTTTATTCGAAGGTTCCACAAGTGTTTGTTTCCTCAAATAGAAATTGCCTTTCTAAGGATTCGGTGGTGAATCGGACGGTCGGATCGGTTCGGTAATTCGGTTCAACATGGGGCTGTGCTTAGTGAGCAGCGCGTTGCGGGCGCAGTTCTTCTGACTGCGGGCGGGCGGTATTGCTTAAACAAGTACTTGACTATGCTTAGCAAATCAAGTACGTATATGAGTGTGCGTAGTAAATTTATTGTTGTGACTAAATGCGTACAACAAAGTGGGTGGTTAAAAAAAGAACTGTCTCCGGATCCCCACTCTTCTTATATACCTTTGGCTGCACAGCCACCCGCAGCGCGCAGCAACTACGCCGTAGTCCGCAGCGACTGTGCCCACAGTCCGCAGTATTGGGTCTTGTTTGCATGATAGGATCAACTCGGATTGATTCCCGTTATTTTCCGTGATGCGCAAAAATTCAATGGCTTGGAGGTTTAAGGCAAACATATTCTTGGTGGTACACCGGGCCCTGGTGATGCGTGACACTTGCCAAAGTTCACATTCGAGAAGCACCCCGGTGATGGGTGACTGTCGAATTGAACGAAAAAATACACTATGGTCAATTCTCATGTCACTGGTGTCTGGTATCATCACATAAGGGCACATAAGCATACCAATGGCCTGAACACAGCGGTGTTTAATCCTGTTTCATGATGAGGAAAGGACGCGATCACTCATGTGACATCACTAGATCCGCCAGAAAAATATATATATATTGCGTCCCCCAAGATATATTATTGTCCGGGAACCGAAATTTATCTGGGAGGTCTCAAAGTGTATTCAAAAGTGCAACCAGATATGCAGGAGGCCTCAAGTTGGTCCAAAAACACCCGGAAACGTTGGTATATGTGCCGGGCTATTAAAACTGCTGAATGACCACCATAGAATCACGTTCTTTGCGCAATCAGCTAACATCACACACCTTGAGATCGAGTGGACAATAATGCGCGCGAAATTACCAAGAAATTAAACCCTTGACTCGCTCAATGCCCTGGGAGGGAATCGAACACCCGTCAGTTAACGTTCAAGGCTTTCAGCGTAAATACGTCGGAGAAGGAGCCCATATTTATTTAAACGATCAGAACTGCACGGTCCCAACCCAAATAATGAGTATTAATAAGCATCAAGGTTAAAGATACAGTCCACGAACTGAACAGAGTATTGGAGAAGTGCAAAATCTCTGTTTGAACGGTCATCTCAAGCAAAGAAAGTTGCCCTCACTGGTGAAGAACTTCTCGGTGAAACGGTGCAGTGGCGTGCAGCCGTGAAATCTAATGCTAACTGAGTAAGACCTCAGTCTTAACTCAACCCAACACCAAACTCCAACAACTAATAACAGCCAACTCCTGCTTTATCGTATTTTGTTTTCGAGGGGGTAGGTCAGGCGTATCGACCGTCAATTTCAATAGTGTGATACTGATTTGCTTTGGAAAGATCCTCAGAAGGGCTTTCAACAGGTTTAACAGCCTTTCGGCGACAGGTGTAGATACCTACTAGTGGTGCACAAAACCGCCATTAAATTGGGATTTTAGCGAACGACAGCGCCGCTGGGTAGCAGCAACTCAAGGACGTTCCGTACGCCAAGAGATGGTTCTGCCAAATGGTAAGGTTTTTCCTGGAGCTCAAGATAATTCTTTTGTGTGTGGCGCGACTACAGAGTAGTGGCGCAAGCCGAACGGCGTGGGTTCCGATGGCGCAGAGCAACTCAATGATGTTCCGTACGCCAATAGCTGGTTTCCGCCACACAGAGACCCAAACAGTAACGGCTTTTATGGGAGGTCGTGGTTCCGACCTCAGTGTTTTGAATCAACCACGGTTGTCAGTGAACAGTGCGGCTACGAATAGCTCTGCAACTGAACAAGATGGATGCCGATGGCGCAGAGCAACTCAAGGATGTTCCATACGCTGATAGTTGGTTTCTGCCACACAGCAACCCCGATAGGAATGGACTTTGGCATATGAACAGCACGGCTACGAATAGCTCTGCGACTGAACAAAGTCGCGGGGGCCGAAGACGGAGGGACAACTCAGGCTTACGCCAAGGGAGTGTGTGCGTCAAACGGGATAAGGACCAGAGGGCTTATAAGCTGCTAAGAGCTAGGTGCCATTAAGGGGGGAGTTATTCACTGTCTAACTACTAATTTACATGCAGCTTTTATACTATGAGAGGGATTGATCCTAACTAACTAAGAGAATGATAAGCGGTCTTTACAAAATGATGAACTGATCTGAAGCAAGATATGTCCTGGCAGTTGGGCAGAGCTAGGGGTGTCTGCCCGGGTATTATTTGATGGTGTGGCTGCCAATCACCCACAATTTCTGTTTGAGCCACCTCTGCTTACAATCTCCTCGCGTAGACTCGGTTAGGAGTGTCCGCAGTCTGATTAGTTGATGGGGGGGCTGACTGAGCCCTTTATTATCTTTTGGCACCCAAGTCCGATGACCACCAACTGCTTTTGGATGAAGTCATATGATTGGTTTAGGGCCGGTCTATTACAGGTGGCGTAGCCTCTACGCCAAGTTCAAGTGGCGTAGCCTCTCTGCCAAGTTCAAGTGGCGTAGCCTCTCTGCCAAGTTCAAGTGGTGGCGTGCTTGCACCAGTTTCTGTTCTTGTCAACTGGCACAATAGAACTTCTCCCACACACATTATATCTTTTTACAGTTGGGTGTGACTTCATTTCGCGTAACTTCGGATTGGCGCAGACTTGAACATTGTTATGTGACATGACTGGTTCATTTCTCCCCTCCGCCGTTATTCCATTGGCGAGCACATCTTTTGAGTTCAACTCGCAAGCCGAATATCATTATTCTGGTGGCACATGTAGTACTTGTAGGTTTCAAATCAAATAGCTTTATTGTAATCCTTCCAATGTCCCTTGGTTGCCTCGTGCCCATATTGACATTGAGCTTGCTGCACAAAAGTACAGCTTGCCGGATGAGTCCTATGGCTAGCCAGTGGGGTTGAGTCCGAGTCGCAATCTCTAGCTTTGTATGAAAGCCGCAATGGCACCCTCAGTCTCCTTGGTTTATCACTAGTTTTGCAACACTGTTAATGGCTTCTAGTGCTCAGTTCCGGGAGTGTAACTAGCACCCTCTGTGTCTTATGCTTCCTCGCCATAAGGCTGGAAACATGCAAAAGCAGCAATTTCAGGGGTGCTCGGATGCACACCCTATCATCGGCATCGCGGGAGATGTGCTTGAGGAACATGCAAGGAGCTTGAAACTTATCTCAGTAATCCATGCACCCAGTGCAGTCCTCGACACAACAATTGGAGGCGTGGTTTAAGAAATTGAAGAGACAGAGACTCCAGGTCTAGGCGAAGAGAAAGAGCTTGTTCCTGTGTTAGTTTGAGTTGGCTCAGAGGAATGTATGGCGGAACTGTCTGTTTACTTTCAACTTTTGTTTCAAGACTTCAATCAATATTTATGTTATGGTGTCAAATATATACCTGGACTTGTTGTTGTCGTTCAGTTGTCAGCTATACCTGCTTACTACACTATGTGGACAAAATGATTGACCGGTGGGCTTTCGGCCATTTCTTGGCAACCAGGCCATATTTCGATGTAAACTCAGATGTCACATTGTTGAGAAAGTCGAGCCCGAGGTTTCAGCAATATTGATGGGATCAGAATACAGTGATGCACCATCAGAATGGGCTAATTACGGATTTTCGATTTTTCTGGCTCAATCAGTAGTTTATTTGCCGAGAGTCCGAATCGGCCAGATTTTAAGCCTGGCATATTGTGAAAAATTCCACAAGTTGAGCCAAACAAAAATATGCAGGCAATAACGTGCAAGGGCGGCTGCAAAGTGGTCATTTTGGCCTAATTTTCGATTTTTCACGGAAAATGCTAGAAATGGACAACTTGGACCCCCCGCTGTGAGCTCAAAACATCTTCAATCTGGGTCAGCCAAAGCATGAATCGAGTTTATTTTCCGAGTACTTTCAGGCTGCGTACACCATTTTTAGGTTCAAGATGATTCCCCAGACACGGTTTTTCGGATCACACCCAAATCTTTTATTCCGAGAGAACAAAGGAGGGATAGTATGAATTAAACTGTGCACACCCCCATGAAATCGAGAAAGGCTCCTCCTAGCATTTATTTGGAGTGATTTGGCTAAGAGATGGCCGAGAACCCATCGGTCAATCATTTTGTCCACATTGTTGGTTTTTCTGGTGCGCGTAAGGCTAAGCTGTTAGGCTTAGAACACCAAGGTAAGAACACAAGTTTTCCGGTTGACTAAGGCTAGTGAATTGCCTGGCAAACGGATGCCAGTGCCCGTTACATTACGGGGTATTTATACTACTACAAAAATGATCTAGAATATTCTACTAAGTTCAACCAAGATGAGTAAGGGAGCAATCTAGAAGATTCTCCGGCTGGCTAGTTGGATCTCACAATACCATACAGATTCTCAACACACATAGTGTATCTTGCCTTCTTTTCATTTGTTTTCTTCCTTTGTTTAGTATTTATAATGTCCAATGTCCGTTATTATTCTTGAATTCACGTGTTTTACAAAGAGGCCGGAATTCTCTAGTGCCGACGACACTGTTGAGTGATATTACCAACTCAGAAATCAGGTCTTTGATTTTAGCTCTAGAATGGTAAATGACAAGGCCTGCAGGTCCCTTCTGGAAGAAGCAAGTTGTCCTTAGCTCCCACAATTTTGAAAGCTACGATTAAAAAGAGCTATCCTGAGCATGGCTTCGGTGGGATTGAACTCGTGTTTCTTTCGCAACATCCCAAGCACTCTTGAACGGGACGAGTACACTCTGTCTTGATCCACGAAGCCATCAATACCGAGGCGGGGTGTTAAATAACCCTGCATGTTTGCATTTGAATTGTGACCGCGTGTGAATGAGAATATCGGAATGCACCTTGGGGGCGACGCCGAGGCAGGCCTGAATCCGCTCATTTATGGCTTACCGAGGGTCTTGATGATGAATGGGTAATAAAAAGACATTCAGAAGACACTGCATGGCCCCACTGGGAGTCGAACCCACTTCCCGCCCGAAAAGTTCGTCTAAGAATTTCATCACAGGACGAGAGTGATTTGCCTTGATCCACGAAGCTATGAGTCGAGCAATTGAGTAGCAGAAATGTGAGATTAATAAATCCTCAACCGAACACATGGCACAGCATCCCGAGGGTTTGACCATGCCAATTCGGACGGTGTGGTCTCCAATTTCAAGGATAAAGCCAGTGGGTGAAGCCGCCTTCCCAGAATAAACCATCGAGACAGAAAAGAAAGAGTAGAGAAAAGGCTCACGGCTTCGACAGGAGCCGAACCCGTGATTCTTGCGTGGGACGAGAGGAATTTAGATTGATCTACGAGGCCTTGAGCAGTGCCCTGAATTAACCTAGTGAGGGCATGACACAAATTTGTAAGATTCACAGAGAGAGCATAAACGGGAAGAGATAAGCACGTCGGGATGGGAGCAGAGCGCGAAAGAGAAGGAACGAAAACGTTGTGAGAAGGAAAGCGGAGAGGTGGGATTTCGGATCAATCGGATCGAGCTCGGATCAATCGGCTGCCTCTCTCTTAGAGTCTTTCTCCGTCCATCGTCTCTTTTGCAGAACTAGCCGTCCGTTCTGGCTACCTATCCCTGCAAGCCCTCCACGTACTATGCGGCTAGGGGAGCATCCACGATGCCTTTAAGCGTCGCTCTCGCCGCGACTCGACTCGACGAGTAACGAGGTCGAGGTCGAGGACCCACCCACCCTTCTCTTCTCTCGCTGACACAGACGCAGGCGCAGGTCGATTCAGCGATACATCTCCCCGCCGTGCATCCCTCCCGCCTCTCTGAATGACGCGGTTAGCGCGGCTAACGCAGACACGCTAGGACTGCGGCTCGGACTCCCCGGTCTAGATATCTACAAGTTCCACCCGCACAGGCTCCTCGGCGCCGCACGCGTCTCAGATGCCCGCAGCTGCCGATCCGGCGTACGTAGCCGCTGTGGCCCTCAGCCTCTGCCCATCCGACGCGTCTGGTCCTGGCGTTGAGTCCGTGTCCCCGCCTTCTGCTCCACCCACGTCTTGTGCTTACCGCCCTGCTCAGTCTCCTCTCCCTCGGATCCGGAGCAGTATGACCGTGTGCATGGCGTCGTCCCTGCAACACGCACGCCTCGCCCCGGCAACAGCACCCCCCAGTGCTGATATCACACCAATGCGAGCACTCCAACCCTGCTCCCCAACGCCAGCTCGCCGGTCCTCCGTGTATCCTGCACACCACCAGCGCGAGTAGTCGTCGTCCCCCCTCTCCTTATCCACCGCACAATATTGTCCCGCCCGCCCTGCTCACCATGTTCCTCCACTCGTCGCGGTCGTCGGAATTGCGATCATCGGGATCACACAAGCAGCGGAACGCGACGTGCGCTACGCTCGTCGTCTGTGTGCTCCAGGTCGTTTGGGGGTATGCGCCGCGCGCGACGTTGGGAAAGGGCTCCTTCCCTTTGCGCGGGTCGGGGCCGGCGTGCATGAAGGCCGGGTGGGGAAGCCCGAGGCGGCGGGGACGGCGTAAGCGGGGACGAGCGCGAGATTTCAGCGGCGCGGGGGGTGGGCATAGACGAATGGTACCACGTGGAGCTCCGGGGCGCCGTTTTTTTATCCAAGATTGGCGCCGGCAGGCGCGACGCGCAGATGCGCACTGCCGTCGTACGGGGACTCGTCGTGGGGATGTGGAGGTGATGGCGGGGTGGTGGAGGCGCGGTGATGGCGGGAGGTGCATAGTATGTGCGCCACAAGAGGAAAGAGGAATGAGCTTCAGACCGGCGCGGTGCGTGCTCTTACTCTCTTCCTCTCAAGCTCTCCCTTATCGCTCTTCCTCGCAGCGCTTCACTCGCCCTCTGTGTTCACTTCATGTACCCCTCATGCGACGCTCGCCCGCTTGCACGCCATCATCACTGTCTGTTCTCTGTATCCTTCACCGCTACAGTTCTTCCTGTACTAACTCTGCATACTCCCTTTGTAATTGCCCTCCTTTCATCCTGTGCGTCCGTGTTTTCTCTGTCGCGTCCAGTCCGTCCTCCTCTCCTCTTCTGCGCGTCTTCTCCTTTCCTTCTTTTCTGCGCGATCCTGGGCGCCACCCGTGTTCCGGTCGCGCCTGCATTTGTCTCGAGTCGAGCGCGTGCTTCCTCCTGAGCCCTGCATCGATCCGGGCAGATATACGCGCATATGCACCGCCTTTCTCCTCCGTCCGCGCGCATATATCCACTGTTCTCGTGCTATTCGCTTCCGCGGCGGTTTTTTATTCCCGCCGAGCGCACTGCGATGATGAGGAGCCCGTGGCGCACGTCGGTCCCGATGTTTGCGATGCGCAGTCTACACGCCGACCTGGCGCCGACTCATCGCCGCCATGTTCGCATGCGCCCTCATTGGTTTCATCGTGCGCTGCCGTCGACCATGCGCTCGCTCATTGTTCGTGGCGCGGCGCCTCACTGGGGATGCCCTCACCGTACTCGCCGCCGCGCCGCATCCCTCCGAATCGCATCCACTTTCCATTTGGCATGCGCACGTCTCTCTCTTTTGTTATTTTCTTCTTCCTCTCTTCTTCGTCCCATCGCATGCTGCTCCGTCTGCTCCAGTCCCTGAGGATTTATTTCAAAGCTCCAAGACCGAGTCCATGCATGGATTCATCACATATCTTTTGATTGAGTGGGGCGCGGCGCGGGATGCGTTCATCGTGGAGCGGCGGATCTTCGTCGAATGATTTTGTTTCGGCAACCAATGCACACGGCTCTCTTTATATTCTTCCTGTCCCTTCGTTCCTCCGCTGCCCTGTCTGTCCCAGTCCTCGATCATTCAAAGCCGTACGCGGGCGACGTATATTCGCGTCCCAGGAACCTGATTTATTCGCGGATGTGCGTCTTCATCGCTCGTCTGTTCGTTGTGTGGGCGCCATCCCATCGCAATGCTCGGTGCGAGATGCTTTTATCATGCGGTGGTGTATCTTCATCTGGCGACTCTGCCTCTGCACGGCCCTCTCTCCATTTTTCTTATTCCTGTCTTGTTTCCCTGCGCCCTCTCCGAGGGATGCACGCGTGTACGGATCGCACCACCCCACACACTTTGTGCGCCGCGCCCTCCGTCCAGTACGATGGTCTCGTCCTCAGACGAGATATATGCGCGTGCATATATCCGTCCTCACGCGCATATATCCGTCCTTCTTTGTTATCCGGGCGCAAATGGTAGCGTTCCCGCTTTGTCCGCGCATATATCTCGCTGCTCGATTCAGCATGGTGACTCCCACCCGAGCGGCCTTTCCCGCCTGCGAGGACTGAGTATATCGTGTCTCCGCTATCGCTTTGCGCTCATCGTGATCGGTCGTGGTGGAGCACATCTTCAACGGGCCGCAGTTGGATCTCGCTCGTCTTTCTTTTCTTCCCTCCTCGTTTCTCGCTCGTTAAAAACCTGAAAATTTGGAATAAACATTGAATTACTCGACTTAGATGTGCCTTCAGACCAAAGTAGGGGGGTCTGGGGGAACACCGTCCCCCCCCCGCAATAAATCCGGTTGAAAACCGCGTTAAAACACGTCAATACACTCAAACCCCGAGGGAGCCACAAGGCGAGCGAGTAGGATACTTAGTAGATGAGCTTTCTAGATTCCAGAAGTCCGAATGTTGTCCGCCCGCGCCAGAGGCTCGCGCACAACAGATATCTGGAGCGGCAAGCCCCTGTGTCCTTATAAATATCTGCTAAAGGATGCGGGGGATTCGCTAGGGACCAGAGTTAGAATATACGGGTAGTAGATCACTCACTGTCTCGCAATGCCTTAATCCTAGGTATTTGAGAGTACCTTTGGGACCGTTGGGCGGTAGACGAGTTGATAGTAAGAAGT
This sequence comes from Mycena vulgaris, assembly GCA_029204335.1. Lineage (NCBI taxonomy): Eukaryota > Fungi > Basidiomycota > Agaricomycetes > Agaricales > Mycenaceae > Mycena > Mycena vulgaris. The sequence continues at coordinate 160,950 of JARGYA010000242.1, forward strand.
TGTTATCCGGGCCTTCGGTCCGGTGACTAAATACTACACAGATCACGGAATGTACACTGCGTAAGCGCGCGCTATTCGCGCGCTAGTGTAAAGTCATAAGGGTTCTGTATCGCGAATATATAGGTACAACTGCCGGTTGGGCGGCAGAAATGGTACAGTCGGTTGAACGACGTACTGAGCCGTTACAATTTCTGCTCAAAGGTTAGGAAGCCAATTTGTTTTTCTGGCGTTGCGGCCAGACTAACTAAGCAGCGAGTGAGTTGCACAAAAACAATTACAGGTACTGTGTAGAGATGATCACAGCAATTTACTTTACGTACGGAGTACAACAGGAGCACTCTCCAATATTGGAATGGAATCAAAATGCTTTTCAACTATCACACAACCTCTACCTCTTCGGCGTCACGATCGTTTTCGGGTCGAAGGTACAAAATCTGGTCCTGAATTGAGTGGACTAGAACAACGTCATTCTGAATCTTGCGGGGAGCAACGCGCTGTTGTTCTGTCACTATAAAACTGTCCACACTTTCAATACTTTTCCCTAGTCCAACGCGGACTGCAATGATTGTCGGCGCTATCCCCTGGATGATTGATTAGAGCGAATGAACAGGAATTGACCTATGTGACCGACCACCAATTGTCCCAATATTGCACCGTTCGTGCATGCGAATGCGCTAGTCTAGGTATCGTCAGGACCGGGAGATAGGTAAGAGGGAAGTACTGCTTTACCATAGAAAGGATAATGTATACGATTCCACCGATACAATAGAGGACCCCGGACTCCAAACTACCAACGTGAGTCAAAAGCTGGAAAGGAGATTTACACACTGACATCATAGCACATGCAGTGTTGTACCTGGTTGTTATCTTCTGTCCCAGTACATCCCGAGCTTTCCGTGCGAGCCACCAGATTCTTCCCGCTAAGCAATTATTCAATGATCACGAGTCAATGGCTCCACGAGTGATGAACGAACCACTCAGACTGATCAACATGAACGTCGTGAAGACCGACGTCGCGATAGAGAGATTAAACAAGGGCCGTGAAACCACAATCGAGCGCCCGGAATCAAAATAACCTAGACCTAGCGTATAAATTTAGTATACATTCCTCTTGGGTAATATCTACAAGCTCACCGCCGACACCGAAAGTAAGTAATATCGGGAGGAAGACGATTCTGTCATCGAAATTCCATATCGCATGGCATCGAAATATCTGTGGAACTATCAAGCACCTCGTGAAACTGATTTGACCAGAGAGACTCACAAAAATGCTATCGGCTATGACACTACAGGCCGATGGGCTCGTCAATCCTTGTAAACTTCAAGTGAAGATGCGCACTTGTTGGTCACGTAGATCACGTTTGTTGCGAAGTTCAATTGGAACACAAGGTAGCTAGGGTCACCCGCGCCGACCACGGAGGTCTCGTCCATTTGATCGAGGACCGTAGTGCCGGCAAGCAGGAGGGCCAAATGTGCCGTGCAGAGGATGAAGAGCGAAATTGTTGCAACAGGCAGGAAGCGAGTCTTCGGTATCCCTCGCGTGTGCAGAACGTGTATATAAAATCCAAACATAACTGCATACACTCCTGGGAACATATTCAGTGGCCCTCCAGGGCCTCCGGCGGAAACATGAATACCTACCATACAGAAATGCCTCGGCCTTTCCCATTGAATGATTAAGGTATGTATGGTCTTGAAAATAGGCGCTGCACTTACCATAGCTATGTACAAGTCGATATTTTTTGTGGGAACGGTGTCGGAGTGGGGATCCATGAGTGGTTGGAGGAACCATGAAACTGGTACATCCTGGCCTATATATCATCCATTTATTACGGAATGCGGAAGCACGGTCAATGGATAATTCGCCGAAAGCGTGGGGGCTGCATTGAGCAGGATACCTTGTACGTATATCCGAAGAAACATGAGAGTTCGCAGATAAGGCCTTGCATCGGTGGACGACATCGAAACAGCAAGGGTCTGACAGCTTCAAGTCTGGGCTAAAAGAGGAACATCCATATACAGGCCAAACACCGAGATACAGCCGCCACATCTGTGATTTGTCCGCATGTCACTGGGCACAGAGAAGCGATGCAGTTGCGTTCTTCGAACAACTGCTAAACATGGATTTCCTGCGACAGATTGTCAAAAAGGTGAACAGATGCAATGCAGTGCCGATGATCTGCGTAAGGCACCATGGCGCAGCCAGCCATGGTGGCTCACTCGCAACCTGCCCGGTCAGCCCCTCACTTCCGCAGTTTTTTCCAAGCGAAAGCGAAAGCTGTCGCCCTCTTTTAAGCCCTGTACCGTAAACTGCTACACAAGATCGCCTGCAAATGAGACAAGCAAAAGTGCGAGGGTTACTGGACGGTAATCGATGAAGATCTTGCTGGGGATAGTAACATGCTTGTCATGGCTGATGAGACAAGCAAGAATGACCTGACACTCACACAAAGATATGGGAGGGCATTGTCTGGCATGCGTGCAGATTACATCGATAACTTCGTTCGCGGCGAGCGCTACACCGTGGGAGCTGCGATGTTGAAAGATGGATATCTGGCTGTCAAAGTACTTTCTGGATCCTTTGATTCCTTCGATTTTTCCGACTTTATAGCTGAGCAAGTGGTACATGTCACCCCATCTGTATTTGGATACTTATGAAAACTGTTATCAGCTCCCAGTAATGAACGAATGGCCACAGAAACACAGTGTCCTTGTACTGGACAACTGTTGTATCCACCATAACGATACCTTGCTCGAAATCATAGCTGCAAATAGTTTTCCGATCCATTGTTTGCATTGATTGGCAGTTGAAATCCTCACCAGAATCACTCCTCCTTTTTCTGCCACCATACTCCCCGGACCCAAACCCAATAGAGGAATCGTTCAGTACCCGTGAGTGTTCATCATGTTCTGATGCACATTCTGATAATCGCTGACATCAGTGAAGGCGTACATGTGCCGTCACGGTGCTGAGATGTGTGCTGTTGCAGACCCTGTTGCCGCAATCTACGAGGTATGTGCATGTGTGACTGCCAAGATGGCACGTAACTGGTTTTTCCATGCTGACTATCAATAAGCACGGAGTCATAACCATAATAACTTGTCCAATTCACCAGTAATAACAGTGTAGCAATTCAGAGAACAGGAAAGCTATGTACAACACGAAAGCGAGAGTAGTGAGGAGTTCAGTTCCAAAGCCCAACCAAAACATCCCTCATGAACACTGCATGCTGGCGAAGAATACGGCCTTTCACTAACAGTAAAGCTTTCATTGCTGTCCACAACTCCGCATCCAGCTCCGTAATCCCAGTATCACCTGGAATATATCCCAGCTCGATGAGAATGTGATAATCGTCCGCGGTGATGCAATAGCGATCACAGCATTCATCTAGAGTGATTTCCCGCGGAATAGTGATAGGTGCTGCTTGTGGTGACTGCAGGACTGGGTCCGGCGTGGGTTCGGGTGCAGTCGGGGGTGCTAGCATCCCAAAATGGGCAGGAGGTGCGTGGTGAGGCATGAAGCCGTAGTTTGGTATGAAGGAAGAGGTGAACAGCGGGTCATGCATCATCTGCAGCATCGGGTTATTATTGAACAGCATTTGGAACAGGGAATCGCTCGGGGCAAATGCTGGCAGCGTAGGGGGGAGCGAGGATGCAGTAGACAAATGTGGTGGATGTGTAGTTTGATTTTTTGCAAAATGATCTGATGCAGGTGCCTTATCCACGGTTGCAGTGTTTTTGGCCTAGATGTATGCGGCAGGAACCTGTACAGGGGACCTGGAAAGGCATATACGCACCATTACAGCGGCCCATACACGCAGTTTTATGTCATTCAACTCAAAGTACCTGGTCTCATTATGATATATCTGTTTCCCTGGAAAGAGCTATCAATTGGGTATGCGTTGAGGAGGGCATTGAAATGATCGGCCGAAGCGTTGTCGATCCCGTACTGTACGTGGTAATAAGCAGCGGATGTTTGAGATCTGGAATCACCCACAATTTGCTGAAAAATAGATAACACCGAGTTTCCCGGAGCGGCGGTCAGTTCATCGAAGTCCAGCGGGGCCCCATGATCTCCTTCCTTGTCAAACCACGGCTAACCGATGTATTAGAGAAAGCTGGCTAACAGTAGTGAATCGATCACGTACCAGTTTCTTTTTGACAAGAGAGGGCGGCGACATGCAAACACTGAAAACATAGTCTTTATGGCAGTCTTGGAGTTGCTTGATCATGACATTGAAACCAGTCTTGGTCGTCAAAGGCTTGTACCTCGCATTGCCTGGGCAGTTGAATCTCCACTGGCATTCCATGGAACTACTATCAAGATTCGTTGTCTTGGTTTGGCAGCCATCAGCAACGATCCGGAGAAACTGCGAGTGTTGAATGGAAGATATAAATTCATAGGGGCTGAGGGTGGTAGTTTTCGGGGGCGGGGCCTTGGTGGCACGGTTGTGGACCATCATGACAGGCGGAGCCGGGGTCTCAACATAGAAGACGACATATCAACTGGCTCGGTTTCATCGTCGGTAGGAGCTGAGGTACGTTTCTTCTTCTTCTGTCCGGGAGGGGAGGAGATCACTTCGATGGACGAGTTGGATTCAAGTAGATCAGTTGTTTCAGTCTTCACAAGTAGGGCAGATTTTCGTTTAGACGGTCCGGCTTTCAATGATTTTGTTGGAGAGGATATGGGGGAGGATTCAGCTTTGGTCTTGGAGCTCTTGGAGTTTGGGTTGTAACGGAACCACCTGTCATGGACTTGTGGAGGACGAGAGCCTGTCAGTGAGCCTCAATGTTCCAGTGACAAGAACGCACCCTCAGGGTCCAAATGAGTGGAAACTTCACACACTTTTCTCTCGTCTTTTCTCCTATTCTCCTCTTCTTGTTTCTTGCTGACATCCTGCCCTTCAACCACCATTGATTGCCACCTGCTACTTGTATTTGCTCTCTAATACCATAACACTTTAATTGGTGCCAGTCACTAGTTGTCAATAACGCCCAAGTGTCCTTGAATAGGAAACACTGTCTGCTCAGCCAATCTCTTGTTACCTATCTTTCCTCAAAGCTCAACCTCAAGCTTTAGGCAGCTCCAAGCCCTATACTCAAACCACTGTCTGCAGGATCAAGTCTTGCTTTCAGCATGTCAAGACATACAAGCTCTTCAGATCATCAAAATCTCCTGAGCCTGTCACCTATTGTTACTCCTCCCCTACTCAAGCAGTACAATTTTGTTTGTGACTCATACAATAGTGTATTTGCATCTGTCATGTATTTGGTGTACAAGTGCTCGCTGGGGCGCTTCGCCCCCCGGCAACCTCTTGGCCTAAATTATCACTGAAGGAAGAACACATGTTCAGAAGGGGTTCAGCAAAAAACTCTGGTTAGGAATAGCTCTGTTTTGTAATACATTCTTTATTTCGTACTAATCAAGAAATTCTGTGATCACTTCCTATGCCCTCCAAGTTTGCCTTCCTACGCCACCTTCCTACGCTACCTTCCTTTTGTCTTTATTTTTCGTGGAAGATTCCAGGGCTTCTTCTGGATCGGGAGTCAAACGTTGTGGGCTCTTGTTTGCAGTTTCTGCCTGCGTCGCACGCGAAGGCCTACTGTGCAAGTAATGAGTACAGGCTGACACAGCATTGGCAAGAAAACTTATGTTTGAATAACCGCGCTCGACGATGATTGTTTTGGAGGTAATGGGGTTGCAGGGCTGTAAAGTAATATAAGATCAATTATTTAGTTTGAAAGAGAAGTGAAGTCACAAACATTTGTGTCATTGGGTAGTCATAAGGTGCAGTCGCCGATCGCGAAAAGTTGTTTCAGGGGCCGTGAAGATGGTTGGCGGGGCCCCGACAATGGCGACATGCTTCAAAGATCATGGATTTTAGCACAGGAAGAATAAATGTGAGGAAAAGCAGTACACAGTACTTTGCACGTCTTGAGGACTTTCAGGCATTGGCGCAGATGCGAATCTGAAGGGGCTTCCGGATGCCGGATGAGCTTTTCGTGCCTGCTGACAGGACACCAGATATTGCAGGTGCATTGGATCAAAATAGGGCATCGGCATGGAGGCGGGTGAGGAAAAGACGTCAGGAGACGCCGGTACCAATATGGTCGGGGACGGAGTGTTGGAAGGTGTCATTGGAGTGAACGGCGATGCAAGAGACAACAGTGGAGTTTGAGGCGGCATCATGATTTCGGTCGTCATCGTAGAGGTGGATGCAGTCGAAAGAGCGGCTGGCGTGGTTGTGCCGAAGGCATTGAACCTCCTCCGTTTGTTGGATGCATCCACGGTATTATCAGTGGCGGTCGAAGGAGTGGCTGGTGTGGTTGTGCCAAACACATTGAACCTCTTGTGTTTGTTGGATGTGTCCTCGGTATTGTCAGTGTTAAATAGAAAACCGTTGGATGAGGCAGCTCTATGCGGAGCTACGTTGAGGACAATGTAGTCAAGCATGACCCGGATGATACCTCACGGCAGATGCCGCCGAACTCAATACAATTGTTTTTCCGAGGGACTTGCGTCAAAGCCCAGCCCTTCGTTGTGCCATTGAATGCATGTCTGTGCAGTGTGAGGTGATCAGAAAAATAACATGATGCTGTGGAAGCGCGACTTGACCCACTCGTTGCCTTCGCGTCTGCAGCCAAGTGCACGGCCTAGGTCATGCGCTCGACCCGTCGCGTCTTTTGTTTCGCCACCACATCACGTGTTTCGTCGCTCGTCTAGCCGTTCAACACGGTTCGGAACTCTTTTACTCAAAATTCCACAATGCAGCTGTAGGGACTAGAACTTCCCCAATATACTGCCAAGCCACTCAAACAATCTGAAATTTGTCTTCGTCCGCGTTGGGTCCAAAATTGGTTCGGGTTTCGTTTTTCTTGCTCAAGTCTGGAACTCTACCTACATTTACTCTTGCTGGACACTTCGTTAGTTTACTAGTAGCAATCCAAAGGCGAAGGCCATCGACAAGGGCACGTAGCCGCAATCGGAATGAGCTGGGGATCGACTTCGACCTGGCCTGGGCAACCACGTTGGCGCTGAGCGGGGCAGCGTGTCTCCCTATCATGTTTTTGCTCATCTCCCGTTGTGGTGCGTGACTGAGCCGGCGGCTTAGCTGGAGGGTTTACGATGGTCTCTTTACATATATTTTCGAACGGGAGCAGCATATGCTTAGTCAGTTTGTAAAATTTCCAGCCGACCCATGTCAGCGGACCCAGTCATGGGATCCTTCTAGCACATTCTATCAGATTCTATTCTTCTCCCACTTACTTTCACGAGCCCGAGCGAGCGAGCGAGCGACGAAGAGCCAACATCGAGCAACACCTCCGAATTATTACACAACTGAGCCGCGTTTTACGAGACTCACTTGCTGTTAGTGTTCTACTGCTGCAGCAAGATCTCCCTTCGAAAGGAGGATCAATCACTCCCACGTGTGCAGCTGCATTCGGCACGACCTTCTACCACCCCAGTTCCGCGAGAGGAACAACCAAATCTTACACAATGCTTGAGAAAACTTACTCCAGAGGGCACGTCTGGTTTGAGCCAGGGATATAATTTCCGACCGTGACGGGAAAAGCACGGGACGCGTATTTGTTTGTGAGAGTTGGCCCAAGGCAAAGATGAAGGGCACCGTAAAATTGGGAACAGTGTCCTATTTAGAAGTCAGAAATTAAGGAACAAAAAACAAAGCATGAAGATTACCTCGTATTCAGCCGATTCTTGATTCCTCAGGATTGGAACACGGTAAACTGCTTCCAGTATGGTGCAGCCTTTCGACGGAAAAATCGCTTTGGCAATGGGGAGAACAATGGTGCCATCCACGAGTGTTTCATCCCCCAGCAGGCTGTAGACACGTAACTCAGCTGGGACTCATGTCTTTTCGTTGCATGAAATTGCTGTGTGATAACCCTGGATAAAATTGCGACCATCAACATGAAGAATGGAGAGCAAGAGCGCAAATGTCTGAGGGTAGATTGTCGTCTGGCCTTTAGTACTGTTAACTCAATTCCCAGCATGCAGAGACAGATACCCGACGACGTGGAGAGAAATGGGAAGCTGGGCAGACATAGCAGAAATAAGCTGGGCAGACATAGCAGAAATTGCAACACAGTTGATGAAAATTGTTGAGAATCCAATCACTTTAAACAACGCTCGTTTGGCTGGAAAAGAACGTGGGACACGTCAGTGCCATGTGTTGACATGATGCGGACCCATAGAAAGCATTCTGTGAATCATTGGATAAAGGGAGCGAGGAGCGCGAACGGAACCGGAGCCATTGTTGTGAATCATCCCCGGCCCGTCCGCGGATCGGGGAGGATTTGGAGGTGGTTGCAAATATGGCAGCATTTTATATGTCCGAAATGTGTACTACGTCGTGTCCGAACGCGTCCGAGCACAGGAGCCAAGCTGAATAAATAAGGTTTCCCTTAACCCCAGAGTTGACTTTAGGGCCGGTCTCGGTGGAATTTCGGGGTCAAGTGACTTGCGCGATGCACGGGCGCGGACATGATGTGCGAGAAGACGCGCGAGCATCGCCTGCAGCCGCAGTACACGGCTCGTCTGCATTCGATGGCCCGGGCACTAACTTGCGCAATGCACGGGCACGGAGAAGAAAAGAAGGAATAAATACAAGCACACCAAAAATCGAATAACCCATTTACCATCCTGCCTCGTCGTGCATCGCGCGGCGTTCGAGCGACCGGTCCATGGTGCATTCGCAGGCTTGGCGTTGGGGGCTTCAGCATTGTAGAGTCGGTGGTGGACCGGTGCCTGTGTGTCGCGATCGTAACCTAAGCTACGCAGTCGGAACGGGATTGAAGCAGAGGTAGACGGCGGGGGTAGGAGCACGGAGATCAGATGACAGCTCACCATTGTGTTCAGTTTGACGGCCTGTATACACCAAATTTGTATGGGGGCCGCCAACGAGTTGTGATTTGGGTGAAGCTGGTTGGAGTTTAGACAAACAACAACGGTCGAGGGCTCTCGTTATGGGTTTACTGTGGTCTGTGCGATCATCTCAGATGAATCAAACACCATATAGCACGCACTAGAGATGGCTGTTAGCTCGCAGTTGGGCTGGCGTGTCGAGGTGCGCTTGATGTGCGTGCTGGCCACTTTCTGGACCATCTGCGAAGTCTGAAATAGCGTATTAGATGACGGGAGATACGCGGACGAGCGCCGATACTCACCCAGGATGCTATATAAGATGGTGCACCTTGATTATGCTGGACACCCTTGAAGCGACAGCTCTTGGCCGTCTACAGCAACTTTCGTTTTCCGAAGGTTCCTATAATTCTCGCTATCGAAAACGTCGCAGATGGTACCGGGGATTTGCCGGGGATATACTTGTAGTTGTGCCGGTAAAGCAGCTGCTCCAACTTCTTGGGATTCTGGAGGCGCGGGATTATTGGGAGATAACAAAAAAAGTCAGCGGGGTCGTCCATCGGCCGCGAAGCGTGGCTCTGCTCTTTACAGCCTTTGAATCAGCATTGCTTCAAATCCGTGTGAACTCCAGTGAATGCCATGCACGAATTGACGCAGCAATGATACCAAATGGGCTTAACGCCGGATAGCACAGCTCCGCGATGAATCATGACGTAGTGTGAGCTGATGTCCAACTTATGTCGGAAAGCGTAGCGCATTTGCGCAAATGCTTGATGTGGCATCGTGGAGAGCATTTTAAGCTGAAATGCCCGAATATTATCAAAGTCTTGGCCACTGAGAATATGGTTTCCTATGCCACAAGATCAACATTAGCTGCAGCAGTTGGTGTCGATACGTACGAATGTCCCACAACTCGGCATGCTCAGCTGGCCCCAGCATCTCCTCCAGTCTGCGCACCATTTCTTCTCGACTGAAGTATTCGCTCTTCTCATCTTCTTCATCAAATTGGAACCATTCGTCGTTATCTTCAAATTCAAAATCTCCATCTGAGTTCAGCACAGACGAGTCGGAATCGCAATCAGATTCAGATTCAGCGTCGAGATCCATTTCTTCGCTCGGTGAATGGGAAGGATATTGGGAGGTGGGGGCTCTGGAGGAGTGTTCATGGAATGGTCATTGACCGAGTCTCCAATTCCGTAGTCCAAGTCCATTTCAATATCGCTAGATGAAGACTCCGATTCGGAGTGGATTTGTCGACGATTTTGCTGTAGTCATCACGTCTGGTTCGCGCAGCGAGGGGCTTACCACAGGTGCTCGAACATTTGCACCGTTTACGCTTGCTCTTATTCTTGCGCAACGAAGGCATCGGGAAGAAGAGTGTCGATTACATGATCCGACATGCCCCAAAGATTTGTAAGCTGACAAAGGGTTGCCTGTAGATTCCAGCGCCGAAAAGTGCACGGACGATTGCATGACTTTAGTCGCACAGAATATATATCCACGGAATGGCTGGGAATATATTGTGTGCGGCTTGGGAAATGGGCTACCAACCCGAAGAGTGAGGGGAAAGTGAAGAAAAGTGGGAAGAAGCATGTTTGAATCCCGAGCGAGCATAATATACCAAAGGAATGGGAGCTACCTGGGATCAATGATAAAGCGATTTCGGGGCGGTTTACCTAAGAAGTCATAGACTTCATCCAAAACTTGGGTGACTGCCAAGGGGAGCTGCCCGATTTGTTCCAGTCAGAAGTTCCCATGTCCCCGTCGTCCACCCTAGCGAGGCGCTGTCAGAAATGGCAGAAATTCAAAGGAAAAACGATAAAAGAAGACGTACTCGAAGCCCATCGGTGTCCAGATCCCAAGCGCATCGCCGCTCATTCCAATCCCATCTAGTCCCGCGCTTGCCATGTCTCCAGCGCCGAAGTCAAGCCCAGAGGCGAACGCATTAACGGCTGCCTTTGAATCCGCCGCACTCTCGCCGTGATTGCCTTCAGACCTCTCCGCCGTGTACCAGCTGTCGCTGCTCGCGGATAGCCCGTATGAATGGTACACAGGCAGCCGGCCCGGGTCCGCGTTGTAGGTTGGAAGTGCGGCAGCACCGAATGGCTGCTGTATCGGTGGCGCTCCAAGCTCTGGCTGCATGAGCTCGCTGAAGACCGACAATGGCGGAGCCTGGTTGGAATTTGTGTCGTTTTGCGCGTGGGAGCGTGTGTACGGCGCGTGGGTGCGCGAGCGCCTGATCCGCGCGGGGCGCTGCGCAGTGTCGTCCTCGCGCGGTCGTTTTTTGTTGCTTTTCCAGCGGTAGGAGCGGGCGCAGGTGGGCGGGGGTGTTACCCTCATGGGACGAAATTGATCTACATTGATCTACGAAGCCTTAAGAAACGAGGTTGACAAGTTGAATAAATCCGCAACGAGATGTCAGGACGGGCCGCGGATGGGGGCGGGGGTGTTATTTGAGGTGTTCCATCAACTCGAGAGAGCGGGAGTAGGACAGTGTCGGGGTGCAAATGTCGGGACCAAGATCGGGACACTTAAAAATACGACGGTGGTGAAGTCGACGTCCCGGAAAAAGGTACATTGACGCCGGATCATGGCTTCGGCGGGAGTCGAACCCGCATTTCTCCCTTCGTCGAGATTTTCAGAAGACGAGAGGGATCTGCGTTGATCTCCAGAGCCTTGAGTACTACAGATGCAAGACCGCACAAATCCAGACCGAGACTAACAAGGGCAGCACTGCAGCTTCATGTGAGAGTGGGTGTTTGCCATCTTGCGGGAGATTCCTTCGTACGAGCCCATGATTCCCTAACAAAGAGGATCGCGGCATGCAGGATTCGAACCCACTTCGCTTCTACAAGCCGCGCCGAGCGAGTATATACAAGAAACGAAAACGAAAACATATATATATAGATTGCCGAGTGATGGCCGCCGATGCCTTGGGTAACACCTCGGCTAAGATAGGCGGTCACTCCGCCGGCACCAGGTGAAACGAGAAAGAAAACCCAGCAAAAAACATACCAGCGCCCGTCAAATTGATAATGTTTGGCTTTAGCGTAAATAGCAGCGACCAGTTGATTTTTTATGGAATATTTATTCACTTCTACATCCAATCTTCTCAAGGCAACGGCGAAATTTGTACCTTGAATACCTTCGAACCAACCTTGTGGACATGGATCCGGCTGCTGAATCATTGTATTTCATCATTAATGACCTGTACCAACATCCACTGACGATTGATAGCTTGGAATTTCGGGGCTGTATGATAAATTGCATTCGGGTTCATGTTTCGTTCAAGTTTAAGTTACCCTCATAATACTCACCTGTGGCCTGTTTTTTTTTCTAGCTGCACTCCAGCTTCAACCTCAAGTGCAAGGTGAGTAAAGCTCAGACTTGACTCAAGTATTCTCTGACTACAACTGACCTATCCTTGTAGTTCAATCTAGGTTCTTATCCTCCATTCAGTCTACTGGATTCGACGCTGATAACATTACGATTCAACGCCGCTAATACTCCGCTAGCTTTCATTCACTTGGATGGATGTACAGTAAGATTCCGAATTTTCTATATTACACAGATTTTTCCTAAGTTCTAGCAGCTTCTAATGAGCGCCATTATTTCTCTTCGCAGCAAGGCAAGGTGCACGCTCTCTTGTCCCCTGCTTCATTCCAATGTTGACCTTGGGGATGAATTCCGGAAACTCCGCGGTTTCCTGCAAACTCGGCAGTTCTCCGGCCAGCTTGGGGCTTCATCTTTGGTAGTTCAAACCCAAGTGCGTCTTGCATTTCTCTGGCACGCACTCAGTAAATCCCGCCTAGTTTGAGGTACAAATGGGAATTTTATTCAACATAGATGCGTACACAGCGTATGGGCGCCGTGCGGAGGCCCAAAATTGGCCGTTCAGAGATGTGGGGCTGCTGCGGCACGCACCGAATTCCTATCGAGCTCAAGACTCAGGCAGACAACACGTCGGCGAGTTGCCGGGCCTCCGAACTCCATCGGATTAAGCGAAACTGTGTGACCGGCGTCGCCCGAAGGCCCGAGCTGCCGAATGATGGGGCCGTGCATGCCGGGTTTTCGTTTTCGCTTCTCGTTTATACCGGCGCCGAGCTGGACCACAAGAGTGAAGACTTCAGTACCGGAGGTAGAGTGGTGGAGAAATTCATACTGAGCTAGTTCCGTTAGGCCCCATTGTCGAGGATGAGGAGGTGAAGTCATGCCGGACGCGAGAGATGCAAGGAGCTTCTAATCTGACGGGACTCTGGCCTGTACGCTGAACTGCGGAGTTGAAACGCTCCAAAAAGCAGAATGATCCTCCACGTACACGGCTTCGGTTGAATTCGCACCCGCGTTTGTACGTCCGCATCGCAATCCAATGGAGGAGAGTGATCTTGCAGTGATCTACGAAGCCTTGGGAGGGGAGATGTACGCTGATTCAAGCTAGCGAGAGAATGTCAGGGCAGACAGGGCAGAATGGGCAGAGGACGACCGGCGACCGCCAATTTCCAAATCGGTAGGACGTCAGGCGGAAATCGGAGGGTTTCGTCCGTCGTTTCGCCAGCACCAGGAGCGGCAGCCGGTGTCGTCGCAGCGAGAGATGAGAGGCGGTGTACAGAGTTAGACGACAAGCAATGGGCAGAGCACGACAAAGGAACTTGGAGGAACGACGTTGCGTCATTTCGGATCAATCGGATCGTCGAGTTCGGATCAATCGGCTGTCATCCATCTCTCTCTCCTCTGCAACGTCTTGTGAGTCGGTTTGCAGAGCATGCCACTCACCTATCAGCTGCAACGCCGCCCATTCCGCATTCCCTCTCCTTGCCAGCTCACCAGTACTACTAATTAGAGTGGCCAGGAGAATCGGAAATCATCACGCACGAATCTGATGGAGCGAGTCGACTCGACGCGGGATTCATTGGAGTACCGGCGTTGATGAGGCCTGAGGCCTGAGGACTGGTGCCGGCCTTCTCTTCCGAGTCCCTGATCGCTGACAGATGCAGACGCAGCCGTAGCCGCCCGACATTCGTCCCCATTCGAGTGATATGTGATACACTGCGCCGTTGAGCGACACTGGCACGCCGACGCAGTCACGTTAGCTATAGGACTGCTACTCGGACTGTCCGGCTTAGCCCGTGATTCGGATTCCCACACGCACCTATCATCCATTCTGCGTACCGCTGCAGTACGCACCTCATCTCCACCTTTTTGTTTGCTTTTGGCTAATGTCCCGCCTTAGGGTTGCTGACGCACCTCATCCAAATCGATCGGAGCACCGTGCGCCACCCGATATCGCTCGCACTCGTCGGTGCGCCACCACTCTCCTTCCCGTGTATGTCCCTCCGCACCTCTCCCTCTGCCTGCAGTCCCTGACGCCGGCGCGCAGACAGCCTCGCTTCCTCAACGCCACCTCCTCCGATCCATCCAAATCTGTCACCTCGCTGCATGCGCCCTCCCCATCCGCCTGCTCATGTCGAGGGCAGACTCCACGGCGCCTGCGCAGCTCCTCCTCGGACGGCGTCCACTAGTACTATACGGCCCAGCGCGATCGCGCGCACGGTGTCGTCTACACCGCGGCGCCTCTTACTCTCCAGCGTCGCCTTTCGACGCCTCCAGCGCGCCCCAAGTCGAGCCCAGCCCCGCTCCCCATCGCCAACTTGCGGGCCCTCCCCGCACCCAGCGCATCGAGCGACAAGCTCCGCGCGCCACGCACCCTTCTCGCCACCAGCGCGGGGAGTAATCGTCCCCCGTCCCACCCCCCTTGCTCATCCCGCGCGTCCGCTGTTGGGAAAGGGCTGCGCGCGCGGGTAGGGGCTGCGGGATGGGTCGGCGGGCGTCAATGGACCTTTCGGCAAGGGACGAGCACGGGACGCGTGGTGAGCGGTACGCCGCGGGGGCGCGTCCTTGCTTGGAGGCGCGTCTCTCCTTGCCCAAAGCGGTCGGCGCGGGATAGGGATAGGGATGGGGCGCCAAGTGCGAGCGCAGACCGAGGTGTATACCTTTGCTGGGACGGTCGGCGCAACGCAGGGCGCCATTCGCTCTACTACCGACCTCGGAATTTAGCTGTCCATGTCGTCGTCCGCGAGCGGGCGCGGGTGCGAGCGTGGGCGTGGGTGTGGGATCCAGGCCGGGAGGAGGCGGGAAGGTCGAGATCGAGGTGGAGCCGGGAATGTGGGTGCACGCCGCTCTTCACGAGATCCGCGCTGACGGCGTTCTCAGTGTGGCGGGGACGTGCCGCGGGGAATGCGCATGAAGCTGATAAAGGGGAGGGAGCGAGCGTGGTGCAGGTGTATGGTACGTGCGCCATTCTCTTACCGAGCTCGTCGCTGACGATTCCTGCAGAGCATCGCGATCGTGTCTGGGGCGGGGACCTGCCGCGGGGCATGCGCCATCAGGGGACGACGGGGAGGGTGGGGAATCCCCGGAAGTGTACGGTACGCGCGCCGCCTTCTTCTTAAGGTCGGCGAGCTGACGGTTCTGGTAGAACTGCGCCTGCTGCGGGGGAAAGGGAGGAGGCGGAGATGTATGCTACGCGTCCCAATCTCTCTCCAGAATCGCTGCTGACGTGCCGCGGGTAGATCTACGTTTGCGTCGTACGTGTGTCCGTGCCGGGGATGCCTTCTTTGCAATCACCAAGATCGTCATTGGCAGTTTTCGCGGGCCGTGGCGAGTTCGCGCGGCGTGCGTGGCGCGACTGGATGGACGGGTGCTCCGGCTCGGCGGGACGTCATGAGGCTGGCGGGCGTGCAGGTGTGCGGGTGTGCTGACGCGAGGAGGAGAAGGAGGAGTATACTGCGAGTCGGTGCGGGCGCGACGGAGCTGAAAGAGATGGAGGAGGGCATGAGCGGGGGCGAGAGGACGAGCACGGCGAGTGGAAGAACCACTACGTACGAGGAGAGACGCGAGGAGAAGGGGAGCTCGAGCGGGACGCGAGCAGGAGGAGGATGCGACTCTGGGCTTCACGGAACCCGGGAATCGAGTACGGCGGCGCAAGCGGTTCGCGGCTCGAGTGGGAGGAGCGCAGGAGGAGGCGGAGGATGGGGCCGGCGGCGCGAAGGCGGGTAGAGGAGCACGGCCAGGGGGTAGGAGACTCGAGCAGTGAGGGGAGTGAGTCGAGGACGGCATGCGATGCGATGGATGGCGGGGCGCGCGCGCGGCCGGGGTCATTGCCGTCGGCGTGGTCTGTGGAGGGCGGGTGTGGATGTGGGTGACGGGGCGCGGGAGGAGAGGGATGAGGGCAGGAGGATAGACGGAGAACTGCGCGCTCGAGCGGGCAGAGGCGGATGTGAACAGGGAGGGTGGTGGTGAGCGGGGTGAGCTCGAATCGGGGCACGGCGAGCTCGCACCTCGGAATGCGATGCGCCGAACGGGTGTTGGGGTGCGTGCGAGGTCTACGGAGCGGAGTTCAGAGGAGAAGGACGGTGATTCGCTGCGAGCGGTACACATCCCCTTCCCTTCCCTTCTGCCAAATCTTTGCGCTTTCTGTTTCTGTTTCTCCCTGCGAGTGCCGACACGACGCAAGCGTGTCATTTCTCTGGCGGGGTGGTTATTGACGACGACCTTGCTGGCATGGCGCCTGGTTTCATCTGGGGCGGAGCGGGCGTAGGCGAGCCGAGCGCAGCAATGCAAATGCGCCATCGCGATCCGTGGGCTCGGGGGTATACAGGTGTGTTTTCGTCCCCAAATGTTGTTGTGAGCCCCGCACCATTATCCCATTTCGCTCGTGTGATCCCCAGCCTTGTCTCGCCGGTGTGCGTCGGACGCGACGTGGGAGTGAGTAGCTCGGAATCGCGCGGGACGCCATCCACGCCCTTGATTCTTCGTCCCACGTCCACGGCCGCGGCGGGCGATGCTTACAATCACTCGCAAGGTATCCCCACTTATGACACTAGCGCGGTTTACTCGAGAGTGTATTCCGCTGCTTCTTCAATTTCTTGGGTTTTGTCTATTCCGTTGATAATTGATGGATGAGACTCGTGGCGTGCTGGCGTCGACGTTCTGCTACGGAATGGGATTGGAGACGAAGACGGGATTGACGAGATGTGCTAGCGGAGGAAGCCACGTCGTGTCACGCGCACGTGAGTGGGTCACAGCTCGTCGCGTCGCGGGATATCCCTTCTATCCCTTGCCTGGGTTGGAGATGTCAGATTTGCGGGAAGGTCGTGAGAAATAGCGCCGCACTCAGACGAAAAAATGGTTCAATGATTTTTCTCCTGCAGCTTCGGCAGGATTTAAGCCTGCATCTCTCTCGTAGCTGTTACAACGGTTTACAGGGTGACAGTATTCTGCACGGAACTATGAAGCCTTGCTTTTAAGATGGGTGTGCTTGAATGAATGCACCTAGCCTTGGAACCGGACTAGGCAAGACTCAGAGAGCGGATTGTGATTTTTGTATTCGTGTTAGGACCTATTATTCACACTTGATAGGTGATTGATAGGATACACTCGGGACTTTCCCTCATTGATGATCATAAGCGTGCACAGGGAAATATGAGATCGGGGTCACTGACTGATGATCAAGAGAGTCAAATACATCAGTGGCTGAAACTTGCTCCCGTATTTTGATTTGATTTGATGTGTACAAATTCTCCACACTTTATATGGGTCTCTCACGGAATTCGGGAAAGGCTGTTACCATCACTATTCAATTGTGTTTTCCCAAGCTCACAGCTTGTAAGAGGGATGATCTTCCTTCAAGTGGCCTGGCATGGCTCTTTCGCAGATCAACGAAGAGTGTATCTATAGCCCGAGTATAACTTCTGTGAGGATACATGTGACATCGTGAAAGATGCAGGAATCATGGTGAGATGATCAATGGAAGATGCATATGCATAGAGCTCCAATCACGGCGGTGATCAAAAAAATTACACACAGAAAAAGGGCCTAGAACTATAATGTTCCCTTTCCGGGCCTAAATTTTACTTGAGGAAAACCCATGGTAAATTTTACAATATCTCCTGTACACCTTGCACTAGGAATACATAAGATTTTACCACAAGGAAATTTGGTGGTAAGAGTTGGAGTTTTTCCGTGAGTTTGTCCGTGGTAAAAGACAATATTTTGCCACGGGAAAGATCTGGAATCAAAATTCCCTCGGCCATATCCCACGGGTTCGGATCTGTGGTAAAAGATTGTCTTTTACCACAGGAAATTCCGGTGCCGGATCTTTCCGTGGGTATTTTTTTTTTATCACTGTCGTGAATCATCAGTGCAACATCATGATGATGATCACATGATGAGCCAATGGATGTCCAGCCTCCCACGTACATCGAAGATAAAAAGGACCGTGTCACCGGCACAGTCCAAATTCTTGCCCATCAGACCAAATGCCTCCTCGGCCTATTGCAACCGAAATCCGATTAAACAACATTGTAAAATGTTTCACTATAGCAGTGGATACCCTCGAGGTCC
Source organism: Mycena vulgaris (assembly GCA_029204335.1). Lineage (NCBI taxonomy): Eukaryota > Fungi > Basidiomycota > Agaricomycetes > Agaricales > Mycenaceae > Mycena > Mycena vulgaris. The sequence goes on from JARGYA010000242.1 coordinate 179,233, forward strand.
TTGCTAATAGCTTCAAGACTCCATTATTGGAACCTATCTCCAACACTGCCAAGTCTCTGCTGACTGCTGTCCAGGTACATTTTTACGATAAATGTTAAAATTTGTCTCACTTTTGCCAGACTGTCAAGCAAAACCAGAATGATTGTGCCCAATTGTTGGAGCAAACCTACGGGTTGCTCTATGCAATTGTTTCTCTCCATATGACGCCAGGCACTGGTCCAGATTTGTCACCAAGCATGTTGAATCATCTTGGGAAATTCACAGAGTATGCCTCCCATTGGAAATATTTTTTTGCTCATTGGACGGCCTCAGCACACTCCACAAGATTCATACATTTGTAGAGGCCCAACAAGATAAAAGCAAGATCAGGCAATTTTTCCGTCAGGGAGAAATGAACAAACTGTTGAAGGACTGTAACATCAGTTTGCAGGAGGCACTAGATTATTTCAAGGTGAAGTGGTTTATATATCATATCTACATACTCAACCAGAAGAAAAAAAAAACAGTGTCAGGATATCGATCTCCTCAATGAGGTTGGAGTCATGCAGAGATTTGCTGAAGATAGACACCAAGAGGTTCTAGGCTTGATTGATGCCTTTTCCGATGGAACCACTTCTGACACAGGGTCATTGGTGGGTGGAACATCTACTCTGGGTGTAGCAAGCAGTAACTTTGTGCAGACAACTAGAGTGCTTTCTAGCTCCTATAACAGGTATGGTTCAATCTAAGCGATACATTTGGAGCTGAACCTATTCTGATCAAGCTCACCCTCAATTTCCATGCTGCCATCAGAACCAAAAATCTTCCATGGTCGAGAATCTGAACTTTCCGACATTCTCAAATTGTTCATGCAGGAGACACCAAGGATAGCAATTTTGGGTGCAGGTGGAATGGGAAAGACAAGTCTTGCAAGAGCTGTTTTGCATCATCCAACAGTCACTAGGAAATATGTCCAGCATCGTTTCTTCTTGGCATGTGACTCTACATCAAGTAAAGATGAACTGGTTACTCTCATTGGGGCCCATCTGGGCCTGAAGCTACAGAAGAATCTGGCCAAAGTGATTTTGCATCATCTTTCTACCACTCCAGCCTGCCTCTTGGTCCTTGATAACCTGGAGACACTCTGGGAGCCGACAGAAATCCGCCGAGACATTGAGGAGTTTTTATCTCTGCTCACAGATGTAAAGCAGCTGGCATTGATTGTAAGGGCTAATATTCTCACCTTAGTGTTGAAACTAACATTCTAATAGATCACAATGCGAGGGACAGAAAGACCGGCCTCTGTACGCTGGACTCGGCCTTTCTTGCCAGCTTTGAAACCCTTGACACGGGATGCTGCTCGGCAGACTTTCATTGATATTGCAGATGATTGTCACAACAGTGATGACATTGACAAAGTTCTCCTCCTGACTGGCAACATGCCACTTGCAATTGATCTTATGGCCCACTTGGCTGAATCCGAGGGTTGCCCCGATGTGCTGGCGCGTTGGGAGGAAGAGAAAACCTCTGTGATCTCAGATGGCTCTGACAAGCGATCAAATCTTGATTTATCTATTTCAATGTCTCTATCTAGCCCCCGTGTCACATCTGTGCCTCAGTGCCAGGAGCTATTGAGCCTCCTCTCAATGCTCCCTGATGGCCTTTCAGATATAGAGCTGGTACAAAGCAAGCTTCCAATAAAAGACATCCTCAGGTGTAAAGCAGCCCTACTTTCCACCTCGTTGGCCTATAGTGATGACCAGAGACGATTAAAAACCTTGGTCCCCATTCGAGAATACATGACAAGATCTTATCCACCCACAGATCACCTGGTTCCGGCTCTTCTCAATTACTTTCATCAGCTTTTGGGATTTTGGTCTAAATATTATGGGACTGTCTCAGCTTCTGAGATAGTCCTACGAATCACATCAAATTTCTCAAATATCCAGAGTCTACTTCTGAACAGGCTCCATCACCAGAATCCTGCAGCAATTGATACAATCTATTGCATCCTGTATCTGAATGCTTTCAGTAGACTCGCTGGACAGGGCCGGACTCCTTTGATGGACCATATTACCCATATTCGACCTCTCCCCTGTGAGCTGGAGGTCTTTTTGATTACAGAGATCATTGATTCTTGGCGACATCATCCCATTCTTAATCCAGCAGTCCTGGTTGAGCAAGCCATAGAACAATTACTTCACTTTGTTGAGTCGGATGTCAAATGTAAGTCCTCAAACAATATCCTTTCTTGATGATTGAACAGGTTCAACAGGTCGATTTTACAACGCTTTAGGAGCCTATTATTACTCCAAGGATGAGCATCCTACAGCTACAAATTACTATCAGACTGGACTATCATTGGCAATTTCGACAGGAAACACCCGCAGACAATGTCAATCATCAATCGGTCTAGCACATCTCCAGTGGCACACAGGTGATCCAGCTTCAGGCCAAATGTATGCATCTGAGGCACAGAGACTAGCAAAGATTTCTGCAGACTTATATAATGAAGCACGGGCATTAAATGTTGAAGCACGATGCTGGGATACACTTGGAAACTACAAATATGCGGCCTCTCTTTGCAACAGGGCAAGAGATCTCCTTGTTCACTGTGGAATGTCTGCTAGTGAGTTGGTCAACATGATTATGTCAACTCAGGCAGCAATTTACAAGGTGAAGTCAGAATATGTGGAGGCCTGGGATATCCACAGGCAAATTCTTCATGGAGCCCCTGTTGAACTAGCGGCATACCTTCATGCCGTCACTTTGGTCAATATTGCTGAACTCGAGGTGTTCCTGGGTGTACCAATGGAGGATGTGGAAAGGAAAATCAATACAGCAAAATCAATATTCAATTCAATGGAATATGTGGTCTTTGCAATGGTCTCTGATGCTATAATGGGAGCCCTCCATCTGAGAGAAAAAAATCAACTATCTGCAAAGCCGCTTTTCCACAAGTGCCTTTCACTCTTTTGGGGCCATTACCCCGAAATGGTAAACTACTGTTTAGAGAGACTTGGTGATAGAAGTCTCTGGGGTTCAACAGCTTGGCCATCTTGCTGGACAATAGTATATCTTGTGCATGCCTCAAAGTCACAGCAGAAGCTAGATGTTCATAAGGCTCTCCAATTCCTAGGGGATATTTTCTGCACTGAAGGTGATCAGGATACAGCAGTCAGCCTTCTGACAGTTGCCCTCGAAGGATTCACACAGATGGATGTCCACCGCAGCCGAGCAGAATGCATGCTTCAACTTGGATACATCTCAAAGGAAACTGGGGATGTGTTGAAGGCAACAGAGTATTGGAGCAGTGCAAGATCTCTGTTTGAACGTTCATCTCAAGCAAAGAAAGTTGCCCTCATTGATGAAGAACTTCTCAACATCACGGGAGATGTGCTTGAAGAACATGCAAGGAACTTGACACTTATCTCAGTAATTCATGCACCCAATGCAGCCCTCAACACAAAAATTGGAGGTGTGGTTGGAGAAATTGGAGAGACAGAGACTCCGGGTCTAGGCGAGGGGAAAGAGCTTGTTCCTATGTTAGTTTGAGTTGGCTCAGAGGAATGTGGGGCTGACATGTCTGTTTACTTTGAATTTTTGTTTCAAGACTTCAATCAATATTTATGTTATGGTGTCAAATATATACCTGGACTTAGTTTTGTCACTCAGTTGTCAGCTATGCCTGCTTACTATCTTGCCTTTTTTTCCTTTGTTTTCTTCCTTTGTTTAGTATTTATAATGTCCAATATCCGATATTATCCTTGAATTCACGTGTTTTACAAAGAGGCCGGGATTCTCAAGTGCGATGACACTGTTGAGTGATATTACCAACTCAAAAATCAGGTCTTTTATTTTAGCTCTAGAATGGTAAATGACAAGGCCTTAAGGTTCACCAGGGGTAAGGGTATACCTCCAGAGGTATGGCAAAAGGTACAGGTAAGGTAGAGGTAGAGGTAGCGAGATTCATACCTTTAGCCAACCCTTGCCAAACCCCTAGAGGTATAGAGGTATCAGGAGGTATGGGATTTGGGTGCTCAGGACACTTTCTAGGTCCCTTTTTGATGCAATTTTTCCATTTTCCTGCCTATAAATCTCCTTTGAAACCTCTTGCTGAACCAGTCTCATCATGTAATCCATTTGTGGTTCAAATATTGCATATGTAATCAAAATTCCAGTGGCAGAATATTTTCAAGTGTTCACAACAGCACTCTGAGTGTTTGGAGTAACACAGCAGACAATGCTAGTCATCTAGAATACGATTGGTGTTCATTCACATCTCTTTCAACAATATATTTGAGCAAAACCTCCTGCAATAACTCTTCAAAGGTATCACAGAGGTATGTAGAGGTTATACCTCCAGATACCTCTGGCAAGGTAAAGGTATACCTCTGTAAGGGGTAAGGGTTGGGGGGTAGAGGTAGAGGTCCAGTATTTTATACCCTTACCTCTACCTTGGTGAGCCCTACAAGGCCTGCAAGTCCCTTCTGGAAGAAACAAGTTGTCCTTAGCTCCCACAATTTTGAAAGCCACAATTAAAAGGAGCTATCCTCAGCATGGCTTCGGTGGGACTTGAACTTGTGTTTCTTTCGCAACATCCCAAGCACTCTTGAACGGGACGAGCACACTCTGTCTTGATCCACGAAGCCGTGAATACCGAGGCAGGGTGTTAAATGACCCTGCATGTTTGCATTTGGATTGTGGCCGCGTGTGAATGAGGATATCCGAATGCACCTTGGGGGCGACGCCGAGGCAGGCCTAAATCAGCTGATTTATGGCTTGCCGAGGGTCTTGATGATGAATGGGCAATAAAAAAGACATCCAGAAGACACGGCATGACTTCGTCAGGAGTCGAACCCACTTCCCGCTCGGAAAGTTCGTCTAAGAATTTCATCACAGGATGAGAGTGATTCGCCTTGATCCACGAAGCCTTGAGTAGAGCAATTGAGTAGCAGCGACACTGCGTCGAGGCCCCCTGTAGACACAGGTGTGCGGCGGTTCGTCTACGTGTGTCTATGTGTGTCTACATTGTGTCTACATATGTCTACCCGGGTAGACAGGGGGGTCTACACCGGATTGCATCTCTCTGTCAAGTAAGACAATAATCTTGCAATCCCTCTTTTTGCGACACTAACTCGACCAGGATTTGTCACGCACTTGCGTGAAAAGGCAATAAACAAACCATAACTTCTGAAAGAGGGTACAGAAAAACGGGATTGAAGACTTGAAACCACACTATATGGATCCAACAGCTTCTCTTAGTCTAATGTGTATCACATGTGGGTTTACGAATCCATGGCGAGATCATCACCTCGCTTAGATTGAGCACTCTCGAAATGATTTTTTTTCGGGTTTCGACACAGAATATAGCCAACTTAGAGACTGAACAAGATACACGGGTACTTTGCCTTGCTATTCAAATTTTAAGCCTTGGTGAGTTGAACTGTCTTTGCACGCTAATCATGTGCCACGCTTGCACGCCACGCCACGCCTTGCCACGGCGAAAAACCGGTCCCCGATTGGCTGCCCTCTCCGTTCTCTCTCCTATGTAGTTTCTCTGCGACTCGTACGTGCCACTGCAGAATCCAGATCTGTCTAGATCTCCATCGTCCTCCAGTTCTGCCCACCACTCTTCTGCAAACCCTCCAAGTCACGGTCCTACGCCGCTACAGAAGCGAAAGTCGCGACGCACGCACCGGATGTCTCTTTTAGACATCACTCTCGCCGCGATCCGATTCGACGCGACGTTCTGGGGGTAATTAAGACGGACGACGACTGGTGTGTACGCCAGCCGCCGCTGACGCAGACGCAGATGCACACGCAGAACCATTCAATTCTTCGATTATTGATGCATATCATCCGTCCCTTTGCCGGCTTACGCACCCCGACGCAGATACGCTAGTTCCGCGACCAGGACTCCCACTCGTCGGCGCTGTACGTGACTGGGATTCCTACACGCTACCAATCTGCGTACACGGGAAGGTAGCTGCAGTACGCACCCACGTCCGCTTCTTTTGCTTTTGGCTGACGTCCGCTGCGCTCCTAGCGCTCTACATCCGAGGAGTACATGCAGCTAGTCTCGTACACAGCCCCTCATGACATCCAAATTTGAGGGTCTGTGCTCGAGACTAACATGCAGCTCGACTACATCTGTGCCTGGAAGCGCGCACGAGGCGGCCCACTCGACGCTTGCAGCTCACAATCCCATTGGGTAGTGCGTCCCTTCTCATTCCTCGCTTTTACCCGCAGTCCCTGATTGCAGCGCGCAAACAGGCTCGCTCCTCCACGCCGCCTCCTCCGATCCAGCCACGTGTGCCACCTCACGACGTTGTTAGAGATTGGCGTACTTTACAGTTGTAAAGCCCGCCGTTGTTAGATTCTATCAAATCCTTACCGCAAGGACACTTGCCTTGATCTCAGAATGAACTGCCAATTTATTTTATTTTATTTTTATTTTATTTTGGTGGTACGTTTGGCGGTAGCAACTAACAATAGGTTAGCCCGACCGTTTAGTAGAGTTTGGAGTAGTAATTCCATGAGAAGTGGTTTTCACCACCCAGAGAAATGTGTTCCGCACGCCCGAGGGCAGTGTGGGACTACCGCGCTACCCGATGCCTCGGCTATTTTGTCGCCGGGTCGGGGTTTGGGGGAAAGCGCGGCTACCCACTAAAACTCTGGGCTCCTTCAGCCAGTTTGCCGGTAAGCTCATTTCATTATCCAATGTTTTGGACCAGGTCTCTAGAACCAGTCGGGACGGCAGCGCAGGCCGTTTCCCTTTGCGTGGCCTATTCGTCAGCACCTTGTCCATCTGCAACCTCTGATTGATCGCAAATTTCCACTTGTTCACAATTTCCTCTTTCTCGGCCGGTTCTCCCACAGCGGGCAAGTGCCATGGCCGCGGCTTCATGGCATTTGATCGGCGTGGGACCGACACTTGCCATGGCGTTTGCCAGGCGTTGCACAGGCGTTGCATAATTCCTTTGTTTCATTGTCAGCGTGGGAAACCTCAGCGTTTGCAAAGGTGAAGCCTAACAACAACAAAATTTCTCACCCTCTCTTACCTATCACTAGGCGGCTGTAACTTGACTTTGAACAACACCGGGGTAAGTGCGCAGAGAACCCAATAAAACACATCCAACTCTGTGTCATAGTCTTTGTTGCCTCCAACCCCTGCAGCGCGGTGGATTCGCTTTGCGTGCGGCTTGAGCCTGGGGTCTGCGCGGTATTTATTTTTACGTCCCGTGTCTCGACTATATCCAGGGAACATGGGGCTGCCTTTTTGGAATCAATTTCCTGTGAATTTATATATATATATTGAAGAGAAGTGGGTGGGAGAAAAGCAGAAATGCTAAGGATGAGAACTTCAAAGAAGGTCGGAATGATTACTTGATGATCGCCAATATCAGGCCGCGCAAGGCATGCTATGTTCCCACGCTGACAATGGAACAAAGGAAGTGTGCAACGCCTGGCAAACGCCATGGCAAGTGTCAGTCCCACGCCAATCAAATGCCATGAAGCCGCGGCCATGGCACTTGCCCGCAGTGTCCGTCCCGGTTTATTACCCGGTCATTTCGGAGTAACCAAATCGAGTAGGCAGACTCGGACATCAGGATCCGATACAGCCGTTGCGCTCCATGATCGACTTTGCCCGCATCGTCGCGGAATTCTGCAAGGCCGCAGCCTAGGAGGATACCCAACGAAACTCCTGGCCATCTGGGCTGCTTTTCTAGCCACAGAGTCTTTGCTGCTTCCCATATCATCTTCTGGCCGGGGCATTCACATTCGACCAGGATGTGTTCCATGTCCTCTAGCACATCGCAGTTTTTGCATATCGCGCGGTCGTCGCACTCTAGTATGTGAGTCCAATAAGACCCAACTCTGTGTGCATTGTGCATGCTTTTCCATAGGAATTGCGCGGTGCGCGGGAGGATATCCTTCACGCTGGTGGACGCCCAGATCTCGGCATCCGACACTCTTCGGTCGAACGACTCGTACGTGGCCGTCCGAACTACTTCGAGTTTGCTGACGGTGGCAGCTCGGGGTGCAATCTTTTTCGTTTTCTCTTCCCTTATAGCGCGGTAGAAGTTTTTTTGGCGATTGCCTTGTAGGCTCAGACCGGGGAGGGCGGTACCTTACGGCACTGTCATGTCCCATTCCTCGGCGATGGGGGTCTTCGCCGCCCTCTTAGCGGCTGCAGCGGCCTGCTTGCACATCGCTCTAGCCGCCGTGCCAGGCTCCGCGACTTTGAAGAACATCCGCGCTTTCCGCGCTTTCATCTCCGCGGCTACGCACCTAAGGATGTTGTGGTGCTGGACTGCAACCCAGCCTTCGTGCTCCCATTTCTGCAGTTTCTTGTTCAACGCTTCTTGCACATGTGGTTGGGCGCTGATTATAGTGAGTTCAGTATTTATATTGACCCGTCTTATCGCGTCTAGTGTGGCATAGAACTTCGCCGCATAGGCAGATTGTTTCTCTCCGGCCGGGATGCACCTTCCCCTGCGGCGGTCTTCTTCTCCACCGACGACATAGCCTGCCGCGGCCGTCACAATTTTACTGGCCGGCGTGTGTATTGTCCCTGCAACAAAAATCGTCGTTTTTCCTGGAATCTGCTCAGCTTGGGCCCTCCTTCGCGGTCGTGATTCGGGGCGCACTTCCGGCTCGCCGATGCGAAGCGTCAACGCTCGCATGCCTTGGGAGAGGCTCTCGATCGCGGCTGGAGGCTTGAAAAGGCCCTCGCCTTCTGTTCGGTCACCGGGTCCTGCGTCAGACGGCGCGGCGTCGCGAGGTTTAAAGATCCACTGCTCTTGGATCTGTGGTAGCCTGGAGGCGGCTTTTAACGCGCACGCGTGGGGGTTAGTGCACCCCCTGTTATTCCGGTCGTCGTCGCATCCGTCGCACACACAGGTGGCACGGCTGGCGTGCAGGGGGTCTTGCAGGCGTTGGGCAACGTCTATGCCATCACCTACCGTCAACGCGGCGTGATTGCCCCTTAGGCAGTTTGCTGTTTTGCCGTTGTTCTCTTGCCTTTTCGTGTCGTCCCCGCCGGGGTGGTGCCATAGCGGCATCTTCCTCAATATGTCCTCGGATGGGCTAACGGTAGCAAAACTGATGCCATGTCTGTTTAGGCACCGCACCAATGGTTTATGTAGCGCGGGGGGGGGGTCTCGCTGAGTTACGGGGAACTTCTGTATCAGGAGGTTCGTTTTGGATCTTTCGTCCATCGCGGCAGCTTTGACCACGTGTTGCGCCAGTTTGTGTAGCGCCAAGGCGGCCCACGGGGCACGCTCCTCAGGGGACTCCGAGAGGGATGCGGCCTTGAGTAATAGTAAAGCTTCATTTCGGGTCTCCAGGTCAAACATCCCTATACCACCCCGGTCTCGGGGGGCCATCAGCATCTCCTTGGAGACCATGGGCGACTTTGAGTCGTTGATGAACTCTCTTTGTGCCTTCAGTATGTGCTTCAGCACCGCGGGCGGCATGCCGTTAACTTGTGCCAGGTATTGCGAGCGGGATCCAGCCACTATTTGGTCAATGTTCTTCGCATGATCAGCGTCGGGCTTAGGTTCGCCCATCGGGCGTAATCCGAGTCAATTTTTTCCAGCACTGGCGTCCATACTCCGAATGCGTCGACACCGTTGCCGATAAAACTCCCTAAAATTCGGACGGCTTCACCTTCTTCGGCTACCGGACGCTAGGCACCACTTATCTAGTATCTCCTTCAAGTCCCCGAATCTATCGCTCTCGTGGAGGTATGCAGTAGTGTCGTCCGCGAAGAGCTGTACCACAGTTCGGTCTGCCACTCCGGGTATGGAGTACTCCCTAAGGTTCGAGTTTCGTAGCATTGATGCGAGCGGTTCAATCGCTAACTTAAATAGCAGGCATGATAGGGGGTCGCCCTGTCGTACCCCTCTGACAACGCGGAAGGACGAGCTAATTTCACCGTTTATGATTACGTGCGTGTCGGCATATCTGTATAGGGACTGAATAGTGTTCACAAACATCTCGGGGAGGCCGTGCCGCCTGAGGGTGTCCCACAGGTACGCGTGCATTGTTTTGTCGTACGCTTTTTCTTGGTCGAGCGCTACTATGACCCCATTTTGCAGGTCTTCTTCAGAGTATTCTACTACCTCCATGGCTAGGTAGGTTGTATCACTGATTTTACGGCCCTTCATGAAACCTGATTGGTCCTTATGTATCAGGTACGGGGCTACGCGACTCAATTTATTGGTCAACGCCTTTGTGAAGATCTTGTAGTCGGAGTTCAGTACCGTAATTGGGCGGTAGTTGGCGATATCGGTCTTATCCTTTTTTTTGAACAGCAACTTTCGCCCTCTTTTTGGCAAACTCTAGGACGGAGTCTTTGAAGCTCTTGAAGCGGGTTTGGGCGTTTGATGTCTCGGTACGCACCTCTTTTATCGAGTCTTCGAGAGCGCAGGCTTTCTCCATTGCATGGGTCATGAAATCCTTGTCGTAAAGGAGGAACTGGGGCATCGCCCATCGGCCTCTCCCTACATACGGTGCACCGGGGGCTAAAATTCGCACCGAGACCATCTTGTGGTCGGTGAGATTCCCGGCGGCATCGCTGATCTCCCATTTGTGGCGATTTTTCATCAGGGTTGGTGAGACCAGGATGCGATCGATGCGGGACATCGTCCCTCGAGTACTCACGTGGGTGTAAGCTTTCGTATCTGGGTTATTTTGCCGCCATCCATCCTTAAGTTCTAACAGACGTACGAAGCACATGTATGCTTCGACCACCGTGTCGGGGTCGGTGCGGTGTGGGAATCTGTCCAGCGCGTCTGGGACAAGATTGAAGTCCCCGCCGGCTGCATCTGGTACCGGGAGGTCTGTGGTGAGCCAGAGGTCACACATGGCGTTCCAGAAATCAACTTTTGCTTCATTAGACTCTGTTGGGGCGTACACTGTGAACTGCCAACTTACGGTACCAACACGTAAGACGTGTGCGTAGCGCTCAGGCGTACTGCACATGCACACTAGGGAGGATACAACCAGGTTGAACGCCAGTGGGCCTCTTGTGCGTCCGCCTTCCATTCCCTTCTACGTGTCCTCCCGTATGCGAGTCGGCTCGGCATGCGGCTCCGCCGCATTGTGCGGATCGAACAGTGACCGGCCATAAGCATGGTCGACCCATCCCCTCGCGCTTGCCCATCTGACAGTTGAAAATGCCGCGCTGTGATGGTGAGCGAGTCCGCGCCATTTTCGTGACTTCGTAACTTCGCTTAGCATTGCGGAAGCTCGTGAGTTTGAGTGAGCCCGGTGGAAGTTCGTGAGTTCCAGATCTTATTTTGTGAAAGTTCGTCACTTCAGCTGGATTTACCAGATGTTCGTGACTTCTTCTCGGCACTGTGAAAGCTCGTCATTTGGGAAACCACATGACCTAAGCCAATCTACCCCGGTCAAGTCGCGGGATTTTTAATTCAAGTTCAACTTAGCCGTAACAAATAATCCCGACAATTTAAACAGACCGTTTTTGCCGGACTCCAAATGTTTGTGAACGCGTATATATATGAAAGGTCCCTGCGGTTCGACTCGGGCGAAATCATTCCTGGTAAAATCAGCTGAAAATGAATATGTAGCCTTAAAAGATGAACTTGAAATCAGTGGCTGGGAATCTTCCGGGCCGAGGTTTCTGACCTCAACCATCTCAGAGGGAACAGGGTAAATTAATATCAAGATACAAGACACAACGGAGCTAGGCTCCGGCAAGTCAACAGGTATACAAATTTCATTCGTATCGACAGGAGTTTCATTCGTATCGACTGTGAATCAAATTTCATTGCCATCAATACATTTACTTACATCCTCAGTTAAGCCTGTCATGTCGATTTCTTATAGGATGTTCCCGGACGGAGACGCCGCTCGCCGTGAGCGCACAGTCACTGGATTCCCAAAACGAAGAACCATTATGAGCACCACCCGTGCCGCTAACGGGGACAGTGTTTGGATAGGCATTATGAGAACGAACCTTTCAAGTGGTTGTAATCGCGATTCGTGCGCGAGGCGGGCGCGCGACCAGCGCCGCCATCTGGCGTGAAGATCGCGATTGCGGGGGCATTGCCATGTACACCTTGAGGGGCAAAGAAAAGTACTGCAGCGGTCGCGTCATAGAGGGATACTGCGTTGATGTCAGTAAAAGGACACCTGTGCATGCGCGTAGAAGTGTACGCGTTCCGCGCTGAGTCCGCAGTCGTTACGCGAGCGATGGCGGCGCGCCTCGCCAAATGAAACACGCGAACGCGCGAACGGCCTGTCGCACGCGTTCGCGATCGGGGAGCGGGCAGGAGGTTAATCCACAGCTGGCGCAGCAGTATCACCAAATCAGATCGTGCTTCATGCGTAGTGGATAGGTCGGGCGCACCTGGACGAGCGTAACGGATGGGCTAGGTTGGAATAGGTAGGGGACGAACACTAACATCGCGCGGCGAGGTCAGTGAGCGCGCGAGAAATGACGGTGGCTTTGCGAACTCTGTCGGCGGGGGAATTACGTCCATTGAATTCCTTATCCTCGCAGCGGAGGGGAGAGTAAGGCGGTCGACTTCATGGGCTCCTGTTGTGGGAAGATAATCTAGAAGAAGGCGAGGCGGCGCTGACGGCCTAGCTGCGTGGTTCAGTGCTCAGTAGGACGCGATGGTAAAGGCGGTGGTAACCTCTCAGTGTGCGACAACGGTGGGCACGCGACAGCAATTCGCCGGGGGGTGTGGTGGTGGTAATGAAGAACCTTCTGCTCCCGAGCCGTGAGCCCGTTGACGAAACACGTCCCGCACGCACGCGGCACGGAAGTGACGAGCTTTCACCAAGATTTCTCTTAAGTGACGAGCTTTCCCAGATCCTCGTCGGAATCACGAACTTTCTCGTTCCTGAGCGAAGTTACGGAGTCACGAAGGTGGGTACAACTCTGGTGAGCCGAGCGGCGAGTAAGTAAGTATTCAATCAAATATCTCTTTACTCAGTAATAGGTGTTCGAGTCGCGCGACAGGTGTTCGATGGAATACATAGGCTTTCGATGCCATCAATAGGTGTTCGTGAACGCCTATGCTACTAAAGTTGTCGTGCCTCCCGCGCGCAGGGCATCCGACATCGTTCTTGCCACGTCTACACCGCGCCGCCTACCGCCTTCTAACACCAGCGCCGACCCCTCCCCCAGTGCTGAGACCGCGTTCATAGGGCACTTCGTATACCTCTACACTGTCACCAGCGCCGGCAACCCTTTCGCACTCAAACTCTCCCGGCAGGTCGATTATTGTGAGAACTCCATGCGGTTACTGTATTCAGAATTAACTTTCCCCCTTTAGATGCAACAAGAAATCGGCTCTGTGGTAGGCACGATGGTAAAGTGCTGTTTTGCGACGCGCGTGTACCAATGTACGTCCTTCTCGCCCAACCTCAAAAATGTTATTCATTCAACACCATCTACAGTCAGCGAGCGCAACACCTTCATCACGGCCTTCATAGTGTTACTGGCACTGGGCCAGCTGGGTGTCGCTATCGGTGTGTTCAACTTTCTTTTGGATTTTCTTTCAAATATTGATCCGACAAAGTCTTCCGCACACGCCTTCCAGCTCTCGTCGATCCCCCAAGTTTAAACCTGAAGATGCTCGCCACGATCTCGCTTACGCTGGGTGTGCTGACGGACGTTGTAACAGCTGCATCGCTGTGCTTCTTCCTGTGGCGGATGCGGACAGGGCAGAGTTCCGCGTACATTCGTTTCTTCCCCAATGCTATCAACGTGCTCACCCACAATACAGCGCAAACTCCCTTATCAACCGCCTCGTGACCGAAATACTGACGACGGTGGTCAGTCTCTCGACCCTGCTGCTGTTCGATTTTTTGGACGGGAACTTGATATTTGCGGCGACGTACTTCCTGCTCCCCAAACGTGCGTCCAGCATTTTTCCTTCCTTCCTTTTCGCGTAGCTATGTTTTTTCCCGCAGTGTACGCCGTATCCTTCCTCGCAACACTCAACACGCTACACGTCATCCGCGGGAGGGGGACGGACCACGAGCAGGCGAGCGCAACACGCCGGCGCACAGGCGCTACAGGCGGGAGTCGGCGGCCGAAGGGCGGGGGAGACGCCAAAGTCGAGACGAAAATGTTCCACCTTAGGACACGTATGCCGTCGATGTATGCGGGCGACGACGAGGCATATCCGGCGCAGTACCCCGAGTACGATCTGAAGCGTGGATTCCCGCCGGAGCCAACACGGTTAGTCAGTGCCTTTCATAGCTCATCGCTCCTCAGCTTGAAGCTCATGCGTGTTGTTGATAGGGGCTTCGAACCGGCATATGCCCTCTGATATGACTTTCGTCCGGCTTGGGCTCCCTGTTTGCTTCGTTCACTGTTCACTCATTCACTGTATCACCACCACCAGAATTTGGTACTGTCATTGATGCTGTATTTCCAACGTTCGAGCGCCACACTCATTTCCATCTAGATGGACTGTTGTTTTTTTGATTTAGCATTTAGACCGAGTACAAAATGCCGCCAGGCCCTCTCATTCTTTTGTCTATTCTGGCAACTTGGAATACATCGCATTGCATTGCATGTGTCGAACTAACAACTCCAAGAAGTCGACCAGACGGCTATGGTTCAAACTGTTCTGGAGGGAAAATGCAGAATGGCAGAATGGTACAGTTGTTATTGCCATCCAAATCCATTATTTACGCACTTGGCCAGCTCGTTCAAAAAACCTTGCCGCCTTCACATGTTCTTCAAAATGAGCTCCACCTCGGTATCCGCCGCCTCGAGGATATGCTCGGGCGGGAACTCCGGCTCCCAGCCAATCTCCTTGCCATGAACTGCGGTAAAGGTGCACCTTCCCCCAAGCTGCACGGGCACAAACTCCTTCGGACAGCCCAACGCAGCTCCCATACGCTCCAATATCGGTGAATCTTCGTCGCCCAGCGCTGGAACGACCGCGGCGTCGCCCACGACGTTGCGCTTAGCCAGGGCTGCCGCCATGGCGATGTAAAGCTCGTCCCAGAGGATACTGCCGGAGGAGGCGAGGTAATAACCGTTCTTGCCGTGGGGGACGTCGTCACCTGCCAGGATCCGGCGCAACAGTTGAAGATACAGGGTTGTGTTGTCGAGAATGTGGCAGACTGGCCATGACTGTAGAAGTGATGTGAGTCATGATATTCGCACGTGAGCTGAGAGCTCTCGTACCGGGTCTCCCTGATCAACCTTGTAGACGCGCTGCAGCGCCTTCGCGGCCTTTACAATTGCGACGGTTTGAATGGAGATCTTGTTCCCGAACCCTTCGCCTTCGCCGTCTGGAATGACATGGCGGGTTAGTCAATTGACCCAGCTGTGAGAAGTTACTTGCACACGATGCAAGGCACAAATATGTAGCTGCGGACACCATGCTTTTCCGCCTCTTCGACGACGGTATTGTTGGCATTGACGGCCTAGAAAATAAATCTCAGATGGAAGAAGTCCCCCATGCACAGTTTGACTTACCTCCTGCATTAATGTGTAAGGTGAACGCTGCGATTTCTGGATGTTGTACAACTCCGGGTCGTTATCGAGCAGCGGCCTGTCTGTGGGCGCACCGGCATGAGAGCTGAAAAGCTTGGCTCCCGTCGTCTGTGATTTATCAGGAATGCGTTCAACGGGAGAGGGATGTTTCTCACATGCAACAAATGAACCGCCCTCCCCGACCTCTTCCCGACCTCCCCAAGCGCCTTGATGAAGTTAACCTGCGCCTCGGCGTTCGAAGCATCGATAAGAAAGTATACGACAGTGATATCCAATTTGACCACGTTATCGCGAACCTCAGCGCCATTGCGAGTGTCGAAGGTGAGCGGTTCAGCACCATACTGCTTGACAGATTCGGCCTGCGCCTCAGTGCGGACGAGGGCGTACAAGTTCCCGTATGCCGGAAAATTTTCCTTGACGATTGCGAGGCGCGCGAGAAGGGTACCACCTAGGTAGCCTGAGGCGCCAGTTATGAGGATGTTGTAGGACATGGTGCTTGGTAAGAGGCAACTTGCGAACGGTATCTTTTTCAGACGCCGTGAGCGTCATCGTGGAGATGGCTGATATAAAAAGCCGAGATCGGGCCGTCTTTGGACACACGACGCGTTTGTTTGCGCGCGTGTGGCGCTCCTTCTAAGTTCTAACCTACCCACCACGTTGTTGCCCGCCTCCGTATGCAGGTTGTAGACCACGAAGTACGCGGGTTTCTGCTCTATTTTATGTCATCATGACCTCGATCTCGACCCTCGCCCCCACCCTTATGGGCGAGCCCCGCACGCTTCCGCACAATCGACAATGACGAGGGAACACACGCGCGACGAGGCTCGTGCCGATCGCGCCGCCCCCGCCGTCCATCTCGCTTGGGCACATGCACGGACCGCCCAGCAACGACATTGTAGGCTAACCTCTCCCTCTGAAGCACATCAAGGACATCACGAGCGCCTTCACCCGCAAGACTCCGAGCAGTACCAGCCATACGACAGCCCGCTGTCGAATTGCAGCCAGTCCAACAATGAGCCACGCCGTCAAATCGCTCGCAGCATCCACACGAGGTACGCTTCCCACTAATATCCCCTCCCCCTTATCCACTGCTCCTCGTCCCTTATTCATTTAGATCCATCCTCCCCTGTTCACTGCCTCTACAGCTCCCACCTAACTTCTCGCTGTGCTGCCATGCCGTTCTCGATCACAAGCCCTCGTACCGCCGGGCTATGCCATCGCCCGCGCAGCACACCGTTTCACGGCCGTGATTCACCTGTCACCCCTCCTTCGTCGCGGACAGTGGCTGGACCCCGCCTCCTGTCATCCCCGCAGATGCGCCCCGACCACCGCATCCATCACAAGCCCCCAGGAACGTGTTCCGCACCGTCCGAAGTACAAGATACGATGCGCGCTCGCCTTCAGAACTGCGGCGTCGTCATCACACCTCCGCGCAAGACGGCTCTCCTCACACGCGTGCCACGACAAGCACCGCGATAGGCAGTGCTTGCCGTTTCGGACCGCGCAGCTTCCCGCATCTCTCCGTCCACTCGGCGACCGTCTCCCCCACCCGCACTCTGTCCCACTCATTCGCCCGGATACGACTCGAGTGAGCGCTTCCGCGCCCCGCGAACACAAATCCCGTCCATCACCCTCACCGCAGTGAGCGTCGACGCCGTACATATGTCCTTCCCTGTCGCTTGGTACATCTCTGCACTCCCGCGGGCGCCCAATGTACAGATCTCCCAAGACCCGGTCGCGCATCCCCTCCTCGTCCCCCACACCCTGTCTCTAAGGCGCGCACGATTCCGCACGATCTGAATCGTGCCCCTGCAGCAGGTCGGAACCCACACAAGCCGTTCCACGCAGTCTCCTCGTCCTCATTCCCGTTCGCGTGGGAATGCCAGCGAGCAACAACTCCCGGTAGCTCCCCAGCGCGTCTCACTCTCTATACACCCCTGTGGACGATACTTTACGGGTTTCCCAGATACTTGTGTTGCCCTCAGTCATCTCCATGTTTCATAACACCTAACCCTCCTTCTGAGTTGTATACAGTCTTCAATGAATGAAGTCCCAAATTTTTGTGGCGTTCTCCTGCAAGTAAAAAAATCTAAGACGGTTGGGCGGAAAATTACCAAAAAAGGCTAAGGGCCGATGGTCGGCTCAGTCGGCCGACCCCCCATTGACCGACATCTTGTCTCAAGCAACCATGGCGCCTCAACGGCACAGTCGGTTTCTGTTTTTCCCACCTCAAAACATGACTATCATTCGGCTGCAGTCGAGCTTCGAGCTTCACTGGCTGCGAGGGCGGAGGAGGGCGTTCACACAGCCTTCTGGAAGACGGGCCGGTATCCTGCTGATGAAGTGGCCCAGGTGATACACCAATTCTTTGCCCCGCATTTCCCAGTGGGACTGCTCAGTAGAATGTTCCGGCACAAAGGGACTGGCGTTACCCGAGCTAAGCACAGGCAATCGGAGGTCGAAGGCTGGAGGAAAGGCAGGTGGTGTCATGTTTGCTTTTTCTGACGGCGTTGGTGTCCCCTATTCTTCTTTCGCCAGAGGACGAAGTCTAATGCGCCCCCCTGCAATTGCGGCTACCGGTTTTGCTTTGTGACTGGGCGTGGTCATGGAATTGGGCGGGGTGACATTCGTCGGCGGTATGATCGTGGCGGAGGCGCTTGAGGAGGAAGGGGACGGGGATGCAGATGGGCTAGGTAACACAAGCGGCGGTCCAGAGGCACACATTTGAACCAAAGAGTCTGAAGTTCTGACAATACTAACACCTGTGCAACGGACGTGCAAATTCAGTGGGTCAATTGATGAATGGCCAGCCGGTTACAAACTTGAAATGCAATGATCCCTTCCGATGTCGAGGCCAACGTCTAAATGCTCATTAGAAATGATAACGACGTTCACCCCTCCGCAAAGAAGGTCTAAGCCGCATCCGATTCCAACTGCAACCAAGCCGAGAGGAAACATGGTCTGCCGGGGGTGGATATATTATTATTTATAATTGCAATCATCAGTGTTTTGAAGACTGCCAAACGTGTAAACAGGACAGCACGATGGTCCACAGCACTGAATCGCCAATTAATTCACTACTGGGCAGTTAATTTGTACGCCAAAATACCCAGCACATATGCCGTTCACGCATGTAGAAGCGATCCCGGATGTGTAGTTACTAAAGTTGCCAAGAATGATTGTGCATGGCGCCCCAGGAAATGTGCAGCGCCCGACAGTACCCGGAGGCGCAGATCCCGAACGCACGAGGATGTGGTGAAGGGCAAGATCATATTGTCAAATATTTGGGAGAATAGTTCGAGATCTAGCGGATAGTACCCAGAATCGTTGGGATACAGGGTTGGGCAGTTTTGCAACCCCAGATCGCATTCGAACGTGTACATGGTGAGCTGTGAAGGTGGTAGCGCCCAACGGCGTTATGGCGCCTCAGGCGCGCAGATAGCTGATAGCGTATAGGGGGCGAGGGTAAAATGCTATTGGTTGGCGCTTGGCAAGGCGCTTGGTCGGCGCTTTTGTCTGACGGATCAGCGGCAGAAGGAACCGACGGTCGCAAAACTCATAATCATTGTCTTCCCTAGACTCGCTGTTCAGCCTCCGCGTGAGTATAAAATAAAAATAAGAAATAAAAAAATATCCGATGAGTTACAGTGCTCGTGAATTCTCTGTTAATGATCATTTCCCATCGTCATCAGGCAATAGCAAGTACAGAGCGGCTGCGGGTGCGAGTTGAATGAACTCTACTATAATAAATCCGGCATAGAAATACGCGTTGATTCTCAACATACGCATGGGCTGGTAAGGGTGGGGGAGAGTTATCCGCTGCGGAGGGCATTCAATGAGGATGATGAAAGCTCACGTATATACTGCATAGTCGAACTCCCAACGCAGTGTTCTTGCTGAATTAGCGCCATCTGATGATCACGATCAAGATGGCGCTTACAAGTTACGTCTTGCCGTCTTCCACCACATGCCTGCTCGGTCTGCTGATACTCTGCCCCTCACCCGCTGAGAGTAAACCACCTCGAATATGGATCCCAACGAGGACCACCGTCGAAACTTTGGGCCGTATACTTGTTTCCCGGTCGAAAAATGGCTCCATTTTCTTCCCTGGACGTTGTGCGGGTTTCTAGATCTTTGGTTCTGCCCGCATTTTTTGGAAAAATCAAGACTGAATTATAACTCTGCTTGCACATATTGGTAAGGAGCAGGAACACGCACCGGAAGCTCGAAACGCCACAGCAGAAACCTCCAGAAGCTCAACCACCTTCTATCTTTATCATTATGTGTCGGCGCTTAACGGCTCCCAGTTTCCGTGGAAATTCCCATGCTGCATTAGCTCGGCTTCGACGCCTGGTGTTCTGTGTGCGCAGCTTTCCTTCGCCCACCATGTCGTCTCCCTTCCCCAGTCAACGGGGCATCTCAACGGCGATGCTCCTTCTGCTTCAAGTGCTTTGCTTTATCTGCTCTGCCATCCCGCGTGTCCAGACTATCTCTGTCAATCGCACGATGGATGACACTTACGGCGACCCTAGCACTGGCACCTACCCGACGTACAATACTGAAGATTGGATTCCCTCCCTCGCACCCGTTAATGGGTCTGCAGTTGACGATACGCTTCACGGGTGCGGTAGGCCCACAGTGGATGGGGCCTGCAGCATGACCCTTCATTTCGAAGGTAAGAACCTTCCTAATGCCGCGTATCCTGCGAGTCTGAATATGTCCATACACTCAAGGAACCGCCATTTATGTTTTCGGGTATTGCGAGTCATTGTCGGATCTTAACCTCAATACCAATGTGACGTTGGATGGGGGTCCAACTGAAGATATTCCCTTCACTTCGCCTCTGCAGTTTGTCTACAACTGCTCATTGTATTCCAAAACTGGTTTGGAAAACACCAATCATACCCTTACCTTGGCCGCAATTACCGCAGTTGAAGATGTGCAGTGGTCATTCGACTTTGCAATATATACGTGAGCCAGCGATTCCGTGTTTCCCCCTCGCTCTCATGTAAAAACCAGACACGAGGAGCCAGACCCAGTGTCGCCCACTTCTCCGACATCATCCTCATCGGCACCCTTACCTGCCTCGAAGAAAAGGAAGCTCGCAGGCCCCATTGCAGGCGGTGTCATTGGTGGTCTACTTCTTTGTGGCGTTCTTGCATTCCTCGCTTGCCGTGCCCGTCCTGGACAGCAGACTCACACCTCCGTCTCTGCCGACGGTAGTGATGCCGCTTCGGAAAAGCAGACTCCTCCTTGGTTGTCGCAGCCCCTCCCCGCCGCAGGCCCTTCCGAATCACCGGAACGCGCGCTACCGCATGAGTGGGCGCCCGCGCCGGACCGGGACACTGCATCCGTCCTCGCCACCGCCCACCTCAGCGGCGAGACCCAGCTCTCGCTCGCAGAAAGGGGAATTATCCCCGCGGTTCTCGCCATGGAAGACAAGACTGCGCAACAGTTGAGCGCGCGCCGGGACGAGGTTGCGCTGCGTACCCACACTCCCGTCCTCGCGGACGGTATTGACGTCGCTTCGGAACAACAGCCTCCCCCTCCTTGGTTGTCGCAGCCTGCAAGTTCCTCCGAATTACTGGGCCCCGCGTTACCACACGAGGAGTGGACGCCCGCGTCGAGCCGGGAAGCGGCATCCGTCGTCGTCACCACCATCCCCAGTGGCGAGATGCACTCGGTCGCTCATAGGCACATTCCTTCCGCTGCTCTCGCCATGGAAGATACGACCGCACAGGACCTTAACACGCACCGTGACGAAGAGGTTCTCCAGCCGCACACACGAGAGCTCATGGAAACAGCGCAGCCCCTTGTCGCGGAGACAGGTGCGCAGCTCATGTCTGAGATAGAAATTTCTTCTTCCAAAGCTATTGGAATCGATTTGGGAACTGCCTACTCGTATGTAACCTCTTGAGTCCGCGTCGACTTGTCTGACTGACCCTTTTTTAATTCCACAGCTGCGTCGGCGTCTGGCAAGGGGATCGTTTTGAGATCATCGCCAACGACCAGGGTAACCGCACCACACCCTCGTATGTCTCGTTCTCCGAAAATAAGCGCCTCATCGGCGATGCCGCGAAAAGTCAAGTCGCAATGAATCCGACTAACACGTACGTATTTTTATTACGCTGTTCGTTAGCGATGTTCTGACTCATTGCGTGGAGGGTGTTTGATGTGAAGCGCCTCATTGGCCGCAAATTTGATGAAAAGGAGGTGCAGGCTGATATAAAACACTTCCCTTTCACCGTCGTCGGTCGGGGAGGCAAGCCGTACATCCGCGTCCAGTACCGCGGCGAGCAAAAGGAATTTGTAAGCTTTTCCTTTTTTCTCTTATAGTGGTCTCTGGTTTTGACCGTTGTTTCGTTTCTATTATTGTAGTCGCCCGAAGAACTTAGCTCCATGGTCCTTCTCAAAATGAAGGAGACCGCCGAGGCGTACCTCGGCATGACCGTCAAGGACGCCGTCCTCACCGTCCCTGCGTACTTCAATGACTCGCAGCGCCAAGCCACCAAGGACGCCGGCACCATCTCCGGCCTCAACGTCCTCCACATCATTAACGAGCCTACCGCTGCTGCTCTCGCGTACGGTCTCGACAAGAAGCTCGCCGGCGCGGGCGAGCACAACGTTCTCATTTTCGATCTCGGCGGCGGAACGTTCGACGTCTCTCTCCTGACCATCGAGAACCGCGTGTTTGAGGTTAAGGCCACTGCCGGCGACACGCACTTGGGCGGCGAGGACTTTGATCACCGTCTGGTTGATCACTTCTCTGCGGAGTTCAAGCGCAAGAACAAGAAGGGTATGTTTTATTTATTTCACTTTTTCTGAACGCGGTATTGATATTTGCTTCGTAGATCTCTCCTCCGACCATCGTGCCATGCGACGTCTCCGCACAGCTTGCGAGCGTGCTAAGCGCACCCTCTCTGCTGCCACACAGACCTCCATCGAGATCGACTCTCTCTTCGAGGGGATCAGCTTTCACACGTCCCTCACCCGCACGCGCTTCGAGGAGCTCTGCGGGGACCTCTTCCGTAGCACTCTCGAGCCCATCGAGAAGGTGCTCCGTGATTCCAATATCGACAAGTCGAACGTGAACGAGATCGTCCTCGTCGGTGGTTCTACCCGTATCCCGCGCATCATAAAACTCGTGTCAGACTTCTTCAACGGCAAGGAGCCCAACAAAAGCATCAACCCCGATGAGGCTGTCGCCTGTGGCGCCGCCGTCCAGGCGGCCATCCTCTCCGGCGCCGTCCAGGCGGCCAGCCTCTTTGGTCCTGTGCAGCCAACCATCCTCTCAGGCGAGACCTGGGAGGAAACAGACTGCGTAGGCCTAAGCCTTCGCGACGTCACACCGCTCTCCCTCGGCATCGACACTATGCCGCTGGGCGTCATGGCCATCCTCATCCCGCGTAACACCGTCATACCAACCAAGAAGAGTGACGTGTTCACTACATACTGGGACTACCAGACTGAGGTGCTCATTGAAGTATACGAGGGTGAGCACGCACGCGCGAAGGACAATAACCTGCTCGGCAAATTCGAGCTGTTCGGCATTCTGCGCGCGCCGCGTGGGGTCCCGCAGATCGAAGTCACCTTCGACATCGACGCGAACGGAATCCTCAACGTATCCGCCTACGATAAGATGACCGGCACGTCGAATAGAATCACCATCAACACCGACAAGGGGCGGTTGTCGAAGGAAGAGATCAATCGCTTGGTTGAGGAGGCGGAGAAGTATGAAGGTACCTTTGTTTATTTCTTCCCCGTGTCTCCTTGTGCTGACTGCCTTGTTTCTGCGTCCAAGAACTTGCTTGAGTCGTACGCCTATAACGTAGAGCGCGGTTAATCAGACGATCAAGTCGATGGACGCGCTGAGTATGATCGGAAGGAGCTCGAGGCTATCGCTAACCTCATCATGCAAATTTCGGGGGCGGCTTCCCTTGCGCGTCAGAGGACGGTCCCAGCGTTGAGGAAATGAACTAAACAAATATTCCCTTTGCATGCTACGATAATGACGTTGGATGCTTGTATAACTTGTTGACGCCTGTATATTAGTACTCACTGGCTGCTGTATATTAACGCTTTGGGACGAAGATGCGGTATAAGAGGGCGATGGAAACCGAAAACGGACCGTCAACCTCTCCTCGTCGCTTCTGGGAGATATATATATATTCACGCGCGCCCATATTTTTTGAGGTCGTCGCTCAGAAAGCTGCTCAGGAAGCTGCCAGGTTAAATGTGCTTTAGATGGCATTTATATGTACATGATCAGTGTACAACGATAGAAATACGCACGATAGAATGACTTTCCGGGTCGACGTTCAGAATGACGTTAGACGACCCCGAGATTCAACACTCGTTCATAAGAGCCGATTTCAACCTCCAACGCCTTTGCGATATTTTTCCGCCTTTCGCCATCCGTGGCTCTCACCCTCGAAAACCACGTACTCGACCGTTCCATTGCGCTCCCGAATGACCTTGATCATGTCGTCCGCTTGGTTCGGTGATACGATGGGATCTGCGGAGCCTATCCATATTCCACTTCTAATGGTCCCATCCCCCCCATTACTGTCGGAGACTGGGTAATTGGTCACCCTAGATAGTTGATCACTTGGCCAATAGAATCCGTTAGGCTGCAGGATATTGATAGGTTGTACTCGAGGGAGGGAATAGGACCTCTGACGCTGGTCCATGCCAAATTTGGAGGCAAAGTGATTAGGGCTAATACACAGCCCGTTTACGGCTTTACACCCGTCACGAAACGATTATGGCCATAACTCACCACATCTGGTTTGATTTTAGACCCAAAGCTAACCCTAGTCTGTTCTCTTGATGGCCGTAGGATTCGGCTGCATGTCTGAACAAATGCGGATGAACGAGGACCAAAAGTGTCGAAAATTTGCCCGATTTGGAACCTTCGATTGACGGCTGCAAAAATTGACTGCCACAATTATGCTTTTGGAGCCAACAAACACACTGGAAAATGGGATGTTTCAGAACATCTCAAAACGTATTCGAAATTTATGATTTAAGTGAAAGAATAATCAGCGACTAAACTGTGCCTGAAACTAGTAGTTTCAGACACCACTTCAGCCACGTTCCCGAAACAATAAGCTTGAGAAAAGGCTTCAGACCGTCCGAAGTCGGTAAAAACCGGTGAAAGAAGCGCCAAAACTGATCCGGAAGCTTATTGTTTCGGGAACGTGGCTGAAATGGTGTCTGAAACTATTAGTTTCAGACACAGTTTAATCACTCAATATTCTGTCGCAGAAACTATGAATTTCGGATATGTTTTGAGATGCTTTGAAACATTCCAATTTCCAGTGTGAAAGTAAATCATAGTTGATTACGGATGAACGCCGTAGGCTGATAATTCCGGTTGGGAAGATGCCCACTAACTTTAGGTAGTGGATCCTGAGGCGCCCTAAAGTCATAGAGCGTCCGCCAAATTGGCACTTTCCGGTCCCGCGAACGAGTCCCCCATTCGCCGTTTTTTTTTTCCTTTTCTTTTTCCACATCACGAGGCTGTGCTTATTTGGTGCTGTTTCTGGGGCTGTGCTGCAAACGCCCGCTTCGTCCAGTCTCTCGATCAACTCTCGATGTCCATCCTGGTGGATTCAGTCCATACCTCTAGGGTCTCTGTTCCTCCGTCCTCCACGTCTTCCGCGCCCATTTCCCCACGCATTTCTCCTCTCTCTATGTTTCCACTGCCAATGGTGGACCACATGGCTCTTTAGACTTTTACGGCCGTACTGCCTTGTACTCTGTCTTCTGTGTTAACTGCAGATGTCTCTCTTGGCTTGGACTGACGACTGGTCATCTTGCACTCACGAGTGGTACACAGGTCTTCGTCTCAGCCCGACCAATGGTTTCGATGCTCGCGCCCACCTAATGGCTATTCCTCCAGGTGAGTTTTCTACTCCCCTTGCTATATTCGATAAAACCCGGTCGCTCTGTAGCCGGTGTAGTGGTAGGATCGGGTTGGGCGACCGAGCCAGCCTGTGTGTACGCATGTCTGGCTGCGGCCTCTAGATTAGTCAGCACACAAGCCTTGTCCGCGACCTTCGCCATCGGATTCCCTGCTCAGCGACCCCGCGGGATCTTAGGTCTTGCGTCGACATCAAGTCATTCCGTCCGTCTCCACCGGACTATCGATTCTTACCGCTACTCTACAGCCCCGTCTCCTGTGCCTCTTGATAGTCCGGCCACAGAGCGATCGGGTTTTATCAAAAATAATGTATCTGCAACCCTTCCTGGTGTGTTTTCTACCACATGACTGTATGTTTCTCGCAGCCTGACCTACCCGAAGCTCCCGCTGGTTCTCCATTGTCCGTGCTTATGGCTGTATCTCACGACTCGTCTTTTGCGGGCACGTAAATTACCCCGCCTCCGTCCTATATGATTGCTGACTCCTGCTGTCCCAGCTCTTGCGGCGCTGGCTTCCTCGATCGGGGCCATGTCGTCTGCTTCTTCTGGCACTTCCTTGTTTATTAAATATGTAACTCATTCAAATGGTGTGTGCGCACACCATTCACAGGTGTACGCTCCTGTAAATGCTCTCCAATATAATCCTGCCGGTCCATCATCCACGCGTGTCGTGAGTGGTCCCGTGTCTCCCTTCGGATCCTCGGGGGTAGATGTCCTGTCCTCTTTTTGTCCCCAGATCCCTTCTGAAACATTATCTCTGGTGATTCATATTGCATCTACTCGCATCTGGAGCACCATGGGATTCCTTCTCGTGGTCTTAGCATTGTCCAAGCCAGAGCTGCTGTTATTTTCCACCTGTTTTCCGACTCATGTGCGACTAGGTTACCGAATGGATCAATTGCACTACCACATTTGGGGTGCAAGACTGCCGCGTCGCAATTTTCCTCCCCTCAGCATATGAGCCATAATGTCACTGCGGCCCTTGCTCAGAGACCCGCTGACCTCGTTTATAGTGACGGTATTTCTAATCCTTTACATTTGATTTTTGATTCCGTTGAGAGGCTGCGGAAATCCGCGTTGGTCTCTTTAGCTGCTCTGCGTGGGGTCAGCATAAGTCACCTTAATATGGATGCTGGTCGCGCCCTCCTTAGGTCCCACATTGGGAGTGGTAAATTTGGGCTCCATCGTGCTGGTTTTCATCATCTGGGCTGTGCTTCGCTGATATCACTATCGGATCAGTGTAACACAAATCTGAATGTGGTGTCTATGAATTTGGATGAGTCCTGTGCTGTCAACTTCGACTTGGCCCAGATAAATATTCTGGTCAGTGTAATGCCCGAGCTCTCTAGGACCACTGAGGCACATCTTGCAGATACACAAGGTGCCCTTCACTGAGTCGGATTCAACTGGTGTTCTCCACGGAATCTAAAGGGCTATCTTCGGCACTTGCGTCAAGGCAAAAAACTGGCTGATCTGTCTGAATCCCGTCGCCCTTCAGTGACGGAGATTTTGACGGGGCTCTCGTTGATCTTGATGGTATTGAATGTGTGGATGCAGGAGAGCCTGTTCTCACGACGTGTAAAAACTGCTATTCCTTGAAACGTGATAAGGTCCTTTTGTTCACTGCATTTAACATGCTGCAGTGACGTCAAGTACCCTTCCGCATTCTTCGAGTTCCGACAAGCACCGAGCGCAGATGTTGATATCTGCCAGATACTGATCATGTGGTTGTGGATCAGATTTGATTTTGCCCGCGCACTTCCGGTGCTTTGATTTTGTCTGGTTTTGATGTCAGTAGCGGTTGTGACTATTTATTTTAGGCTGCGGTTTTTGGTAGGTCAGTTGCTGTCGTTTTAACTTTTAAGCGCCTGTGTGTTGGAGCCAGTTGAAACTTGAAAGTAATGTTTTGTTTGATTTAGTTTCATTTGCTGCAACCCCCCCAAGTTAGTGGGCTCTGCCGCAAAGCGCGCTACAGTTTTTATAATTCAGGTAGGGAGATCAAAAAAACCCGTCAAAAGACGGTGGGCAGCCCTAAAAGTAATGGGTTGATCCGAAGTTGTGGCGCGGCCGATCACAAGCCGAAGGGTGATGCTATCATTGGGGGAGCTTGCGACCCCGATCATTCGAGGGATCCAGATTTCGTGTCACGTGGTCCATGCACGTCTTTGGTTCTGTTTGGTGCAGTGCGTGACCTGTCGCGCACACAGAATGAATCTATAATTATGTATGCGTCTCGCGAGGTTTGAACTTGGACCTGCAAGCCTCGGCCGTACAGCAGCACTGGGTTTGAATTTTGACATATGCAGTACCAAAATCGATTGACAGATCAATCAACGGATGAGTGTCTACTTTTTTGTTGGCTCCTACTCCTGTCCTCTGGATTGTTTAACGATCAGAGGCGCTCCGCGGATCTTGACCCTGTTGGAATCTGCTCGAGAAGCCTAGATAGTGTGAAGTCCACCTGCGCGGCCTTAGTTTGCTCCTGCCAAAAAGGCAATTTATTGCTGGACC